>CM042871.1:12171178-12388678 GCA_023658055.1 Thaleichthys pacificus | reverse complement strand
GTAGAGATTTTCTCCTGAAAATATTTTTAATCATCGACATGAAAGAAATGTAACCACAGCCATACAATAAATCAAAACAATGTAATGCAGCTTAGCAGGAAGAAGACCCTGGCCTCGCCAGCAGTGCGCATGGGTCAAGCATGCACCCTTAAAATAGCATCTGAATAACACACCACTGACTTTAGATAACGTTTTTCCTGGTCTGTGGCGGAATTGTTTTCTGAAACTGCGGAACACGCCTCCTCTTTTCACTGAACCGCCCCCGGGAGCGCAAGTTCACCGACGTGCGTCTGTGGAGGGAAAAGTCCTCTGTGCGTCGGGTGCAAAATAGGAATGATACATGCTTCTGTGTACAAAGTCAATTGCGCTGGGTGCAAGATAGGGCCCAATGTCTCTTCGGAGTGTGTGCGTGTGTGTGCAGTTCCAACAGCCAGGATCACGGCAAGGATGAGGCGAGGTGACAGGTGTGCTTCTGCACACCTCCAAACACCAAAACACACACACATACACACACAGACTCCGAGGAGACGCACACACTCAGAACAGACACACACAAACATGGCTCATGCATGGTCAAGACATATGTCAAGTTTGACTTTTGTTGGACAACACACAGTGTTATAACCGTGCGCGTGTGTTCATATTGGACTGTTCTATGCCAGTTGAACAGAGACTAGCAGAAACTTCCCGGTCCTGCAGCACTGGTTAGTGAGGCCACTGAGGAGCAGCGAAGATCTTCATTAGGCTGGCAGGCTGCTTTGTCACTTTCAGTGATACCACACACGTGCACGCACGCACGCATGCATGCAGGCACACACACACCCACCATACATGCATGCGCACGCACACACACACACACACAAACACACACACACAGATTACCAGGAATGATTACCACCACATCAGGTCCTCCTTACTGGTGTCATCACCCCCCTAGGGGAAAGGGATTTACACTGTCCTCTGTCCCTGTACACACTCACACACACCACCACACACACACACACACACACACACACACACACACACACACACACACACCCTTACTGGAAGTCTTGATGCTGATTCCTTGTGACATCCCTGCTCAAACCTGTAGCGGTGATCGTGTCACCTCCTAGCACAGACGTGATGAGAGTGACACACCACACACTCACACACACTCACCAGTGATGGACCCCAAGATAGAGTAAGAGGCCCGCTGATGGTGTTTGGGGTTGCTGAAACCCTCTACCAGTGAAGAGAGGAGGGAGAGACAGAGGTGGACAGCTGAACAGTGAGGGACAAAAGAGGAAAGAGTGTGTGGAAGGGAGCAAGAGAAAGAAAGAGAGAAATATGGGAAGGAAGAAAAAGCGAGAGGAGCAGAGAAAGGTGGATTGAAAAGAAGGCATTAGGAAAGAAATCGTACATATTTATTTACGTAGAGAGAGACATGCGTGAGAGACGAGAGAGGAGTAGAGAGAGAGAGAGAGAGAGAGAGAGAGAGAGAAGAGAGAGAAAGATAGGGAGAGAGAGGGAGATGGAGAGAGAGATAGGGAGAGAGAGATATAGAGATATATGTATAGTATATAGTAGAGAGAGATAGAGAGAGAAAAATAGATGGAGAGAGATAAAGATAAGGAGAGAGAGATAGAGAGATAGAAAGAGAGAGAGACAGAGAGACAGAGAGAGAGAGAGAGAGAGAGGAGAGAGAGAGAGCGAGAGAGAGAGAGAGAGAGAGAGAGAGAGAGAGAGAGGAGAGAGGAGAGAGAGAGAGAGAGAGAGAGAGAGAGGGGAGGTTATGCAGAGGAGGCGTGTCCGAGGTCTAACCCTCCTCACATCAACACAATCAGGGCGGCGGTGGCCAACGGCGGGTTGCCATGGCAACCTGGCGGCACAGCCTGCATGGGACAAAGGCTGGCGGTCCCGTGTGCGTCCGTGTGCTGGTGTGTGTATTTCTGAATGTGTGTGTGAGTGTGTGTGTGTGTGAGCGAGGCTGTGTGTTTTTGTGCATGTGTGTAGATGGGTAGGGCCCTCCTGGGGCCCTCATATCGCCTGTCTCTGACAGAGACCACAGGAACCTGGCCTGGTGGTGGGGGGCTAGGATGGGATGGGGGAGGGAGGGATGGAGTGAGGGAGGGGAGGGAGGGAGGGAGGGAGGGAGGGAGGGACGGACGGACGGGACGGAGGGAGGGAGGGAGGGAGGGAGGGAGGGAGGAGAGGGAGGGAGGGGGAGAGGGAGGTAGGGAGGGAGAAGATGCAAAATGAATAGAGACAGAAGGTTGGAGTGGAATAGCTGGAGAGATAGTCCACAAGGACAGAGAGAGAAGAAGAGATGGAGGGAGGAAGGGGAGGGGAGGGGAGGGAGGCAAGGTGGGAGTGCGGGAAAGACTGAGGGGGAGGGAGGGAGGCTGAGGCAGAGAGAGCAGGCAGAAGGGTTTGGAGTCTTTCATGGATGATAGAGATCTGAGGGAAGCAGGGGGAATAATAACATGATACCTGCCATGTGACTAGTATGTAGTACTGAATTAATCAACATGTTCCTAGAACGTAATAATGTAAGACTGGCTATGGTCCGAGCAGGTAGTGTTATTATAATAACTGTGCTACTAGCAGGCAGTATTATAATGACTGTACTCCTGGCAGATAATATTACCATAATGACTGTGCTCCTAGCAGGTAGTATAGGGAATAATGACTGTGCTCCTAGCAGGTAGTATAGGAATAATGACTGTGCTCCTAGCAGGTAGTATAGTAATAATGATTGTGCTCCTAGCAGGTAGTATAGTAATAATGACTGTGCTCCTAGCAGGTAGTATTGTTATTTTTTACATTTAGTCATTTAGCAGACGCTCTTATCCAGAGCGACTTACAGTAAGTACAGGGACATTCCCCCCGAGGCAAGTAGGGTGAAGTGCCTTGCCCAAGGACACAACGTCATATTACACGGCCAGGAATCGAACCAGCGACCTTCTGATTACTAGCCCGATTCTCTAACCGCTCAGCCACCTGACTCCCTATTATATAATCACTGTGGTTCTAGTAGGTAGTATAGTTATAATGACTGTGGTTCTAGCAGGTAGTGTAAATAGTCAGAATGTATGTGGTTCTAGCAGGTAGTATAAATAGTCAGAATGTATGTGGTTCTAGCAGGTAGTATAAATACTCAGAATGTATGTGGTTCTAGCATGTTGGCACTGTTGCTTCCACTGGGGGAACCAGCAGTGTGGGCGAGGCCACAGATTCAATTATTGTTGCTGTTTCTCACCAGGGGTGGACCACACCAACAGAGATCTCCACAGGAACTACGTGAGTCTACTTCCCAGTTCTTCAGT
The DNA here is from genome assembly GCA_023658055.1 of Thaleichthys pacificus. NCBI lineage: Eukaryota > Metazoa > Chordata > Actinopteri > Osmeriformes > Osmeridae > Thaleichthys > Thaleichthys pacificus. The sequence continues at coordinate 12,385,370 of CM042871.1, read as the reverse complement.
TTTCCTCCTCCCTGCCTACCTTTCATGCATGTTAAACGAGTCACGTCTGTTAATAGGACTTTTCAGAGATGTTTACTGTCTTACAAAATATTCAGCACAGAGCAACACAGCAAGACAATAAAGAATATTCTGGTAAGAGTACAGACATACGTCATAGCATGGTGAGTTATGTGAGTGTGTGATGTGTGTGTGTGTGTGTGAGTCAGGAGGCATCCGCCAGTTTTGACCTGCGAGGTTCTCACGGCCTGTCTCATGATGCCATGCCTCTGAGGGACGAGGAGAACGGGTAAACACACTCCTACATTCACTGTGTGTGTGTGTGGGGGGGGGGGGGGGGGGAGGTTGTGAGACCCTAACTTGTTCCTCCCCCCTAATCCAGCCATGGCACGCGGTGTGCGGGGGAGATCGCCATGGAAGCCAACAACTCCTACTGTGGTGTGGGCATCGCCTTCAATGCCAGGGTTGGAGGTCAGGCTGTCTCTAACCCCTCATCCCTGTCCCCCTCTAACCCCTCATCCCTGCCCCCTCTAACCCCTCATCCCTGCCCCCTCTAACCCCTCATCCCTGCCCCTCTAACCCCTCATCCCTGCCCCCTCTAACCCCTCATCCCTGCCCCTCTAACCCCTCATCCCTGCCCCTTCTAACCCCTCATCCCTGCCCCTCTAACCCCTCATCCCTGCCCCCTCTAACCCCTCATCCCTGCCCCCTCTAACCCCTCATCCCTGCCCTCAGGTATCCGTCTCCTGGACGGTTCTGTGACGGATTCCATGGAGGCCACGTCCCTGACCTTCAGCAGCCAGGTAGTGGACGTGTACGTGTGCAGCTGGGGCCCGCGGGACGACGGCAGGGAGATGGCAGGGCCTGGCAGGCTGACGCAGCGGGCACTGAGGCTGGGCACCCTGAAGGCACGCACGCACGCGCACAGGCACCCCAGTGCCGACACACCGGTACACAGACACTCACAAGCACAGGCACATTCACACAGACACACTAGTACAGACGCTCACAAGCACAGACACATTCCAAGGCCGTAGCCATGGAGTCAACATTGGCGGGTTGAAATAATTTTTTTATGAAAATTTCGGACAGCGTGCGTGGTTGCCTGTCGTAGCGTAGTACATTTATATATATATTTTTATATCAATATATATGGGAGGACATTTTGACCAGATTTGAGTATTGGGGTTAGGGTTAGGGGGATGTGTGTCCCCCCCAATATATATTATGATTACGGCCTTGACACATTCACCCAGACACACTCGCACAGATACACACACAATGACTTACACGAGCACGGACACACACGAGCACAGGCACGAACACGTGCGCACGTCCAAACGCGCACACACACACACACACACTGTTGCCATGCAGCATGTGTGATAACACACACACCCAGGAGGTGCAGGAGGAGGGGCATGACAGTAAGAGCCTCTGTCTCTCCTCTGCAGGGTCGTGGAGGGCGGGGCAGCATCTTCGTCTGGGCCTCGGGTAACGGGGGCACGGCCAGTGACCACTGTGGCGCAGACGGCTACGTCAACAACATCCACACCCTGTCCATCGGAGCTGTCACTCAAAGCGGGAGTCCCGCCTTCTTTGGCGAAGCTTGTCCAGCCGTCATGGCGGTCACTCTGACTGGAGGCAGTCTGGTGAGACTGGCTCTGGGTACATGTGTGGGTGTGTGGGTGTGTGTGTGTGTGTGCGTGAACGACTCCTCTTTTGCTCCCACACATGTACACAAATGACACACGCACACACACACACATACAAAGTGTTAATTGGAGGTGAATCACGGGCAGGAAAAGAGAGAAGAGGAGGAGGATGGGAGAGGAGGAGAGCGAGGTGTTGATGTTCAGAGGTGTGACAAAGGCGAAAGGCAGGAAGAGACTATGTGTCACTTCCAGATGTAGACGCCGTCACACCTCCCTCGCTACCAGGGCTGCTGATGTCACCCCAAACAAGGAAGGAGCCTGAAGCCTCCGGCTGGTTGGCTAAGACAGGATCAACGTTTAGAGGACGATTTGGTTTGTAAGCACACTGTGTATGTGTGTGTGTGTGTGTTCTAGGTGACTGTGTCTAACCTGGGAGATGGCTGTGTCACACAGTTCTCTGGTACCTCCAGTGCTGCTCCCATCGCTGCCGGAATCCTGGCTCTGGTCCTGGAGGCTAAGTGAGTGTGTGTATACCTGAGTGTGTGCCCGTGCATGCTTCTCCACTGTGTGTGTGTGTGTATACCTGAGTGTGTGCCCGTGCATGCTTCTCCACTGTGTGTGTGTGTGTGTCCGTGTGCGTGTGTGTACGTCATGTTCATCACCGCTGTGTGTGGGTCCAAAGGAGGACCTACGAAGGGATGGCTTCCTTATTAACCCCCACGACCAGGGGTCAGACTGGTGCACCATGGGAAGGCAAATACACGATGTATTAGTTCGCTCTAATCAGGGACCTCTCTCTCTCTTTCTCTCAATCTTCCTGTCTCTCTCTCACACTCTCTAACTATTTATCTCTCTCTATCTCTCTCTCTCTCTCAATCTTCATGTCTCTCTCTCACACTCTCTAACTATTTCTCTCTCTCTCTCAATCTTCTTGTCTCTCTCTCTCACACTCTCTCTAACTATTTCTCTCTCTCTCTCTCTCTCTCTCTCTCTCTCTCTCTCTCTCTCTCTCAATCTTCCTGTCTCTTGCTCTCACACTCTCTAACTATTTTCTCTCTCTCTTTCTCTCACTCTCTCTCTCTCTTTCTACTTTTTCTCTTGCTCTGTCTCTCTCTCATCTATGGACAACATAGTGAGAGACAAAATGTACAGTAAAATAAATAACCTCATATATAAGTGTAGGCCTAAGTGTCAGTGTGTGCTTCCCTCCTCCTCTCCTCCCTTCCCCCCCTCCTCCAACCCCAGGTGATAGATTATTGGTGCCCTGCTCGGTCCAAGGCTGCTCATTCCTACATCGATCCTGCCTGTGGCTCATCTTAATTGGAAAAGCAGTTATATCAAGCTTACACACACACACACACACACATACCACAGACTTACACTCACACCGTACAAACATATACACACACACACACAAACATCCAACCAAGGCTACACCCTAGCAAGTTGCAGTTAAGATGAAGTTAGAAGCACAGCATTCTGATTATTGCCAAGATAGTAGACACGAAGAAAGAATAAGGGACAAGATGTGTAGTAGAGTGCAGTCCAGTAAGGTGCAGTCCAGTAGAGTGCAGTCCAGTAGAGTACAGTAAAGTACATTAGTTCCTTGCAGTACTGTAGAGTACAGTACATTACGTAGTAGAGCAGAGCTGAGGCTAGAGTACAGGCTGTGAGAAAGACAGAGAGAGAGAGAGAGAGAGAGAGAGAGAGAGAGAGAGAGAGAGAGAGAGAGAGAGAGGAGAGAGAGAGAGAGAGAGAGAGAGAGAGAGAGAGACTGATGGATGGATGGATGGATGGATGGAAATGAAACATAGAGGGTGTTTTGAACAGCAAGGAGCCTTATTTTCCAGACAAACAGATCAGTGTCATAGTGTGTGTGAGCCAGAAAGACCTCGCTGTGGTTCAATAATTAATTCCCAAGTCGAGGGTTTCACACAGTCTGATTGGGCTGATGTTTCTGTACAAAGGAGGCCGTTTGAAGTAATTTGTCCCAGAGAGAGAGGCTTGGAACACCACACCAGCTTTGATTTAGCAAAGCAAATTTAATTTTGTTTGCTTTATGCAAACCAGCCGGGGCTGAGGAGCAACTACTAACGGAATCACGCCGCTACGATATCTAATACTGCACACACACACAAGCACCCCCCCACACACACATACACACACACACACATACACACCCACACACACATACACCCCCCCCACACACACACACATACCCACACACATACACCCCCCCCCCCCCCCACACACACACACACACACACACACACACACACCATGAGCAACAGTTCAGCAGTACAAAGCCCTACCCCACTCAAACCCTTTGAAATCAAAGTGTATTAATGACTGTGTGTGTTTCTCAGCTCTATTATTAGGGGAGTTCTGGTTGGAGTTATTTCTATAGTGTGGCACCCTCTGCTAGGTCTTGTTTTCAGATGGGAAGCTGTGATGAAAGCTTTCTCTTTCTTCACTATTGTTGCTTGGTGTGAAAGGAAAGGTTATATAGACGTGTTCTTACTGTTTTACACGGCAGACAGGTAGTCAAGCAGTTGGGTAGACAGACAACAGACTGACAGGCAGGTGGACAGGTAGGGAATAGAGATTGACAGATAGACAGATAGACAGATAGACAGATAGACAGATAGACAGATAGACAGATAGACAGATAGACAGACAGATAGACAGATAGACAGATAGATAGACAGACAGGCAGTCAGGCAGTCAGACAGACAGGCATGTGGACAGGTAAGCGGGCAGACAGGCAGGACACTAGGCAGACAGGAATATTAGAAATCAGATGTTCCCCACACAAACCTCCACTACACTCACCTTACAGGTCCTTTGTTAGGAGGCCTCTGATTGGTTGCTGAATCAGCCAACCAGCTGCCCCAGTCTGAATGGTGGGCACGGGTGTCTCCGTCAGTCAGGTTCTCCATTCAAGTCATTTTCTTGGCCAGCAATGAGAGGAGGATAAAGAAAAGAAAAGACTGTTTCCTTTCATGATTCTCTGTCCTGAGAAAGCTCTTCTTGAAGGGCCTGTGGTGCATTGTGGGAAGCAGCAGAGTTAATATCCTGCCTCTCTTTGGGCTGTTAGAGGCTTAATTGGATTCCATTAGTGTGAGTCTGGACTTGACTGAGGTCTGCAGTCTGTCAGTAGAGCACGCCTCCCCTTTTTGTTAGCCTCTCAACACTCTCTGTGTTCAGAGACAGTGATTAAGCCTGAATGGACCTTAACATAGGCTTTGTCCCACGTACTGTAGTCTGTTCTCTACCAGTCTGGTCTGCAGGTGTCGGAGGGGGGGGGGTTGCAGTTGTGTGTGTCTGCGAGCATGTCTCTATGAGTGTGTGTGTGTGTGTGTCTGAGTGTGTGTATCGGTTTGTTGATGATCTTTGTCTTCTTCAGTCCTGAGCTGAGTTGGAGGGATGTGCAGCACCTGGTTGCCATGACAGCTAAGGTCCCCGACCCTAAGGAGCCCGGCTGGACCATCAATGGAGCTGGGCACCATGTCCACCACAGGTACACACACACACACAACACACATAAACACATACATACATAAACACACAGACATAAAACCAATACTATAGTAAAATGGGTTTACGAGAGTTGACAGGAGTGATCTTGGCAGGGCAGAGCTGGTCCGATCTTCTTCTTTACTTTCGCTTTCTTTCTTTCCCCCCCTCTTTCTCCCTCCCTCTCCTTCTCAACTCTCTCCTCTAACGTGGAAGGCAGGAAGCAGAGGGAGCAGTGTTAAGCGTTTCAGACATCTTGTAAAGGTTTACAGCCTTTTTAACAATGTCAGCCCCGGAGTCAGAAAGAGTTGTCCCTTTCTCTCTCTCTCTCTCTCTCTCTCTCTCTCTCTCTCTCTCTCTCTCTCTCTCTCTCTCTATCTCTCTCTCTCTCTCTCTCACTCTCTCTGTCCTTTAGATTCTGCTCCACTCTATTTCTCTCTCTCTTTCTTATCTCTTCCCCCCCCCCTCGAGTTCTCACTCACTTCCTTCTCTCCCCCCCTGTCTCTCTCTCTCTCTCTCTCCCTCCCTCCCCCTCCCTCCCCTCTCCTCCGTGTGCAGGGTGTAATGGAGGAGATTATGATGAGTGTGTTGCTGTCTGTGGACCAGATGAATGAGTGGGTGATGATGCAGACCCAGCGGCTGCAGGACAGGCGTGGACCTATAGCCAGGGCTGTAACAGTAACTCAACATGAGGGCTGTGTGTGTGCGTGTGCGCGTGAGCGTTTGTGTGCGCGCGTGTGTATGCGTGAGCGTGAATGTGTGTGTGTGTGTTTGAGGGACAGATGGTAGAAGTGTAAAGCGTGGCTCTGATGGCAGAGGGAGGAAGAATAGCGGCATCCCAGAATGCATCTGTGACCTCCATATAGACTTCGGTAGCGCTGATGTCGGGGACTCACCCCCGGCTCCCATCGCCACGGCGACAATAAACATGTCAGCCACCGCACGCTGCCTCAGATTTACAGAGCTGAGATACGGCAGGGCTTTTATTGGCCCACACACCTGTCACTCATAATTTATTGGCTGTTGCTAGCCCTGCTGTGATGTCAGTAACCCCTTCCCCCACCATTCTGAAGAAGAAGGAGAGATGGGGGGATGAGAGAGAGAGAGAGAGATAGATGGAGATATGGAAGGAGAGAGGATTAGGGAGAAAAGAAGAAGGGGAGGGTGGAGCAGGCGCTCAGAGAGAGAAATGGAGGAGAGGAGGGATACACAGGGAGGAGAGGGGACAAGGCGGGTGCAGAAGAAAGGCAGAGAGGAAGAAGGAGAGAGATGAGAAAGAAAGAGAGACAGAGAGGACTGAAATAAGTGACAGACTGTCAAGAGAGTAAAATATGAGAGAGTATTTCAATCCGTTTAAGAAAAAAATGATGCCCAGCTTGTGGAGCACTATTAGAATGTTTACATTTGGGATATTTTGCTCTGGCTCAAAATAATTAATTGCCTCCGTTTTCAAATTAAAAGTACATTACAATGCAATTAAATATGCAAATGAGCGTTGGCTGTCAGTGAGGCAGAGGAAGAGCAGGGGCCTGATGCATGAGGGGGGGCGTGCATTTAGGTGATCTACTGAGCCAGAATGGATCACCCTGCTAGTGTGTGTGTCTGTGTGTCTGTGTGTCTGTGTGTCTGTGTATGTGTATGTGTGTATGTGTGATTGTGTGTCTGTGTGTCTGTATGTGTCTGGTTGTGTGTCTCGTTGCAATAATTTAGGAGGAATAAGATCAAGTAAACATAAACATTAATGACAAAGTTGTTCTCTCTCCTCTCTCTCCTCCCAACCCCCCGCACCCCCCCCCCCCCCCCGCCCCCGCTGATGTTATCATACAATACAGGCAAACCCATCTTTCTTCTGGGGCTTTCCATATTATGGGATGTTCCTTCTCCTTGGGCCTGATACATCATCCAGGTGGAGGTGGAGGGAAATTGTAGTAGCATGCTTACTCTCTCTCTCTCTCTCTCCCTCTCTCTCTCTCCCTCTCTCTCTCTCTCTCTCTCTCTATCTCTTCCTGCCACTGTCTCTGGCAGAGGAGCAGAGCACAGTAAAACATCATTCAGCCATAACCTTCCTTCTTTGGAGAGAAAACACATATAAAACTATATAGGCTGTGGTTTACGACCCCCCCCCCCCCCACCACCACCACCACCTCCCCCTCCCCACCCACGCCAACCCCCCACCCAGCCGGCCAACAGCACGCCAGGCTGATGGATGCTCCGCCTCACCCGCCTTTTAATTGGTCGTAAATTTTGGATCCAGGGAAACGCCACGTTCTCCTTGTCCCCGTGACGACGAGGGTGACAGAACAGCTCAAGGGTGTGTGTGTGGCGGGGGGATGGGGAGAGGGGGGTGGCAAGAACACCTCAGATGTCTTGAATATTTGAATCCACCTAAACATCTAAGCCTTCCCTAGTCTGTGTGTGTGTGTGTGTGTGTCTGTGTCTGTTCCCCCTGCTGCCGGTCCGCTCGCGTGTGTGTGTTCCCATCTAACTTCCACTAGCTGTTACTGCCTGGGTTGATCTGTCCTACTCCCTCACACTCTTCTATACTCACACACACACGTGCACGCACACACAAGCACACACAGACACACACAAACACACACACACGTGTGCATGCACACACATGCACACATACACACAGTCATTGTGGTGGGAGTCACAGAGAGAGGGAGATGGGTGAGTCTGATCAGCCCACTGGCTTCACCCCCAATTACTCATTCTCTTAAAGGGCCATTAAAACATAATTGCCTGGCGATTTACATCCAAGTTAATGTGGCCCCTGGATAATTTATGATTTTCCATAAGCTTTTTTCTTTTGTGCCGACAGAAAGAGAGAGCGAGTGTAATTTCCTGAGTCATGAAGAAAACCGTGTTGGCAGCGCAGTGTAATAGTTTAAACCTCGTCTCAGGCACATTCCACGCTGCCCTCTTAATCCTCGTTATCACTCTCATTAGCCAGGGGTCAGAGGTCGCCCTGTGCCACGGAAACACAAACACAACGCCTGGGAGAAGGGGGTGTGGGGGGGGGGGGGTCCCCTCTTAGAAGAGCACCAGCTCCACAGAAGCCAGCCTTCAGCAGATGGCACCTCCTTTTGAGTCGTGCTGTGAGTGTGGAGAGACCAGCACCTTGGGGTGTGTGTTGGAGAGACCAGCATGGGGTGCTGGAGCTGGAGAGACCAGCAGGATGTGTGCTGGAGAGACCAGCAGGGTTTGTGTTGAAGAGACCCACATGGTGTGCTGGAGAGACCAGCATGGTGTGCTGGAGAGACCAGCAGGGTGTATGTTTGAGAGACCAGCAGTGTGAGACGTGTGTTAGAGTTAAGTGCCCCATCATTCAGACCAGACACGCAATTAGATGAGCAGACGCTTTCAGCAGACAAGCCCAGAGTCCTGTCACTATAACTCAGACCTGCTCCTCCATGACTGCGTCTTACGGGGCAACACACACACACACACATACATTAACACTGACACACTCATTCACACTAACAAACACACACACACATGAACTGACACACACAACCATAGCAACACCAAGAAGACACACATGCATTAACGATCACATTAACCGAGTCTTGAGAGAGGGCAGACACAGAGACCGTTAGTCACACAGTAAGCAGCCGTAGAACCCAGACACACGCTGATCTGTTCCCCCCAAAATGTCACAGCCCTTGTCAGGCCTCTAGGTGTGGCAATAGAGAGACATCGTGAATGTAGCTAACAGCCAGGCTAAGTGTTAGAGTAGAAAGCGATCATAGCTGTTTGGACAGGGAATTTGGCAAGATGATCTCCCCTGAGAGCCTGTTGAAATGATGCTTCAACCCTCAAACTGTCAGTCTTAATAAAATGGCAGTTACCATCCCAGCAGACCTGCTGAGGGCCCGACTTGGCCTATGGAGGCAGACAGACAGTCAGACAGACAGACAGGCAGGCAGGCAGAAATGTTGTGTTATCTCTGTGGTGCATTATACAATAGTACAGTGGTTTGGGATCCTCGTTAGCGAGGCCTGCCGCTCAGAGGAGTCTTGAAGGGGGGGGAAGTTGAGAGGTGTGGGGGGGGGTTAATAGGGGAGGGCGACCGGGGTAATGGATGGCTCTGTAAGTGAACATATGTTTCACCTCTGGGAGGTCACCCCCAGTCACAGACCATCAGTCTCCTCTTTTTATCCTCCAGTACTCTTCTATTTCAACTCCTCTACTCTCCCCTTCCTCCTTTCCCTCCTTTCCCAGGCTTCTTGTTCATCTCCTCATCTCTCCCCCCGTCCTACCCTCCTCTCCTCTCCATCTCTCCTCTCCTCCAGGCCTTTGTGTTTAGATCACAGGTGGGACAACATAGACAAAATACCACCAAAACCGCCCCTCCTGTAAACCCCCTGATCCACCTCCAACACCAAAGCCCCTGCTGTGCCCCCCCTGCCGCCCCTACATGGCCCCCCCCCAGAGCTGAGCGGGCAGCAGGCCAGCTACCCAGGGTACTGGGTACCAGCTAGCATGGAGTCTGCCTGTCAGCCATGCTGGGGATTGAACCACTGCCAGCCTGGTGACAGGAGACTGAGATGGAGGGAGCCTAGAGACATGGAGACACGGAGGACACCGGAGGAGACTGCAGGAGATTGGAGGAGACGGAGAGAGACACTTCTCTGGTATGGTGGAAGACTGAGAAAGACTGCAGGAGACTGAAGAAGATTTGAAGACGCACACACAGAGAGAGAGAGAGAGAGAGAGAGAGAGAGGGAGAGAGAGAGAGGGAGAGAGAGAGAGAGAGAGAGAGAGAGAGAGAGAGAGAGGGGGGGGGGGGGGGGGGAGACATCCACCTTCCCGAACGAAGACTAAAGCTTCACAGGCCTGAGGTTGTTGTGAATGGATGGCAGAAAACAAGCTCTATTTCTGTGTGGGCGTGAAGCCATGCAGATGTGAGGTTCTCTGATGTATTACGTGGGATTAAACTTTTTGGAGTGTGTGTCTGTGTGCGTGTGCGTGTGTGTCTATGTATGCGTCTGTGTGTGTGTGTGAGGGGGTTTGATTGATGGGTCAGTAGATAAAGTGGGTAGGCTGTGGGACTGTGACACTGCCTCGCCCGGAGGGACAAGGGAAGTGGAGCGATAGACTTCCTGCAGGGGGGTGGAGTCTCGCTTGGCAGGGGGGTGCAGGAGGCGGGCGACAGCCTACCCCCCCACCTCCCCCTCTCCACCCACCCGCGCACCCACACACAAACACACAATCGCACAACGTGCACACAGACAAACGAGAATGTGCGCACACACGGTGCGCACACACACAAACCATAAATGTACGCACGCACACACACACCACACCCCCAGTGCTCAGCAGGAACAGGGTCCCCTGCTCTCACCCTCTACTAATGTATAATTCATGCAAAGCAGCAATTCTGGTGTGTTGCCAGGGGACAGAAAAATACACAGAATTTCTGAAGAGATTCACCTTTTTCCCTCCTTTTGGAGTTAAACTGTCCCGGTTCTACTCTGTCTGTAAAGACAGACAGACAGGCAGACAGACAGGCAGAGAGACAGACAGGAAGGTAGACAGACAGGCAGAGAGACAGACAGACAGACAGGCAGAGAGACAGACAGACAGGAAGGTAAACAGACAGACAGGCAGAGTAAGGGATTTGTCCGTTTCATGACATCCCAGACAGCTACTCTAATGGGCCAAACAACAAGTCCCACCCCGTCCTGGCCCAGTCCACCCTTCTGCGGGCCGTAAAGCATCATGGGATGTCGAGGAGAGCCTCCCTTGTCCTCCTCTGTGCTCTCAGCCAGCCACCACAACAACAAGGACAGCACACCTCTCTGGATGACTAGGACTGGGCCAAATGCCAGATGCAAAACCCCCACACTGCGTCCAACAAAACACTTAGAGCCTGCGTGTGAACAACACTCCAGTAACAAATCACTGAGTGGGCTCTGGCACCAATGAGGCCCTCTGGAGCAGATCACCCTGACCGTCCGAGAGGGGCCTCTCTCCTTGTGGGAAGGAGAGAACGAAGGGAGGGGGGATGTCCAGGCCCTTGTCTCTCTCCTCAGACTGTGTGTGTGAGTGTGTGTGTGTGTGTGTCCGTCTGTGTGGATCACTGATGCCGCCAAACCTCTCATTTTCCGCTGTCAGAGATTTCATTAAACTTTTAACTCCTCGTGAGGTAATTTATTTGGCATTTCAGGAGGACGGTGTTAGCTCTACTTACTGCTCCACTCTGCAATTTGGAGATGGATGGACATGTGTCTAATAAATCTCTAAAAGCATTTTAAAGACAGTCCAGTTTCAGAGACGATGAGACTCCTCAGCTTGTCGGGTTCTTTGGGCAAAAGGAATTATTCTGCTTTGAACCCACACATCGTTCTCTCCTTTCCTATACTCTCCTCTCCTTTCTTTTCCTTTCCTATACTCTCCTCTCCTCTCCTCTGCTCTGCTCTGCTCTGCTCTGCTCTGCTCTGCTCTCCTGTTCTCCATGGTGAAGCCTATCATCCTCTCAGTCTTCACCTCCCATTTTACTGGCTTCAGTCTAATTTGCGGTGTATCTGAGAGCTGGAATTGACTCTGATTAACATCTCTGTAATGTGATGTCTCGTAGAACAATAACACATTTAATTTAGGTCTGAATGTTGATGACCGGATAGGGTCCTCAGCTCCGTGGCCACTGCCACATTTTTGGATTAACAGTGACGCTTACCAGACACATGTTGTAAAACATGGGGATTATCAGCATTACATTCAATTAGATGTGGAAATGAAAGGAGAGTTGTCAGGGGGGAAAACGACGTGTGTTGAAGACTGGTTTCTCTGCAGGCAGCTTCTCTGCAGGCCTCTGACCGCCTGGTTTGGTAGTTGGTCAAACTGTTTCACACTTCGCTCGCAGTCCAATTCATGTAGCTTTACAAGCCTGGAGCTCCACGATGCCAGAGCCATCGATTGGGATGAGAGTTGGTTAAGCCCAGAGACCACAGCACACACACACATACACACAACAGCACTGTAACCTTAGTATTCCTTGTCCAGGTATGGGTTTGGGCTGCTGGACTGCTGCTCTCATGGTACAGCAGGCTATACTCTTCAAACCCCGCCCTCCACACAGGAAATGCTCACAGGAAATCAACTTTGACCCCGCCAGGTAGGCCGCTTGGCATTTTACCCCTGAACTAGATTGTTTTGCCCAAACAGAAAGATGCTTTCATGGCAAGGTGGAGGGTCATTGGTTTACATCCCACCAATGACATCAGGCTTGTCATGTGTCAAGGCATTTGATCGGCTGATGGATTTCTGTCCCTCCAGGATCCTCCCCTCTGGAGGACAGGTCAGTATCATCATCCAATCAGATGGATGCCTGGGGAAGGACACTGAGGTCAACACTCTGGAGCATGTGCAGGTCAGGGGGGCGAAGGGTCAGGGGTCATTGTTGTGAAGCAAGGTTTACCGTAACATTTTTCATACTGTGCTGTGACAGGAAAGCATAGAATGTAGTGTTTTCCTGAAGACATGAATAAGGTTGCTCGTAAATGCCTATTTTAATGACTGTTTTAGATGATTTTATTCATTTATTTAAGCATTTAGCATTTATGTTCTATAGTTCTTTGTGAACTCTTTTTAGAGTAGAGTTTTCTTCAATATGACAAATTTTCTGTGGCTCTTTTCCTGTGGAAAATGAGTGTTGAAGACAGACAGTCGCTCATATATGTGTCTGTGTGTGTTTGTGTGTGTTTGTGTGTGTTTGTGTGTGTTTGCATGTGTGTCAGCATGTTACAGCCAGAAAGCGTGGGTCAGAGCTTCGCTGTGGGGTGTGATTGATAGACGTGTTGCCATGGGAACGAGGTGTAAACAGGAGTGAGCTGTCAGTCTTGGCACTGTGCTGCTGTCACACCAGATGTGCTGTTTGCGTGCGTGTCTCTGTGTGTGTGTGTCTCTCTGTGTGTGCGTGTGTCTCTCTGTGTGTGTGTGTGTGTCTCTCTCTGTGTGTGTGTGTCTCTCTGTGTGTGTGTGTCTCTCTGTGTGTGCGTGTGTGTGTTTTAAGGGTATGTTGGGGGAGGGGGCTTATCTGTTTATCATCTGGCTCATATAGCCACATATCTAAAACCCTTCACCTACCTTGCTATCTCTCTTTCTTTCCCCTCATCATCCCTTTTGTTCACTCACTCCCTTTCTTTTTCCCTCCTTTCTGTTTTGCTTCCTTCCTTTCTCTCCCCCCCCCCCCTTTTGCCCGGGCTCTCTTCTCGCCTTTCCTCCACCCCCCCCCCCTCCCCCCCACCATCCACGGACATTCTCTCACTCTTGCACCCTCCCTCTCCCTGTCGCTCCTTCTATGCGTTCTTCTCTCCCTCGCTCCCTCTCTCCCACCCCCCCTCCCTCTCTCTCCCACCGTCTCTCTCTCTCTCCCTCCTTCTCCCCCAGGTGTGTGTGAGCCTCAGCAGTGTGTGTCGCGGGGACTTGTCCGTGCAGCTGGAGTCTCCAGCGGGCACGGTGTCGGTCCTGCTGGCACCGCGGAGGAACGACGACTGGACCGGCGGCCTGAGGAACTGGACCCTGATGACGGTCCACAGCTGGGGGGAGACACCCCACGGGCCCTGGGCCCTCAAGGTCAGACTGGGTCATCCATGGGTTTCAAGGTCGTCCACGAGCCATCTCCCCACACCTCGCCACGCGCAGACCCTCCCTCTCCTCACGGCTTCACCCAATCAAGAAACCCTCCCGTTCTTCTCTCTTCCTACTCCACCTCTCTCTCTCTCTCTCCTCCTCTTCCCTCCCTTCCTCCCCCTCTCTCTGGTGGGTGGATGCAGTAGAGGGGTCAGGAGGAGAGTCAGGTGATGATGGAGGCTCCGTGACCCTGGCCGCTTCAGCCCCTCTCCTGACTCAACCCCCCTCAGTGGCACAGCCCACACCCCCACAGTTCCTGCTGTGGGCAGGGGGGCCCTGGAGGCCCTGAGGGCCCTGTATGCTACATACCCTGTGCCTCAGTATATATATATATATATATATATATATATATATGTGTGTGTGTGTGTGTGTTGAACTCATTGCAAACAGTTGTAGGGTTATGCTGGAGAGATGAAAGAGACTGTCTATCTCCTAGACACCAGCCACACACAAACCGCACACACACACACACACACACCCCTCTCGCGTCCTCCTGCAGATTTACTGTCCCCTTTGTGACCAATTACTCAGGCCCAGCGCACGAAAGACAGCGAGAACACAGCACACACACACAGACGCACACACACACACAGCAGAGCAGGGATGCTCATTACCAGTGCAGTCAGTGTGCTCAACATACATTAACACACACATCTGACTCCCCAACAGCTTAACACACTGCTAATAAGCACACACGGCGTTTAACACGCCTTCGACTTAGCGTATAGCAGCACCGCTACCCCAACCTACAGACGCATAAACACGCACATGCATGTGTGCGCGCACACACGAACATGCACGCACACACATGGAAAAGAGCAGGGGAGAAAAGGAGAGCGGGGTGGAATTGAGAACGTGGGGAGAGGGAGCAGGCCAGGTGACCTTCCAGAACAGGGAGGGGTGACAGGGTGAAGGACGGTCCCATCTTTCAACACTTTCAGTTGAAAGATTTGCCCCACTATCCTCCTACTAGGCGTGAGTGAAGGTTTACAGAGTCAAATTAGAATACCAGTCTCTCTCTCCGTCTCTTTCACTTTCGATCTCTGTCTCTGCATCTGTCTGTCTGTGTCTCTTCCCTGCTCTCCTAATCTTTCTCTATCTCTCTCTCTTCTGCATTGAGTTAAGCATGCCTCTTACGTAAACAAGGATTAAACACATACATACAGTCCCACACACACGCTTGGCAGTCACACATGTCATATTATAGGTAATGATATTGTAAGAACACCACACACTTTTTCACAAACAGATCTCCCGTACGCCCACAAACATACACCCACAAAAATATAAACACACACAAACACACATCTATGCACACACACACACACACACTCTGGCCCAAGGTGGATTTCTAGAGGTGCATACATTTGCATGTATTTCCATATTTAATGAGTTTGGGGAGATCAAGCGATCCAAGTGCTCCTTTGTGGGTATTTCTCTCTCTGTCTCTCTCTCTCACTCTCTCTCTTCCTCTCTCTCTCCATGGCCCTCCATGTGAATATCACCCACTGTGTGTTGGCACCTCGTCACAGATGGTTGGGGGCCGAGGGCACCCTGTGGGCATGGGGTACCTTTTGTGTGTGTGTGTGTGGAGGGGGACGGGGGATGGGA
Organism: Thaleichthys pacificus; assembly: GCA_023658055.1. Classification (NCBI taxonomy): domain Eukaryota; kingdom Metazoa; phylum Chordata; class Actinopteri; order Osmeriformes; family Osmeridae; genus Thaleichthys; species Thaleichthys pacificus. The sequence goes on along the minus strand of CM042871.1, from coordinate 12,369,951 downwards.
GTGTATGTGCGTGCGTGCGTGCGTGCATTTACATGTGTGTGTATGTTTGTGAGTGTACAGTTCCGAGTGTGTGTGTGTGTGTGTGTGCTCGTGTGTAAATAAGAATGCGCGCGTGTGTTTGTGGGTGTGTAGCAATGTGTGCGTGTAAGTGTGTGTGTGTGGTTCCCTGCGTGGTGAGTGGCCACTGTGGCCCTGTTGAGGATGATTGATGCAGCTAAGGGAGGAGAGAGAGACCCAGGCTCTCACACTGCTGAGATCCTGCTGCTTTACATATGTACACCCAGCAAGACTTCTACTGGCATCCTCCGCTCCCTCTCCCTCCCTCTCTCCCTGGCATCCTCCACTCTCCCTCTCTGCCTCTCGCCCTGGCATCCTCCACCCCACCCCCCCCCACCCCCCCCTTTCCCTCCTTCCCTCTCACTCTCCCCCTCCTTCTCGCTCTTCCTCTCTCCTTATCCCCCTCTCTCCTACCTCTCCCCCCCCCCTTCATTCCCATCCCTCTCTCCGTCTCCCTCTCTTCCTCTTTCTCGGGCGCCCTGCACTCCCTTTCTTCCTCTTCCTCTCCTACTCCCACTCCTTCTCTGTTCTCCTCCCCTCTCTCTTTCTTTCTTGCTCTCGTTCGCCGTCACTCTAAACCGTTCTGTCACCCTTTCTTGCAGTTATTTTCTCGCTCCCCGACTCACTCTTTTTTCTCCCACCTACCATATCCTCCCCCATCTCTCACGTCTATTTATCTCTTCAACCTGGTCTCTCTAACTCTTTCTCTCTCTTCCGGCTATGTATCTCTCCAACCTGGTCTCTCTCGTTTTACCCCTCTTGGCCAGTCCCTTGCTGGTCTAGTCTCTCTAACCTGCTCTCTCTCTCTCTTCATCTCTCTCTCCACTGGTCTCAGCCTAGCAGGCAGGTTATTGATCCACCTCTGGTGTCCAGCTGTTTGTTTACCAACAACAGATCAATACCTCAACCAGCTGGAGACCACCGGCAACAGCCTCTCTCTCTTTCTCTCTTTCTCTCTATCTCCAAAACACACACACACACTCTCTCTCTCTGACTGTAAGTGATATTGAGCAAGTGAGACCCATTGTACTCTGCATTAGTACTGACAACAGCTTTATTTGGTAATGTAATCAGGTTGATGTGTAACTGGCAGGTGTATGTGTGTGTGTCTGTGTGTGTCTGTGCTCGCGTGTATGTGTGTGTCCCCAGGTGACAGACCATCTTGGTACGGTGGAGGCGTGTGTGAGGGAGGGGGGGGCAGAAGTGGCTGCCGGGGCCTTGCTCAGTCTCACACTCACCCTGTACGGCACCTCCCACAGACCCCCCCAGGGTGAGTCTCTCTCTCCCTCTCTCCCACCTCCCACTCACACTTTCTCACTGTCTCTGACTCTCTCTCTCTCTCTCTCTCTCTCTCTCTCTCTCTCTCTCTCTCTCTCTCTCTCGCTGTCTCTCTCTCTCATTCACTTACTCTCTTTCTCTCCATCTATCGGTCCAGCTCTCTCTATTTCTCTAGTCCACGGTAGGGGGGGTCACCAGGGGGAGTGATGTGTAATTACTGTTTGACCCCCGCTCACACACACACACACCCCCCTCCCCCTCTCAGTGTGGGCTAGTTGCCTGCTGCTGCGGCTCTCGTTAGCGCGGCCGCCGGGGATGCTGGGAAGTCTTCCACCAGGTGGGAGCTGATCTGTGACAGAGACACTCCACCTCCTACTCCTCTCTCTCTCCCCCGTCTATCTCTCCGTCTCTCCGTCTCCTTGCCTCCATCCCTCCATCCCTCCATCCCTCCTCTTCTCCTAGGCCTTGGATCTGGTGCCAGTTCAAGCTGTTAGTCCATCTGCTGTCCACACCAGGCCACAGTTTCAACTGTGAGCCTGCAAACACACGCACACACACACAGGCACACACACACTCAGGCACAAACACATACACCACACACACACGTACGGACACACGTGCATACTCTCACACATCACACACACGCAGAGTCACAATTCTCGTCACAGAGATTTTCACAGTACATGACAAAGATGCACTAAGTCCCATTGACTGGGTTAAGCTTTGGAGGATGTGTTTTTCGCATTTAAAACCCTTTGCTCTAGGTACACTCCACCTTCAATAAGTCCTCGCGCACAGATTGTAAGAGAGTGTGTTTGTGTGTGTGTCAGTGTTCTAAAGGAAGATAACTTGCTGTGATTATGAGGCAGTAATTGAATGGGGATGGTGTGTGTTTAATAGAGCTGTTGTTCCCTAGTGTTCCTGGCAAAATCTGAGGAGCTCTGGTTTTACACATACACACACACACACAGAGACATGCACACACACACAGGCTCACACACAGTGTGTTTTTTATTGTCTTTGTGCCAGTGTGTTTGTCCTATATCATGTCTGCCTGGGTTGCTTAGTGATGGAGGCAGTTTCTCCAGAAGAATGACAGGCTGTTAAAGGCTTCCTACCTGTGAGCTGCTATGAGGATGAGGAAGTGCAGTGTGTGTTTGGATGCTTGTGTGACACCCAGACAGGAATGTCTGTATACCACACACGTACATAGTATAATCCTCCCCTCGCCCCCCCTCCCCCCTCCCACATCTCTGGTAGAGCCTCAGCCTGGAGTGGTCTCCATGGGAGCATACCATCCGGTTTCCCAAAGGGGGGTGTTGGTCCGGAACAGAGCACCTCCTCAAGACCTGGTCCAGTGGGCATATGCGCATGAGAGACGCAGGAAGGTGGGCACAGCCGATATTCCTGCCCTTCGCCATCGAAAGGTACAGGCCCTCCCACACACACACACACAAATATATACATACACATATACAGTACACACACACACACACACAGACTGTGATTGAGTGTTCCTATAAATCACCCATGGTGCCTAATTTCCTATGGATTTCAATTTCCCCCTCTGGACAAATGTGCATTGATCAAGCTCAGGTGTAGTGCGGCCCAGGCATCGCTGACTCTGACATGCTGAAGAATGGCTCTCAGGCTGAGGAGTGAGTGTGTGTAAGAGAGGGAGAGAGAGAGAGAGAAAGAAAGACGTGTGTGTGTATAACAGATAGCGATGGCAAGACAGAGAACATGAGAGAGAGAGAGAGAGAGAGAGAGAGAGAGAGAGAGAGAGAGAGAGAGAGAGAGAGAGAGAGAGAGAGAGAGAGAGAGAGAGAGAGAGAGAGACAGAGAGAGAGAGAGAGAGAGAGAGAGAGAGAGAGACAGAGAGAGAGAGAGACAGAGAGAGCGAATGAGCGCCTACAGTCCTCCACCGCCAACTGCCAACGTAGCCATGGGTCTCAGAGTTGAGTTGAGAGTGTCCCTGTCCCCAGGGCCACGGGCTGGCGTCAGGGCCGCTGGTGTCCTTCAGGAACGAGGAGATGGATGACACAGACGGGGCCGAGCTGGGGGACCAGCTGAGGCAGCTGTGGAACACTCTGAGAGACCGGCTGGAGAAACACTGGAGACTGTACCAGACTGCTTCTCCCAACTACTCCACCAAGGTCCTGCTGTCCTAGTATTTGTGTGTGTGTGTGTGTGTGTGTGTATGTTGGTGTAGTCTCAAGTGGTCCTGAGACAAGCAGAGAAAGACTCATGTCGGATCCATCCAATCCCTGTTGCAGGAAGATGTTGCTCTGAGGAACTTCCGGTGGGCAGGGCTACCTGGAGGGGAGGAGCCTCTGGATGACGTACACAGCATGCAAGATGGAGTGGGAGGAGCCTTTGGGTCGGCACCACCGCCGGACAGGAAGCTGAACCTCGATGACAGGAATCATCTTCCTTGATGGCGTCGCCTGGGAGATGGCTGAGGACACTCCTCCATGCCAACAGAGGGAGGGGCTAGATCAGTGGGTGGGGCTAGATGAGAGCATAGGTAACGATGGAGGCAGGAGGGGAAAGAGGAGCGAGGAGAGGAAGAGGAGGGAGAGAAGGGGGGAGATTGTGGAGGCAGGGGTGTTTTTCGTTTTCGTTTAACCTTTACTTAACCTGGCAACCCGTGGAGGTTGAAAGCTTCTTCAGCAAGATGTCCCAGTGCAGACCAGGCAAACAACATCAAGCAGCAGGGGGCCTACACCTCGCCCCTCCCTCACTGCACCCCCCACCCTCCCCTGGTGACCTGCAACACACAGCTTTGTGTTTGACCCTGTCTGTGAAGACTGCCTCTCGTGGGTACAAACGTATATAAAAAAAATACTTACTGAAAACATTGACTGTCCTAGTTCTCCCCCAGCCCTCCCCCACCCCCCCACCCATCTCTCTGTCCCCTAAGGGGGGAGGTTTTATGAAGTGTATGTTTGCTTAGTTCAGAGTTCAATTAGCCCCCTGTTGCCCATCCTGGTCACTCCTCATTGAGTTGGACAAACACCTCGTTAGATTTCAGCAGCCTAATTTCTCTCCATCCTCAAATTAATTTCAGATCATGACAAAATCCAAGTAATATCAGCGTGAGCTCCCTCCCAGCTCCCAGTCCATTAAGCTGTCTGGGCTCAGAAACATGGCTGTTGGTGTGAAACCTCACTGTGGAGATGAGAAGACCCTGTGTTCTCTTCATGTGTTAAGATGTGCATGGTTAAGGACCCCCAAAAAAATAAAATGGACTGCAATTTGTCTAATTACTTTCTTGAAAAACATTCAGGTTTATTTGCATTTTATACTTTCTCTCTCTCTCTTTCACTATTTCACAGACACACATACACACACGCAACGCCACAAGCTAGCAGACAAAAACAGGCAAAAACAAGCTTGACCAGTTCTGTGGAAATTCTTGAAAAGCACTTGTGATAAAACTGGTCAGGAGGGACCAAGATCGGTGCCAGTTTCACACGTGTGGGAACGGACTGAAATAATAGTATTCATTATGCTGCTTGGCACACCAGGCTGCCAGCCCTGGCATCACAGCACTGGCTGTGTGGATTACCTTCGTAATCTGTGCCCGCCATTGAGTGCTGATACAGGTGTTCATGTGCCAGATTCTCTGTTGTCTTCCAGGGGGGGTTATCAGACTTAGCAGGGTAATCTGCTGTAAACGCAGCCTGGGGAGGAAGATCAGATGACAGCCAGCCAGCAGATCACTGGTCGCACTGCTCTCTCCTTCCCTCTCCATCTCTCTCTCGCTTTCTCCGTCTCTCCCTCTCTCTCTCTCTCTCCTTCTTTCGGCCCTTCTCCCTCCTGCTCCTTCTTCTCTCTGTCTCTCTCTCTCCATCTCTCCCTCCCTCGCTCCACAGCCAAGCTACCACCAGGCTGTGAGGCTACCAGTGGAGCTTTAGGAGGTGTGAGTCACTTGTTGATCCGCGTGTGTCTGCATGGAGAAGGAGAGGCAGGCCGGGTTACCGGTTAGACAGGCAGGAAGACGTGACGAGGCTAATGTGGACATCGTGTCCAGGCTGTAATTCGGATGAACCCGATCTCTCCTCGCGGCCCGTCCCAGAGAGCCGTCTTCACTCTGTCCACGGCTCGGTCCTGTCTTCGTGCCATCCTGTGTCATTCCATCTCTCTTTCTCTCCTCTCGGCTGTGCTACATGACCCACCCGTCTCTTCAGGTCGTAAGAATGGAGAGCGGTGCAGTCCCCTCTCTTTCTCTTTCATTCGGGGGGCTCCCTCAATCTTCTCTCACCCTCCACCACAATAGACCCTCCCCCCCCCCACCCCCTCGTCCTCTCCCTCTCTCCGACGCCCCCTCCCCCAGGGCTGCGTGTTGGTAGGGGTGCAGTTTTAAGCAGGTCTTTGAGAGTCTAATTGCATTGGTCCATAGCCCCTGAGAGGCTGCTCAGATCACACTGCACCGTGGAGGGGGTCACGTCACACACACCCTCTCAGGCTCGCTGCAGTGTCCCGCACACAATACACACAATCAGAGCACTCCCTCTCCTCTCCGAAACTCTTTCTCTCTCTCCCATTCGCTCTTTCTCTCCCTCTCTCTCCCTCTTGGTAATTCTCAAACTCTCACAGTCTGTCAAACTCCTTTTCTCAGGGAACAGGACTTTTTTTTTGCATCACACAGAAGTTTAGATCTAGAGAGACAGCCTGCTAGTCTTGTTCTGATATGGGATGTTGCTTGTGGTCCTGTTGGTTGGGTGGTGGTTGCCGATTCCACCACAAGGCCAGTGCTGGAGAGTCTTAGCCTGACCTGGGGTGGCCTTGTGTATGTATGTATGTGTGTGTGTGTGTGTGTGTGTGTGTGTGTGTGTGTGTGTGTGTGTGTGTGTGTGTGTGTGTGTGTGTGTAGGTGTATGTGTGTGCAGGTAATGAGCTCATGGCTCTAGTTATCCCAGACTATAGTTAAATGTTTCTGTCATGCAGTCAGTTGAGTATATAACAATGAAACAATCGGAGATTTTTTCGAACATCCCATATCGTTTGTCGTTTGATTTTTCATTACATGAACCGTATCTAAGAACGTAATTCTTTTTCCCTACAGCATTTGAACATGAACGAAATTCGCAGAGGGACATGAGCTGATGTATGGGGCGACAGTTACCTAATTAGACCGTTAAAAATTGAATCTTTACAGCATGCGGGTCATATAATTACTGTTAATTTAACGCTTAGATTCTTCGTCGTTAATTTTTATTCCCTTAAATGTAGTTTGGCAGCGGTTCTTGGCGCTCAAAATATACGTTTCTGTAGGGGAGAGCACGTTGGCCCTTCCAAATGAATTAGCAGGGACCCCACAGTCCAAATAACAAGACTCGCATCATTTATGCGTTGTTAAGCCATGTAATTGAACGACCCATAGTTTGCATATTACACCATTAAAATAATGTGCTTTGCGTTTCTCCCAACACGACTGTTTAAGACTGTGTGGCGATGTGGTAATTCCTCGAATTACAGCCCTAATTACAGCAAATGTTCTTTTCATTTGGATGATTTCAGTGTTACGCCACAATGATGTTCAATATTGCGAGAATGAATTACTGAGCCGTGCCTTTAAACTTCTTCTCATTGGACTCTAATCCTCCACTGCAATGTAACCTCAAAGACATACCCTACAGTAAAATGATTAATAAAATAGCATATTATTCTCTTTGTGTCCACGGAAAGAGGATAACCTAATACGCCACTTTATTGTGACTAAGCGTATAATAGTTTTAATAGTTTGGCTGCATGCGTAGAAGACCACAGAGGAAAAAGTCATTGTAATCAATAAGCTTCTGATTTGCAGTAGGCTAACCTGACCTGATTCGGCAAATTTACAGTATGACTATAGCCAGTCAAACATCTTCCCCTGTGGGGACAACGGTTGTTAAAGTAGTCAGTTGTATATTTTCGTTGTTTTGTTTTTTATGTGTATGTTAGCCTATAGGCTTATTTTAATTTTGTGTAGGCCTAAGGTGTTTTCTTTTTCGATTTAATGGTCGTTTCTCAATAGTTTATTGAACACTTTTTTTGAGTGACATATAGTTCTATGATCAATACTTTTCTGGTTGTAATTGCCAGCTGTTGTTCATGTACTGTAATGAAAACTCAATGTTGTGTACAACGAGGAGTCAGATAGTTAAAGAGCCATATGCTGTCTCAAAGTTGGGTCGAATCTGCATCTTCGAATCTTTTTGATGTTGTCTTCACTCTCTGTTAGATGTTTGAGACTAAAGAAGTAGGTTACACTCTCTGTCTATCTTCTCCCCATGTTACTGCATCTTTCTCCCCAACTGTCCTTCTCCCCCATTCCCGCTCTCCCCAACCCCTCCCCTGCACCCTTTGTTCGCGCGGAGGGGCCCTCCACTCTAAATAGGCCTTTAGATAGTCACGAAGTGGGGGCGAAAGTAGCTGCGGCGCGAGCTCTGTTGTTTCTTTTACTTCTCTCTATGGCAACCAGCAGCGGCTGGGCAAGAATGTCCCTCTGCGGACAATGCCCTTGCCCTATCACACACACACACACCACACACACACACACACACACACCACACACAGGACACTAAGGGACGGCAGCTGTGACGGGCCTGACACCTGCGCTCCAGCCCTGGACTGAAGCGTTAAGCCGCTTGCGCACGTCTGTCCCGGGTGCTTTCAGGCTGATAGGCTGCCAGTGGCCTGCTATATTTTAATGACTGGTACGAAGCATCATATTCCTAGTTTAATATTGGTCACACAACATGGACTGCATACCTAATTCCACCTCACCCTGTGATTTGGATTGAATTGAATTACTGTGGCCAATGTCTGAATTCAATTTAGTTCACATTCACACACACACACACATATGCACGCACACACACACACACATACACACACACACACGTGGAAGACAGAGAAAAGGAGGAAAGAGAGAGAGGGAGTGAGTTCCTAAAACCACAATGACATCATCATCATGGTGGTTGAACCGTCAGTGTGGCCATCGCATTAAGGTTGTCATACACACCCCATTACTTTTCATTCACTTCACATAGGGTTAGGGTTAGGTGCACCTGCCCCGGCCACGATCCAACCAACGGTACCTCTAACCTGATCAAATACACCAGCTTGTTGTTTCATAGAAGTCTACCTCTAATTTGATCTCATTTGGATGAAGATCATTGTGGGGGGTTCTTTTACTGTGTGACTGATGCAAAACCGTATAATAATTTTAGCCAATTTAAAAATTAAAATGAATGTTTTCTCATGTAAATATAGCCTAGGCCTATTTAGATTACAAGAAGCAGACAGGAATGTTTAACTATTAATTTGGCATACCACACACTGCCACCCCAACTTTGGCACACATTCAGTCCACTAACGTATTTCAAAACAACAATTATTAAGTTTTCCAAAACTTTCAGAAAATGCAATGATCGTCACAAAGTCAAGATTGCACATGAGATTGGCCACACATTTTAATGCGTACAAATGTTATTTAATACGAAATGCATGTATACTTACATTTAAACAATCGAATTCACTTACTTGAAATCAGTGAGTTATTTAGACTGATGCATTAAAAGCCTATATCCAATACTTTACTAATTATACTATTCATAATATTCGTTTTACTAGAAGGCCTTGGACAGGATATCTATCACCTGCGAGAATGGCAGAACTATTCCTTATTGTTCCATTGAGAATCTCCAGATCGGCGCGCTGTTTCCCATGCAGTACCCAGTCTCGCACGTCCAGAGGTGCCGCAGAACTCGCTGCTCTCCCAGAGAGGGGGGTAGTGTTTGATGAGACTCCCAGCCATCCAATGAACAGGCCGTTGCCCTTAGCAACCACGTCCATCAGCCGCGTGTAGCCAATAAGCGGCGGGGCCAGGCGGACTCCAGGTGCGTGTCGCTGCGTCCACTTGGCACAGAGCCTGGGAGACGCCTGTGGCAGCGAGCGGAGTAACTGTCAAATGCAAGGTTTCTTTAATAAGAGCTATCAGTCCTGCTCTGAGAGACATGGCGACCACAGCGTCTAACCACTACAGCATCCTCACCTCCAGCGCCTCCGTCGTGCACTCGGAGCCCGGAAACATGCAGCAAGGCACGCCGTACAGGGACGCGCAGACCCTGTTGCAGAACGACTACTCACTGCAGAGCAACAGTCACCCGCTCAGCCACGCGCACCAGTGGATAACAGCGCTGTCTCACGGGGAGGGCGCCCCGTGGTCGAGCAGTCCCCTTGGCGAGCAGGACATCAAGCCCTCGGTGCAGGGCACGAGGGACGACATGCACAACTCCCCCAACCTCCAGCACCAGCAGCGTCCACCACACCTGGTGCATGCGCCGCACGGGAACCACCACGACGCCCGAGCCTGGAGGACAACCACCGCGGCTCACATACCGACCATGGCAACTTCTAACGGACAGAGTCTGATTTATTCTCAGCCCGGGTTTGGTGTAAATGGACTGATTCCCGGTAGCGGACAGGGAATGCACCACCACAACCTGAGAGACGCACACGAGGAGCATCACAGTCCGCATCTCAGCGACCACGGACACCCGCCGTCCCAGCAGCACCAGCAAAACCATCACGACCACTCGGACGAAGACACGCCGACCTCCGATGATTTGGAGCAGTTCGCCAAGCAGTTTAAACAGCGGAGGATCAAGCTGGGCTTCACGCAGGCAGACGTGGGTCTCGCCCTGGGGACGCTCTATGGAAACGTGTTCTCCCAGACCACCATCTGTAGGTTTGAGGCCCTGCAGCTCAGCTTCAAGAACATGTGCAAGCTGAAGCCTCTGTTGAACAAGTGGCTGGAAGAGGCGGACTCGACCTCGGGCAGTCCCACTAGCTTGGATAAAATTGCTGCCCAAGGAAGGAAAAGGAAAAAACGGACCTCCATCGAGGTAAGCGTAAAAGGGGCTTTGGAGAGTCATTTCTTAAAGTGCCCAAAACCCGCGGCCTCAGAGATTACGTCCTTGGCGGACAGCCTGCAGCTGGAGAAGGAGGTGGTCAGGGTTTGGTTCTGTAACCGGAGACAGAAGGAGAAACGGATGACTCCTCCCGGTGGACCGCTCCCTGGGACCGAAGATGTGTACGGGGACACGCCGCCACATCACGGAGTCCAAACGCCGGTCCAATGAACAGCTGTTTTTATTTATCCTGAACATTATATATAAACCACTGGACTATATTGATAGAGGGTGTTTTATAGTTGACAGAGAGGAGAGTAAGAGAGTTCTCACACAAGATCTGCTTTGAATATCGTTGAAAACTGAATAGCAATGGAGATTACGTTTTCTTCACGAGCTGTAAGAGAGCATAGTAGGCTCTGTTTTTCGAGGATATGCCTATGTGATTCGACGCAGTTTTTAGGTGTAGCCCTATTGTGGATTGAAAAAAAACACTTGACCTGAAGGGAATCCTGATTCAAAACTAGCTTCTTAACTTGACGGTTTACATTGTCGACTTTTCTAGTGTATTGAATCTGTAAGGGTGATCCCCAATTCCAGTTGTGTTCTGGACGTGTGCATCCTGCAGAGAGCCCTATAGACCTGTAACTCCAGCTGTCCCAAACACTCAGCACTGCCATTTATCACCCAGTTATGTTTGACATTCAGCATTGTTGTTGGGTGTTCCATTTAATTATAAGGTAGCTGCTAGTTAGCCCTTTATTATGATCAATTATTGCGCGATAGGCCTACGTTATTATTATTTTATTGTTATTGTTGTTATTATTATTATTATTGTTGTTGTTGTTGTTGTTATTATTATTATTGTTATCATTATTATCAAGCCAATATTAAACGCAGCTATACTAAACTAGAATAATTTCGTTCGGCTGTAGGGAGTTTTTATATTCTGGACCATCAACCTCCTCTCTTGCAGTGATATAGGAGCACGTGCAGTTCTAAACACAAAAGGCTGCCAACAGTGAGCCTCGCGCCATGCAGGCAGGTCACGGAAGGGCTACGTGGCGACGAAAACCTGGCACTTTTCTCAAAAAGAAATACAGCAAGTTCCACAGAACATTGTGAACTATTTTGTATATAATGTAAAACATGACATCATGGCTTATTCTCACTGGGGCACTTTTTTCTTTCAATGTTTTAAACAAAACAAGCTATAGCAGTTTATTTTTTTATTCCAAATGATTTGGCACAATATTATTATATTTCTTATGTTTCTATTTAAAGTTATTTGTCACTGGAATTATTATTGTTTACAGTGTAGCCTTATGTTTTGCATATACATGTACAGGCTACATTTTGTTCATGAATTGTTTTTCATAGGCCTCGATATTTTAATTCGCTGTTATAGTGATAGGGTCGCTGTCAATATAATTACAATCAAACATGTGCTTTAAAGACGAATTAAGATTAATTTGGTAATTGTGTTTTAAATGATTGGCCACTAAACTATGAATCATACCATATTGGCAGAGAGGCGATATTTTCGCTGCAATATATTCTATTTAAAAGATATATATGTTTTTAAATTCCTTTAAAAAGGAAAAAGATATTCAGATATCATTTATTGATTAATATAAACAAATGTTTCTAAACCTCCGAAACGTCATTATTATTATTAGTTTCAATATTATTGGCTGAATTATTAGTTTGTTTATTTTTGTCCTTTGGCCATCTTCCAACCTTGTTTTTGGTATGGCTGATCTATCCCAGATTTGATTGGGTGTCTTGTAATCAAGGTTGTAATTTATTATGATACAAAGATGTAAATGATACAAAGTAGCCTACGAGAGATAAACCACAGTGGCATGGAGAAGGCTATTGAGGGACATCTTTTTTTTCAGCGAATTGTCATAACCATCACCGTCACTGCTAAGTGTATATACATATTTTCTGATAACCGTTTGATTTGTTTGTAGCTTTGCTTTATTTAATGCAAAATAATATCCAGGGACACGTGACCTCTCTCCGAAGCAACCTTCTCAGTCTTTCTTTGGAAGAAAAGAAACGTCAGAAACGTCATGACTTGGAGAATCTCCTGTAGCTTTAAGTAATCCGTCAATCCTACAATTCATTTAAAATCAAGAAGTGGGATGATTTGATTTGATGTCATTTCTTTTCATGTGTTTATTTTTTATTATTATGATTTTGTATTTTGTTTGTCACATTTTCTGGTCTGAGTGAACCATGGGCTCAGTCAAGACGCGCAGAGATGGTGATAGAAATATGTTTAGGTATTTCATCACTTGGTATTATGAACAAAGACTTGCACATTTTTAAATAAGGGGGTTGATATTAAAATACTTTTTTCAACGTCGAGATTCTATGGATTTTTATTCAGAGCGCTTTGAAAGACACACAGATGATTGCATTGTTTTATATTATACCCACCACATTAATCTGTGTTTGCTATGCTTTTTTTGTCTTCTCACAATTGAACGTTCACGTGTCACAGAGGTCACGTGAATGATGGGGACAGAGTGACAACGGAACAGGAGGCTGCAGGGCTCGCGGCCTGCTCCACCTGTCTGTATACTGCCAATCAAAGCCTTCTGTCCCGTGCGCTTCGGGGCCGCAGAGGCATCGCTCCAAACTTGGCCCAGCCAATGTCGACACAACGGTCAATAAATCAATTCGGATACGATTCAACTACACTCTGCTGGACACAACTGGCGGGACCCCAGAGGCCAAACAAGCGTTCTCTGACGGATGTATCAAAACCACGCAGTGTCTGAACTGCAATGTCACCCCCGCGATGACGGATCAGGGATCGAAGACTGCATGATCCACACCCAGCATAAAGCTTACACACTCCAAGGCAGGTCTCTGCTGAAGTAAAACAGGCATGGTCGTAGTTACGACTTTCGTCTGACAGTCGTTAGACCACATAGGCTACGTCGAAATAGGCTACAGAATTTTATTGGAGTAAACACCGGCACATTATCCGACATACTTATGTTTCAACCTTGTGTGTTCGTGGTCTGAATATGTTCATGGGAGGCTATAGGCCTAGTGTGCATCCGCTCGGTCGGGTTAACTCCAACTCGTCTAAAGCGTATAGGCGTCCAGAATGATGTGTTGTGTAGCCTAATCCATACCATCAGATGCCCTTCAGCAAGCTATATTTTGTGGATACCACAGTAGGCCTACAAATTGAGATTTGCGTTTTTGTAGTCTATCCTAAACACATTGGCTTGGAAGGGAACATTAGGAAAATTACAAAACCGAACAGGTGCTAGTTTGTCAGTAGGCAATTAGTAGGCTATAACTTTATCATCATGTTTAAGCATACATTCAAACATTTCTAATCTTCAGTAGCCTAATTGGCTAGTAGTGGGTTAGATAGGCTATTTAAAAAGAGGATCAGTTGACTGATATGTAGGCCTAGCTATCAATATGCGTTTAGAGGAACTAATATTCATGGGTCCTAACGAGGCAGTATATGACTTGGCGTTTCCATTAGGATGTGGCCCGTGCACCCCTTTGGATGTTCCACGAGCTGTGAACTGCAACGCTTCATAATCAGAAAAGTACGGTCGCGTGCACTTCATCTGCTCACTTGCAGATGCAATTAATACTGCACCACTTTGATTACATTTGTAGTTATTTTGCCGTGACTTACAGAGATTTCTCACGAGACTCGCAGAGCCTCGCTGGTGCTGATAAAACCGGTCCTCTGCCGCCATCTGGCGGAATCCACGTCAACGTTACGCCATGGTCCTGTCTGCTGCTTTTTGGTAACTGTTTATTTTGACAGAGTGAAAAATACATTTTCAGGATAAAATAAACAACACATTTGTGTTTCATACTATGGTAAGCCCCTCCAATTCCCCAAATTTGGAATTGGAGAGTAACGCGCACAGGATGGAAAGGGAAAGATATGCAGTGCGCAGAGATAGCCTAACTAAAAAATAGTTTAGCACCAGCAGAAACATGATCTGATCTTGTCTCCGAATTGTAATATAACAACTTGAAAGCGCGGACCATGACAGTTAACTTGTCTAGTAGGGTGTGTCTACATTTGTTATTGACGAATAATGTAATAGCTCCACGTTCCCTCTCTCTCCCTGACCGAATGCAGTGATACGTGCTCACGAGCTCAGATAATTCCATCGGTTGACATTGTTGTTCTTCAGTCTCACTCAGACGCATCAAACCTAATTATACTCGACGCACTTAAGTACACAAATGTTTGTGTGCATTCATTTGTAAACGAGTTATTGTTTAATTATAACTTTGCGTGAACTTCGCTGATCAGCGGGGCGAAACGTGTCTCCCCTTCAGCCTGTAATTACTCGGGCTAATTGCTCGCCCTGTTAAAGTGACACTTTGCCCGCGTCTCAGCCAGGCCGTCTTCGACTTCCGAATGCCACTTCAGAAACATTATCAGCCTTTAAATGGTTCAGCGTCTCCATATGTCTTTAATGGTTCTGGTTTCTCTGATGAAAGTCGCCCATGGCGGGAGGGAGCAGGAATCAACAGGAATACATTTTCACTGCTCGTCTTCCTGACAGAACGATCACAAAACATAGATAGTGGTGGTGAAAGGATGAGGGGAAGGAGTGTTGGGTTAAAGACCAGGAAGAACTGGTGGAGGAGGGGAAGGAGAGAGATTGAGTGGGAGGGGAAAGGGGTGGAGAGGAACTGGTAGAGGAGGAGAAGGAAGAGTAATCAATGGGGAGACGGTCCAAATGAATCCTTCACCAGCAGCCGCCTGCTTCTCTGTCATTAGGGCCCATTACTGAGCCTCAGCACAAGCCATTAAACCAGGCATAAACAATTCATTAAAAGGCCGTTAGGCAGACAAGCTACTGTCACTCCTCTCTGTGGTATTAATGGGATGTAAACGGTAAAGGGTTATGGCTAATTCTGCTCCCTCGGCTTGACTGACTGATGGCCTTCAATTGTTCTAAAACAAGGAGAAGACCTCCATGCCCTCTCATCTCTTCCCCTCTACTGGAGGGTAGAGAGAGTAGGATTCATACCCAGGGAATATGACCTGTTACAGTAGCAGAGGAAACAACAACAACATATGATAACATGACATCAAATGTACTTACGAAACGTAATAACCGAGTTGAACAGATCAGCCATTTAATGAAAATCATCATCCAGACATCTCAAACAGATTTACAGTCATTTCTCTTTCATTTCTCGTCTTTTTGCATATGTAAATCAACATGGCTGATCAGTATTTTCATTGGTTTAAAGTCCTGAGGACCATTTACTGTGTGACTTTGGTGAAGGGCAAGAAAAACAGGGCACGGAGCTACAACCACACACACACACACACACAGACAACCACACACATACATACACACACACACAACATTCAACCAGAAGCATAAGGCACAAAAAGACTTCACACACTTGCGAGCATGTGCTTAAAAGGAAACTTCAAGTTTTTTTGCGTAAAGTAAATGCTGTTCAAGCACTTGCACTACTTGTAAAGGTGGATTCATTTAATACAAAATCATTCAATAAATAATTAAGGAATATTAACACAATTTTTACAATCATACAAATTCTACTACAATATTGAACATCGAATATCAATGTTTGTCTCTGTGTAGTGAGGGACCTGTCAATGTGTGTGTGTGTGTTAAAGATGATCAGACTGTGGCTTTGTGTAGAGAAGGCCATTTAAATGACTCCTGAACGAAAGTAAAAACTCAATTAAAAGAATAAAACAATACAATAAAAACCCCTGAGACTGAGGCTGGAGGCTGACGTGGAAATGGGACTCCAGAAGATGTCGCACACATGGCAGGGTTCCATCTCCGTGTGGTAATCAAACACACCCAAACCTTGAATCAAACACACCTAATACCTATGCCTCTATGAAATGAACTCCAACCTCTACCACACCGATCGATATCTCCCATCAAACTCAGCCAAACTTCTATCAAATGCACCTGAACCCTCTGGTTCATCCAACCAAACACGGGGGACAAGAATATCCTCCACCTGACCTCCGTCAACCAGACCGCCCCTGAACCCTCTTCCCCAGGGCAGAGAGAGGGTGTGTGTGTGTGGGGGGAGGGGCTGGGTCTCATTCTGGTGTCGACCTCCCACCCTTCCCCTCTCCCCCAGGATCTCTGGGTGTCCCCACCCGGCGAGAGGGCCGCCTCTGAGGGCGCCGTCACTGGGTGAAGCTCTTCTTAATGTCCACGCGGGGGAAGAGGGCGGAGAGCTCCTGGACCACGCGGGCGTCGACCTGGGAGCAGAAAGACACGTCCAACAGCAGGAGCTTCGGACACGCGGCCAACAGCTTCTTCAGGGAGGCGGGGCTCACCATCCGCGTACCTGTCAATCCAACACCCGACAGCCAATCAGGACCTCTCTCAGCAACAGCTCGGGCCGAGTCGCCACGTCAACAGACCCAAGTCACGGACAGCGTGTGTGTGTGTGTACGTTCACGCGCGCGTGCTCACCCAGTATGTCGATGTGCTGCAGGGCGGGGCAGTTGGCCGCCAGCTCCTCGATGTCCGAGTCGCACACGGTCCGGTTGGCGGTGAGGAAGAGCTTGCGCAGGCGGGGCAGGGTGCGGGCCAGGTGGAGGAAACACCCGGAGCTGCTCTGCAGCGTGGAGCACCAGCCCAGGTCCAGCTCCTCCAGCTGCCGGCAGCCCGAGGTCACCTCCGCCAGGCCGCGCTCCGTCAGGCTCCGGCTGCGCCACAGGTCCAGGGAGCGCAGCGAGCGGCAGCGCGCCGCCAGCATGCTCGCCACGGCGTCGTAGTCCTCGATCTGCGGGGGGGAGGGGAGGTGGGGGGGAGGTCAGAGGGCGTGCGGGGGGGCCGTGTGTGTTGGTGTGTCCTTGGTCTTTCGGGGGACAGGATTAGGGAGGTGAGAAGGGACGGGGGGGGGGGGGGTTGTAGGAACTGTGGGTGGGTGTGTGCGTGTGTTTGTGAGTTTAAGTCCTCAAACTGCAGGGGTGGGACAGGGGAGGTCAGAGGGAGGGGTAGGAACAGCGTGTGTGTGTGCGTGTGCTGTGTGTGTTCTTACCATCACACAGCTCCCCAGGTTGAGGTGTCTCAGCTCCACACAGAAGGTCAGAATGCTGAGCAAGGAAGTTTGCTACAGCAGCAGCAGCCACAACAACAACAACAACAGCAGCAGCAGCGACGACAACAGACAGAAAGAGAAGAAGGGGGGCGGGGGGATTCAGTAAACAGCCCCAAATTCAACGGGTGCATGCAGTCATTTCTGTAAACACGCCGTAAATCGAGACTAAAAAATGTGTGTGTGGGAGCCACACTGTCATGTCATTTAATATCCCTCGAAACCACCTGGCTCTGGCCCCTCTCCACCCCCCCCGGCAACGTGAAGACATCTGATAGGACAGAACAGTCAGCCGGCTCCCCTCACTCTAAACACCTGACTCAGCTCCGGGAAGGGGCCCTGT
Organism: Thaleichthys pacificus; assembly: GCA_023658055.1. NCBI lineage: Eukaryota > Metazoa > Chordata > Actinopteri > Osmeriformes > Osmeridae > Thaleichthys > Thaleichthys pacificus. The sequence goes on along the minus strand of CM042871.1, from coordinate 12,352,251 downwards.
CTGTGTCTGCACCGCTCTCTAGAGCTAAGGCAGCTACGACACAATCCAGCAGTCTGTACAGGCAGGTGTGTGGGGGATAGGGAGGGGAGAGGGAGGGGGGGGGACCGGTACATGAGGAGGAAGAGCCTCTGGCTGTGAGTGTGCCTGCCAGTGTGTGTGTTCGTGCCTGCGTGTGTGCGAGCGTGTGTGTGGATTATGAAGGGTTTCTCTCTGGCACCATGACAGTGAGAGAGCGCTGTAATTAGCCTGGTGACAGGTTAATGACAGCACGACACGTAGAGCCATTGCAGACACTAGTTGCTCTGTCTGACGGGGTAAACAACCACCGACATATGACACCCCTCTGCCTCGCAACGCCACACACACACACACGCGCGCACACACGTCTAAGCCTTACAACACCACACAAACACACACATCTGCCCGTTAGAATACCAACCTTCCCCTACACGCACCTCCCGCCACACACCACTAGGCTGTCTGCCAGCAGACACAATGAGACATGAGGAGATAGTCAGAGTTGTGGTTTGGTACAGGCTTGATCCTGAACAGCTATGCACCTCAGGACCCCATTGTCGGGTTCAGCCCTACAAACCCGAGCTCTGGGTTCCCCCATACACACCTGGGCACAGGGCACACCTCTATCTGGGTCTGGTAGAGCAGACTGCCTACCTCTATCCTGGTAGAGGAACGTACCTCGATCTTGGTGCGGTAGAGCACCAGTCTACGGAGGCGCGGAAGCTTGGAGATGTGGGTGAAGGCCTGGGGGTGGAGCCTGTCGCAGGACGCCAGGTTGAGCTCCTGGAGGGTGGGGCAAGCCTGAGCGACCACCTCCAGACACGCCTCCGACAGGAAGTGACAACACGACAGCTCCAGAGACACCAGACCAGAGCCACAGACTTTCAGGAAGCTGGGGGGTCAGGACAGGAGGGAAGGAATTAAGGATGTGTATTAGTGGTTGAGTTAACGGCCTCATACATCCTGAAGCGAGTCAGTTAGGGTGGGCTTTAGGGGGAGATTAAGGTGAGGGCCTAACTGCTGAAGCCGGTCAGGGTGAGAGGGTGAGAGACTGAGAGGGTGAGAGGGTGAGGACCTACCTTCTGAAGCTGGTCAGGGTGAGAGGGTGAGAGCGTGAGAGTGTGAGAGAGTGACAGGGTGAGAGGGTGAGAGAGTGAGGACCTACCTGTTGAAGCTGGTCAGGGTGAGAGGGTTATAGACTGAGAGGGTGAGGACCTACCTGCTGAAGCTGGTCAGGGTGAGAGGGTTATAGACTGAGAGGGTGAGGACCTACCTGCTGAAGCTGGTCAGGGTGAGAGAGTGAGAGGGTGACATGGTGACAGGGTGAGAGAGTGAGAGGGTGAGGACCTACCTGCTGAAGCTGGTCAGGGTGAGAGGGTGAGAGGGGCCTATCTGCTAAAGACGGTCAGGGTGAGAGGGTACGAGAGTGAGAGGGTGAGAGGGCCTACCTGCTGAAGCCAGTCAAAGAGAGAGGGTGAGAGAGAGTGACAGGGGGATAGAAGGAGGGCCTACCTGCTGAAGCCGGTCAGGGTGAGGGCTCCTCGGTTGCCGGTCCAGGACAGGTTGAGCCTCTGTAGCAGGGCGCAGCGGGCCTGCAGGTGGCCCAGAGAGGCGTCCGACAGGCTGGCCCAGTAGGGCTGCAGGCTCAGCTGGATGTACTGGAGCGGGTCCGAGCAGTGCTGGTGCAGCAGCTTACAGGTCTGGGCAAGACAACCCAGGTCTGGGAGGGTCAGGTGACTCACTATCAACTGGATCAGCTGGAGAGGAAACAAGAGGAGAGAGGAGGAGAGGAGAGAGCAGGACACAAAGGAGAGAGGAGAGGAGAGAGCAGGAGACAAAGGAGAGAGGAGGAGAAGCGAGGGTTGGAGAGGAAGAAAGGAGATGGGGGGGGGGGAGAAGAGGGGAGGAGAGGAGAAAAGAGGGGAAGGGAGGGCAGGTTAGAGTAACACAGGAAAGTGCTTATCTGAAACACAAAGCGTGATCTGAGAAGAAGTGAGTCTGCCTGTTTGTGCAACCTGCCCACGTGCCGCCCTCACAGAGAGAAAAACAGAATAGATGAATATTTGTGTACGTGTGTGTGTGTGTGTGTGTGCGTGTGGATGTGTGTGCGTGCGTGCACTGTGTTCAGCAGGCTATCAGCTGGCAGATAATAGCTGTATTGTGTTTCAGACACACAGGGGCGTGGGCTGTGAGGAGTGAGGAGGGTGACAGCGGTTTGGAGCGGAGATACGAGGGGAGAACATCCAGACTGCTGCTGCAGTCAGCTCCTCTCACACCACCTGACATGCCTCCGTGGCACCTAAATTACTGGGTTTGGAGGCATGAGATCAGATAGCTCCATGAGCTCCAGCTACAGTGTCTGAGTGCCTCTTTGTGTGTGTGTGTGTGTGTGTGTGCGTTTCACAACCATTTGGGGAAAGTGTGTGTTGCAGCCATGAGTGCGACTGCCTGTTTGTTCATGTGTGTGTGCGTGTGTGTGTGTTGTTGCACAACCGTTTGGTATAGTGAGTGTTGCAGTGCTCGTTTCTTAATATGTGTGTGTGAGCCCCTGCTTCGCAGACCTCGTACGGCAGCTTATCGAAGTAGCCGTTGCCGCTGTCGTTCCTGCCGTCTCCGCCCGGCCCGCACGCCCCCAGCTCGGCCAGCTCCTCCTCGCTGTCGCTCAGGTCGCCGATGTCGATGACGGGCATCTTGTAGAGCGACAGGATGGGCCTCTCCTTCACGCCGCGGAGGATGACGGCGTCCAGCTCCGTGTAGTAGCCCAACAGGGACGAGTTGACCTCCAGGCGCAGCAGGTTGGTGGGGAAGCTCAGCTGCTTGATGCTGGGGGAGAACTGCCTCGCCTGGGGGCTGAGAACCTTGGTGGGCTCCCCTGACCACAGCACCTCCCACCTGGGGGGGGGGAGACAGAGGCAGGGACAGGGCCCTCAGTCAGATCCCTCCACCCCTCTTGTCTTATCAACTTGCAGGCTGATGCCCTCCATCCAACAAACTCCCAAGTCCCCCAGACACACACACCTCCTCTTCCAGCCCCCAGGCCCTGTGTAGCCCTACCTGACATCGGGGGGTTGGTTCTGGGAGAAGGGGTTGAGGGAGCAGGCCAGGATCCGGACGATGGCCCCGGGATGGTAGGTCTCCAGCACCTCCACGGCCATGGGGTACACAGGCTCCTCGAAGGCCAGCTCCAGGTAGTCCTGGCTGTGGAAGCCCTGCGGGGTGCGGCGGAAGGCGGGCGGCGCGCTGGCGCACTGCTCCCACCACTTCCCGTAGGCGCGGAACACGGCGGTCTGGGTGAAGTCGCCCGAGCTGGGGTAGACGTTGGGCACGCCGGCCAGGTTCCACATGGTGTAGGACATGCTGTTCTCGCTGCCGTAGTGAGAGCTGAAGTCCAGCACCTCCTTGGCGTACTGGTCCACCTCCACGCTGACCGGCAGCACCGCCCGTTGGCCGGACTCCACGGCGCGCCGGCTGGTCAGGGCCTCGCCGCGAGTCCCGCTCCTGGACCGACGCCGCAGACAGATGTAGTAGAACATGCTGAGCAAGGTTAGCATAGGGACCTCCGGTGCCAGGTCCAGGGAGGGGTGAGGGGGCGGGGGTGGAGGGGGCTCTGGGGGCCTGGGGAACTCAGAGGGCAGGCTTGGTGGGGGTGGAGGGGTGGGGGTGTGCGAGGGGAGTGAGAGAAGCAGTCTGGCTCACAGGGTCTTGTTCTAGAGGGCACAGCTTAGGGACCCAGCTGCATGCATCACCTGAGGGTTAGACACATCACCTGTTGGTTAGGACCAAATACACACACGCACACATACACACACAAAAGCATTGGAGTGAGAACAATGACAGACAGGAGATCTGAGCGGTTTTAGTGTTTGACTCGTTCTGTACCAAAAGGCTTTCCACAGCCTGGCGGTGTGAAATCTCACGTTCCACAGAGACTTTGGAAGCCTGAGCTGAGACTCAACTTTCACTTCCTCAAAAGGCGAGTGGTGTGTCCCCAGTGTTTCCTCCAGGACACACAACTGTTGAAGAGGGCCGGTGCTGAGGTTGTTACTGTGGCATCAGCAACTGATGGTTTGTAGCTGTTTGCTCAGGCTAGGAGGACATTCAGTGGGTGTATTTAGAAGGAACAGTTCTGTCCAGGCCCCAAGTCAGGAGTTTAGGGAAAGGTATGCTTGGGGAGGGGACTACAAGCTCTGGGGTTAGGTGACAGATAACCAAGGACTTCATTAGTCTTGGTGCCCAGAGAGTCTGAGGCACCCAGTCTATATTTTACAAAACACAGTGCTAGATCAAACATGTCCAACATTTTCCACCATTTGAACCCTCACTAGATCAGGAACAAAAGGCAAGCTAGTTTAGCAAACCATACTTTATACCACATTCATTCAACCAGATGCATTAGCCTGTATCGTGTAAAACGCTATTTTACTAAATACAATTATAACGTTTCGCTTTATCTAGAACGAGCCCGTTCCCCGTTGGTCTTAGTGTAAAGAGCAGAAACACCAGAAGGTCTTTGTCTTCTGTGACCAGCTGTGTACTTTGTTCTCGTATGGGCCTTCGCCCAAAGTACATCTGGTAAAATCATCATGACATTGCAACAACAACTCTAGTTGCTAACATGGTCGTTCTGAAAACACACAGCCGCAATATGAAGCTCAGAGGACAATGATCATCATTGCAAGCTTATCATTCATGAGCTAGCCAGTTACAGTGATGGGGATGGTGCTAAGCTAAGATAGCAGTGCATTATTCAGGTAAATGAAAACATTAGCTGGCTAGCTAGCTTGCTAGTCCAGCTAGCTGGGCTTGGCTTCCCGTAAGCTAACGATAGCGAGCTACGAAACCAAGTTTTGTGGGACATTGCTACGTCAAGGAAACTAATAAAAGGTATTTTGAACTTACACCAGTTCTATGTTAAACGATCCATTAATGTACTGAAAGTGTCTTCTTTCCATTCTAGAGACAACTCTATTCATAAAAGCGCATACTCGATCTGTCAGTTCTGTTTACACCTCGCTTATCAACATCCGGTTAAATATGGTCGTGGCGAAGTGGGGTATTATGGGAATTATAGTTCTCTATACTAAATCGTTAGAATCTCTCCTTCTGTGTAGAATGGTTGTTTTGCCGGTTTCATTTAGTGCCTATGCTTAACTTTTATGTGGGAAAGCATTTCTAAAATGTAGATAAAACATGTGTTGGCTAAATTGGTGTATGTCACACCACCCAATGGCTTTATAGAGTAGAGATCTCACAGAGAGTAACTGTGGACCACATTCCACACACACACAGCACACACACACACACACACACACACACACACAGACAGACAGACCTCCTACGGTAAACATTATAGGCTACTCAAACCTGTATGCCTTGGGGCTGTGTGTCTGTGTGTGTGTCCACATAGTGGCTGTCAGTTCCTCAGATGAACTGCTGATCCACTCAGTCTCCATTGCACTCAGGTCTCACTGTCACCGTTAAAGAGCAGCCTGTCTCAACGGAATACCCGGTAACCAATCAGCAGCCATTCTGTCATTAGCAGACATCCTCAGAGGAGGAGGAGACCAGGTAATGATCGACCAACAGCTCTATGAGCTGGCTTATCTCTCCTGCTCTGACTAACAGCTCTTTGTCTACCCTCTTCTCATCCCCTCCTCCTCTCCACCTCCTTTCTCCCACTAACAGCTCTGTGTACTCTCTCTTATTCTCCTGTCCCCTTTGCCTCCTCTCCTATCCTCTCGTTCTTTGTTTGTCCTCTCTTCCTCTCCCCTCCTTATCTCCTTATCTCCTCCCCCCACTCTTCTTACCTCCTATACTGCTCTCCTCTCCTATCCTCCTGCTCAATCTTCCTCTTGTCCTCTCCTGTTCTCAACTGAAATTTGAACAATAAACTAAACCAGTAGGATTATCAAAGGATTATTTCTTAAACGTGCTTAGACATCCACAATCATTAGGACAGACCTCGTTTCTCTCTCGTGTAACTGGAATCCTCCGGGCCTCAGTGGTGATGTGGTGTTTGAAGCATGCTCCCCCAACCCTGGCACAGCAGCCGACCAGAGCACCAGGGGACGAGCCGGTGTCCAGCCAACCAGAGTTAACGAGGGAGTGGGGGGCTTCTGATTGGGCGCCAGTGGGCAGCCGTGTGACCAGCAGAGTGATTGACAGGCAGCTCTGTCAGGTCCTTTAAGCATCAGTGACCAGGGTGCGTCCCTCTGGCAGCTCCCTGATCTGCTCCACTGGCACACACACACGCTGACACACATGGCAGGGCATACACACTTATGCAAATACGCATGGACACACACGCCTCCTTTCTCTCTTTCTTTCCTGTTCTTCCTCTTTAGCCAGTTTTTTTTAATCTCTCTCTCGCTCTCTCTCGGTTTCCCTCTCTCACACACAGAGACAGCGTGGATCTCTGTGCCCATGCATTGCACCAGCTGTCAAAGGCGTATTTGAATAAAGGATCTGTTAGTCTGGAGAAAGGCTGAGGAGACGAGAGGAGAGGAGAGGGAAGGAGAGGGAATGAGAGGAGAGAAGTGGATGTGCAGGATGTCCTCGAAGAACAGTTTCCATCCAAAGCCCAGATCAGACCAACCCGGTTTTAGTCTGTACTCTGTAAAACCATGTATAGAACACATTCCAAATCATCACACCCAGTCCTCATTAGTAATCATCTATCTGATAATATTCACCACTTATTAATCTTCCAAGACTGGAAGTCCCAACCTCAAATCATAATATTTGATTATGCCTCATATCTAGACTTTTTAAAGGTCGATAATTCTATCTGAGGAGCCCCCTAAATATTTCGGTCTGATTACAGACTTTTTCTGTGGCTTTTGTCTAAATGACAGAATCTGCAAAGCTAATGAGCATTGGCAGAAGAAGTGCTACAGGGCGATAGCAGCCAGCCGCTTGCCTCCTCCCTCGCCCTCGCCCCCACCTCCTCCAATCCCCCCCCCCCACCCACCCTCACACACACATACACATACACACCCACAACCCCCACCCCGCCAAGTCCTCCGCGCTCCGCGACCTCCAGCATTACTTCGCCCGGCAACACTTTAATTGGTTTCAGGAAATCAGCTGCCATGGAAAGTCATGACCTTGATCTTTCCTGACGATAAGTGTTGTTTTTAGTGGCTAGATGCAAATGCGAGGTGGTGTGTGTGTGTGTGTGTATGTTTGCGCACGTATGTGTGCGTGTGTGCGTGTGAAGGTGGGGGAACTGTGGTGGTGGTGGTGGGGGGGGGGTAAACAGAGAGATATTGTTTACGTTTATTGTGTGTTTACTGGCTGATTAGAGATAATTAACACAGGGTGTTGGAGAGTTCAGAGGAGACTGTGACCTCCCCTGCCCCCTGGGGGCTTCTGGGACACCACACTCATACAGAACATCATGGCCTCTGACTAAGTAAACTCCTGTACATGTTCAGCAGATGAGACTGTCCTTTAAAGTATACAGTAAGATGAACTGCTCTGGAAAGGAGAGGACAGGAGAGAACCGGTGGGCCATACACCTGACAAACATCCTTATTACTGGTACTGTGAGAAGAAAGTGGCCACATCCAGCTCACTACCATTATTTAGTCTCCATTTGTGTTCCTCTGAAGGCTTCACGGCCATCCTCCAAGCCTCGCCCTGCCCTCTGCCCCCTCCCCACAGTTCCTCTCCCCTCCCTCCTTCCCCCCTGTCTTCACAACCCCCCCACGCTGCCTCTCTCCACTCGTTCCGGTACTCCCCCCCCCCCCAACCCCCCCAAAACCCGACCTCTCTGCCACCCACCACCCCGCTTTTCCCCCCTCCTTCCTGTACCCCCTCACAGGCGCTCTCCCTCCACACATCCCCTCTCTGCTGCTAACACCCACCCCCCACCCCGCTCCTCACCCACCCCTAAACAGCCTTCCGTGGAATTTATTCAAATATTTTGACATTTCGCCTCCCCTCACCTCCCGAGCAAAGAGGATATGTGACAGCTGGAGATGCCCTCTCCTCCTCCTCCTCCTCCTCCTTCCTCTCCTCCTCCTCCTCCTCCTCCTCCACTCCGCCTGCCTCTCCCGTCTAGCTCCCACAAAGGCCGGGTTCTCTCTCCTCTGTCTCTCCCCTCTCATCTCTCTCCTCTCCTCTCTTTACGGCTGTGCCTCCTGTCAGTGGCTGCCATCCCGGAGCGGGGAACAGGAGGGGGAGTTGACGTGTTTCTCTCCGCTCGGAGTGCGGCTCAGATCCTGCCCCGGTGTGAAGCTCCGCGCAGCCAGCTGGCGTACAGGTGGGCCTCTGGTCCGCAGCTGTGGTCCACACCGTGCTGCGGGGGCGAGGGGGGTGGTCATCCAAGGGTCAACTCAACTGATCAGCATATCATCGACAGGTTCTACAGGGGGGGGGATCCGGGTTTCGACTGGGTTTGCGCGTTCTGGTGGGTCGTGGCAAGCGGACGCAGCTCACTGAAGCAACATTAGAGAGTGTCTAGCGCGTAGGGCTGACATGGGTAGAGAGACAGAGACAGACTGATGGGAGAAGATGGAAAGAGAGCGACAGCGTGTGAGGGAGAGAGTGTGAGGGAGAGAGGAGACACACAGCGACAGAGATGGAGAGGGGAGAGAGAGAGAGGTGTACACTACTCCACTCCAGTTGACTGATGCAGCTCATTAGCCGCTGTGGAGCCTGTCAGAGCGGACGACTGTCCCTGGTCACTATGCACCACAAACACTGCTACCCCACATCAAGGTTGTCATCCATCATCAGAGTGTGTGTGTGTGTGGGGGGGGGGGGGTTGACAGAGAAATAAGGGTGGTGGGTAGGGAGGGGCAGAGAAGACAAATGCATTTGCCTGTGGTTATATCCTCAGTAATAATCCGAGACTTCCCCGCTGCGCCCGTCTGACCTGAAACTGTGGTCGCAACAACCAGGCCTGCATCAGTGCCAACGACACACACATACAGACGCAGCCACACACACACACATCTTACAAGATCCACACAACAACAAGACCTTCCTAACACACACACACATGCACACGCACACAAACACACAGATATACAGCCGCGGCCAAAAGTATTGGGAGCAACATACATGTTGTGTTTGCAAAGCTTGCTGGGCCTTGGCATAAAATGACTGCCAACATAATTTCAGTGAGTCATATCATCAGCACAGGGGAAAGTGTGAACTAGTTCTAACCAGGTGAAATCACTATCATTCTGATTGGATTTTAAGAGCAGATTGACTGCTGTAAAAGAGGGGACTATTTGCATATATTGAAAATGTTTGCCCCCAAAAGGCTTAAAAAAATATGCACCTTATGTGCCTTATTGTATTCCAGTATTCTACAGAAACATGTGAAAACATTTATCCTCAAATACTGAACCAGCAAACTTTGCAAAACACAACATTTGTCATTGCCAAAACTTATGGCCACGACTGTACAGAGAAAGACAGGACCAGGCAGCCCCAGACAAAACTCCCATGACATGATAGACAGAAGGTTCAGTCAGTTCTGCAGGTTCTGCTGAGAAGACAGACAGAGGCTAGGGAACTACTCTATAAGAGGGCTGAACCCGGTGTGTGTATGTGTGTGTGAGCGTGTGTGTGTCTGTGTGTGTTTGGCTCATATTAACCTCACAGCATGTGTGTGAGAACGATTCCCCTTCACTCACAGAAAGCACATGGTGATCAATCCTTGAGCTTATCTGGCTCCAGGTAACAGCACAGAGGGGACATGACTGAAGTGCACACACATACACACACATACACACACATGTGCACACACACATAAATGCACATACACACACAACACACACACACACACACACTACAGTTCTTCAGACTGTGTCTAGCCTGGCTCCTTTGGCAGCTTTAGAAGCCTCTCTTGTGAAGGGGTCGCCATGGTGACCCGCGCGTCGGAGGTTGTGAAGCGCAGCAACCTTGTGATCCAACCGGAACCGAGGAGACGGTCCTCGAGCTGAGTGACTGAGTGCACAAGAGAAAACCTCCACTTCTCCCAAAAAGAGAAGAAGAAAAAAAGCGGAATTCAATTACACAGTCGAGCCCCTTCCGAGGCCTTGGGGAACGGAATCAACGCCATTTAAAAGTCTGATTACTCACAAAACCAATAACATTTTGACTCCTTGGTAATGGACCAGTAGATTAGAAAATTTAGATTACATTTAACCGCCCGTAGATTCTCATTAAAACACCACGAACTAGTTAGTAACAATAGGTAATTAAGAGTTTAATGAAGCATGTTACCGTTAGCGCTTGGTGAGGCTGTGCTTGTCTTATGGGACGGAGCTTTACTTTGCTCTTATCCTGCAGCAAAGCCACCTCGCGCCTCATTTGGGCAATACAACATATTAAATTAGATTAATGAATTTCGGTGTTGTCTCGTGGGATGGCAGAGCTCCACGTGGTGACAAGATAACAACGGATTATATATTGGCGAGACCCGTGCGCTGCAGGCAGACCGCGGCTCTGAGTTGCTCCCCGCAGACAGAGGTGGGATATGAGGCAGGAGCAGCAGAGCAACTGGCTTCGGTTGGCACCTGCGGAATTACGGAATGCAAATAAAACACCTCACAAATTTGTTGTGCTTGTAAACAAAAACAAATATTGAGTGTATTGTTGTGTCGTCTAAATAGCCTAAGCAACGAAATAAAACCAAAGGCCAATAAAATACAGGCTTTTAAAGACCAGAGTTGGCGGAAAAGGTTTAAATCTATCTTTTGCCCCTCTCAGCCTGTTTCTTTCCACCCTCTGTTGCCCCTGTCTCTCCTCTGTGGCCTCTCTCTCCCTCTCTCTCTCTCTCTCTCTCTCTCTCTCTCTCTCTCTCTCTCTCTCTCTCTCTGTGTCTCTCTACACCCTCCAGTCTCTCTAATAGGAAAAAAGAGGAAGAGGGGGAGGAAAAGAGGGAGGAGAAGAGAGGGGAGGGCAGGAGAGAGACAGATGGGCCAGTGTTGATTGTCCAGGACTGTCAGTATTGTTCTGGCTGCCAGGGAGGGTCACTCTGTCACAGAGAGAACCAGGTCCCCAAAGGCCCCTGGGTCTAACATGTCACCCCCCTGCCAAACCCCAGCCAGCCCCCAGCCTCTATTCCCCAGTCCCTTGCCCTCAGCCAGCCTTCAGCCCCCAGCCAGACCCCAGACTCTATTCCCCAGCCCTAGGCCTACAGCCCCCAGACAGCCCCCAGCCCCCAGCCTTTATACCCCAGCCCTCAGAGGCCCAGCCCATTGTCACACACACTTTTTAATTTCTGAAATGCAATCAAGTGTGACACACAAACTGTTTACCTAGAGAGTCTACCACAACCAAGGAATAAACAGGCACAGAAGCCCATGCACACAAACACGGGCACATACACACATACACAGGGATCTGGGCCCAAACTAATCCTCTATAATACCAGTGAGTTAAAGAGGCTTTGCCAACATCCTCTACTCTCAGAAAGAAAGAGGGGAAGATAAAGACAAATATCAAAAACAAGAGAAAGAAGCTGCTGGGTTCGCCCTCTGTCTCGTCTGGGATTCCTAGTTATTGTTTTTATGGCACGACAACTGGGGAATTAGGCTGTAAGCTTCTGGGGAGAGAGAGAGAGAGGGAGAGAGAGAGAGAGACAGCAAGAGAGAGAGAGACAGCGAGAGAGAGAGAGAGAGAGAGAGAGAGAGAGAGAGAGAGAGAGAGAGAGAGAGACAGCGAGAGAGGGAGAGAGAGAGAGAGAGAGAGAGAGAGAGAGAGAGAGAGGGAGAGAGAGAGAGAGAGAGAGACAGCGAGAGAGAGAGAGGGGGGAGAGAAATGGGGACCGGGAGGGGGCGAGGGGGAAGAAAGTGAACAGAGATGAGAGGAGAAAATCATACAGGAGAGGAAAAGGAGAGAAGAGAAGTGGAGAGGCGAGCAGAGCAGAGGACAATCCTTGGCAGCTATCCTGTGAGCGATCAGAGAGCCAGAGTCATCTCATCGGCGTGCCAATGAATTAATAAAGGTGTAATTAGAAAAGAAAACAGCGCCACCTGTTGGAATCAGCTCCCCTCTAACCCTGCCTTTGTGGTGAGCACCTGAGCCTGCCAGGCCCTGTGTGTGTTTAACTGTATGTTTGTGTGTGTGTGCATGGGTACTACCTGGCAGCAAGAGGCAGGTTGTGGGGGTGAGCAGCTGGTCGTGGGGGGCCGCAGTGGCCTCCCATCCCTCAGGACTCAGGGGGGAGGCAGATGGACGGACCCCTGCCAAGGAGGAGGTCTGGAGGCCAGGGGGCTGGGGGGCCAAGGGGGCTGGGAGGGCTGGGTACAGCCAAACCCATCTGAATACACACATCCAGGTCAGAAACGGAAGGAACTAGGATAACACAGATTGAACCTGCAGGGAGGGATGTGCAGGATGTCTATGTGGATCGAGAAATATACATCATCTTAAGACTACAACGGAAAATATTCAACATAAAGACTTTGGTTGGGATGCTGCAGGGTGTGTGTGTGTGCACGTGTGTGTGTGTGTGCATGTGTGTGTGCATGTTTGTGTGTTGACTTGGGATAATGTGTTTGCTGTGCCAGGGGAGTTTCCTTTTTAATTTGCCTCTGTGTGTTTACCTCTCTTTGTGGATCACTGATCTGTTCAGAGAGAGAGAGAGAGAGAAAGAGAGAGAGAGAGAGAGAGAGAGAGAGAGAGAGAGAGAGAGAGAGAGAGAGAGAGAGAGAGAGAGAGAGAGAAATTAAAAGAGGAGTGCAGATTGTGTGAAGCTGTTTGGCCCTTCAGGCCCCAGGGCCTCGCTGGCAGCCTGCACCTGCTCCTCCTCCTGGGACACTTGCTCCTGATCCTCCTCTCCTCTCCACTCATCTTCTTCTCTTATCCTCGCTTCTCCTCTCCTCTCTTCCCCCTCTCCTCCCCTCCCCTCTCCTCTCCACCCCTTCCCTCCTCTCTCATTGCCTCCCCTTATCTCCCCTCTTCCCTGCTTGGTTATTTTCGAGCTGATTGACACACAGTCCACACAGTTAAAGTAAATACAAGGTGAGCTATGGAATGTTGAAAGGATCAAAACACGCGCGTCTATATAGGTCGGAAATGATGACAGCATGTCTTTATTTAGGCTCCAGTACTGTCACATATAACACGGTGGTCCACAGGTCAGATTTCTTGGTCCACCTAGTCACCACATGACGTTTAACAACACTAGAAAGGCTCTTCTGATTGGGTAGTCTCGTATTTATCATGTTGTGCCTCTGCAATGAACTACTGACTACTATGATCCTGATTTATATTGCAGGTACACACAAACACAAACAAACATACGCACACACGTCAGTTGTATGTAGTGCTACTAACTACTGATAGACCAAGCAGTGTTTCTGTCCTCCAATCAAACAGCCTAAAAAACAACAACTATCTGATTAGAACAACCAATCACATGACATCAGTTCAAATGAAACACGATTGTGCAAAACAATTTTGTTCTCTCTTTGAGAGCAGTAAGAAAACAAGCCGTTATATAAATTAACAGTTTGACATAGACTATGTTGATATTCAAATAAAAAAATAAAATAAAGTGCCACTGGTTTGGTCAGTCAGAAATGAACAACCCAACGTCAAATCCAACAATCAATCACATTAATCACATTCACCTCTATTCACTCTGCACATACACAGTTAATTTGACAAGGGGACACATTTAATCTGGTGTTACTGATTATTTTTAGATTTTTTACTCGAGTCTGAAGAAAGAATGGCATAATGTAGAGCTACAGCGGCCTCTGGTGGTGAAAAAGTAGAACTGCGTCCAGTTACCAGCTCAGCATGGTCAACATCCTCCTCCATCTATCCAGACTCCATCTCTTCATCTTATATCCCTCCATCTCTCCATCTTATATCCCTCCATCTCTCCACCCCTCCATTCTACCAGTCCAAGTGGCAGTCTCTCTGGTACTTAAGGTCAATAAGGCCATGTAACCCTGCCAGACCACGGGAGCATACGTCACAGCATGACACGCCCAAACAGGAAGTCCATAAACTCATACAGGAAGTCACTTGACTAACAGGATGTCATACACTGCATATAGACACCAGTGCAGAGCTCTGGAGGACATTATTAATGGTAATCATAACGAACCCTTTCATTGAACGAACAGCTCATCAGAAGTCCTCTCATTGGACGGAACCGTTTTCTCAGAGCTCCCCTCATTGGACACAACAGTTTCATCAGAGATGCCCTCATTAGACTATCAGATCATGAGAGGCCCTGTCATCGGTCTGCCACGGCAAAGGCAGTGATGTCATCAGACTTTTTGGCTCGCCGTTTCCGGACAGAGGTCCGGGCTTCCCTTGAGCTGCAGCTCGTTGTCTGAGTCCGTGCCCACGTCCGAGTCAAACAGGGAGGCGTCCGTGTCGGTGGAGTGTGCACGACAGCGTGTGTGCGCGTGCGCGTGTTTGTCTCCACTCCGAGGGGCGCTGTCCTCGCTCTCCTCCAGGGTGTCAGTCCTGGAGAACAGGCCCAGGTCCGCAGGGCCGGTTGGAGACCCGCGGCTGTCTGTCTCCCCGTCGTAGTACAGGTCCTCCAGGTCCACGAACCACTCGGGCCAGAAGCGCCTGCGCATGCGCTCACAGAACATGGCCAGGTTGATGAGCTCACCTGGGGAAGGGGGGGGCGAGAGGGAGGGGGGAGCGCAGGGGACCACAAGGCGGAATCAAGAAAAGGAATGTCTGACCCGTCAGTATTCCCTGTCATGAATTCACTCGTGCTGATAATAACCCAACACTGCATGCTGTCTTTCACTGCCACCTAGTGGTGGAAATGGGAGGATTACACCAGGAAACAGGAAGTGCTGTGGGCATCGACGGGGCTCCTACCTTTGATGAGCTGTTCGGGTCGCGACCCCGGCAGGCTCCACATGGGCACGGCCAGCAGGCCGAAGACGCTCGCGTCCAGCTGAGACACGCAGCCTCCCAGGAAGTAGCGCTTCTCACCTGGGGTAGGGACAGGAAGAGAAACTCAGACACAAAGCGTGGCTCCCCTCCTCCCCATCCTCTCTCCTCCTCTCTCTCCCTCTCTTCCTCTCCCACTCCATCCTTCTTACCCAGTAGATCGGCCAGCGTGCGCAAGTCCTTCTCCATCAGCAGGTAGATCTGCTCGCGGGGGAGCCGCCCCAGGCCCTGGCCGTACATCTCTCTCTGGAGCACGCCGCTCGTCAGCTGACCCAGCACCCAGCGTAGCACGCCACTCAGGGGTCCGCAGATGGGAAGCAGCTGCTGGCTATGCTCTTGGTGCTCCACCCACTGGCAGTAGGCGATGGTCCTGGACACACACACACACACACACACACACACACACACAGGGGAGAAGAGTATGATTGAGGCAAGAGGATGATGGGTATTAGACCAGGAAAATTGTTATTGTTCTAGACCTCAGTGCCAATCGGCCTATCACCCCCCCCCCCCCCCCCCCCCTTCTCACTGCACGCGCACAAACAGGAAGCAGAGGGGGTATGTCATTATAAAAGCAATTAGCTTGGGAAATCCATCCTGTTTAGGTTAATTGTTCCAGATGAAAGGCGGCTGATGTCTGTATCTCTGAGCCTCTGGAGGGCCAGTGAAAAAAGGAGAAGCGCCATACATCCCAGTCCCACACCTGACATCCTCTCCCCCCAGCACGAGGCCTTCTGTTAGCCTGGCTACACACACACACACACACCCCCTGAGCAACATGCTATCCCACTGCCCTGGGACATCCATAAATAATTGAATCAATAGCCCTCTGTTGGTCTAAACATAGCCCACTCTCACTGAGATAGGGAGGGGGGATGGAAGGAGGAGAGAAAAGAGGTCAGAGGGGAGGAAATAAGAAACAGAGAGAGGAAGAAAGCAATCAATAAAGAGTGAGAGAGAGAAATAGACAGATACAAAGAGAGAGATCAATAAAGAGTGAAATAAATATTAATTAAGGTAGGGAAAGAAATCAATAAAGAAAAGAGAGAGAGAAAGACAAAGAGAGAGAGAGAGAGAGAGAGAGAGAGAGAGAGAGAGAGAGAGAGAGAGAGAGAGAGAGAGAGAGAGAAAGAGAGAGAGAAACAGAGAAAGAGACAAAGAGAGAAAGAGAGAAAGTGAGAGAGGCAGGATGAGTATTAGCTTCACCACACGCACTTAGCAAATGACCTCAGGAATAGACAAGAGTCATAGAGAGCAACTGTGTGTGCATGTGTCTACTGTATAATGTGAGCGTTTGAGAGAGAATCTGTGTGTGTCTCACCAGTAGAGATGTTCCTCCACCATGATGGTAACCGCACGGGACAGCGCCCTCTCCTGGGCACTCAGGTGCTTGTTCAGGCTGAGGCCCAGCTTCTGTTCCAGGAAGTCCACAATGAACTCTGACCCTGAAACCTGCTGGTGGTTGTACTCTATCCAGGGCATCTTCCCCTGGGGCGAGAGCCCCCCATCAAAGTAGTTCTGCAGGGGCACCAGACAGGAAGAGGCGAGGGATTAGGGATTTCCCCCAAATCCTTACATGACACACTTGCCTTCTGTCCATCCTGAGACACACAGTGAGCACAAAGGGTGTGTGTGTGTGTGGTACCTGGTAAGGGAGGTCGAGCATGCGCAGGTAGGTCTCCAGCTGCAGACAGAAGGGCGACAGGCTGGGGGCTCCGTGGTTGGGCCTGGAGAACTGGTGGAGGATAATGGTGTCCTTAGAGTCCAGCTGCTGCTCCTTCCTGAGGGAGGGAGGGAGGGAGGGAGGGAAAACAGATCAAGTGAGAGAGAGGCAGGATGAGGGACATGTGGAGAGAGAGAGAGAGAGAGAGAGAGAGAGAGAGAGAGAGAGAGAGAGAGAGAGAGAGAGAGAGAGAGAGAGAGAGAGAGAGAGGGAAACAGATAAAAAGAGAGAGAGAAAGAGAGAGAGAGAGAGAGAGAGAGAGAGAGAGAGAGAGAGAGAGAGAGAGAGAGAGAGAGAGAGAGAGAGGGAAACAGATAAAAAGAGAGAGAGAAAGAGAGAGAGAGAGAGAGAGAGAGAGAGAGAGAGAGAGAGAGAGAGAGAGAGAGAGAGAGAGAGGAGAGAGAGAGAGAGAGAGAGAGAGAGAGGGAGAGGGAGAGGGAGCGGGAAAGAGCGTAAGAGAATTAGGAAGGAAGTGAAAAGATAGAGACAAAAAGAAAAGAGTAGTTGAACAGTGGAGATAACAGCCAGTGTGTAGCCTAACAAGGCAGATTCTGATTGGAGGATGGGAGGAGTTGTTTTCAGCTCCAAGCCCCCCAGGGAAGGAGAGAGGGAGAGAGGGGGGGGGGGCAGAAAGGAGGGGGTCAGCTGCTGCTCTTTATAGCCAGGGTGACACAGCAGAGCAGGATGCTACCCCCACTCCCCTACAGAGAAATATACTGTTTGTATACACACACACACAGGCAGACATTGACAAATACAAACACACGGTTAGGGTTAGTGATAGCTAACTGAGTCCATAACTAAATCAGATTTAATCTGAGGTCAGACTGATGACTATTCAGTCAAAAGGAAACATGCAAGTTTAATGTTTACACGTTGTTTGATCAGCAGATCAATCAGCGCTAAGGAAATTGACGTGTTTTACTATCGCTGTCCAGAGAGTCGTGGTGCTGAAACGGTTCAGACAATGTGACAGTTCATTTTCTCTAAGATGATGAAAAACTAAGCGGTCAGTCGAAGCCAATGACCAGTTTCCCAGGTGGCACGGGCCAGTGAATCATAGAACCAAGAGGCAACACGAGCCAAAGGCTTATTCCGGTACCAATACAATGACAGGGTCACCTATGAATGTGATTCAGATGAGGATTAATGAACCACAAACAGTGACAGGTTATAGCCCATAAAACAAGCTACCGGGACACCGATCCCGTCCGTCGTGGGTACCGGATGTTCTATCTTAAATCCATGATTGACGGCTTTATTATTATTACAGTGGCGTACTTTTCCGAACATTAAAATATAGGCGGAGTAATCCTTGATACCAAAAAACGACACGGATTTAAATCACGATCTTTGATTCGTCCGCTTTGAACAGAGAGTGAACGTTTACATTTGTAGCTCACGTGGAATGTCAGTTAAGGGCATCGTGACTGCTGCAGAGCCCGAGGAACGGTTATTTATGTTCAAGTCGCTGGGCAGGCACGAGACCTGGCACATGAGCAGACGCGTGATTCATACAGTACAGTCCGAATGGGCAGTGTTTCACGACCATCTCTGCATGCAGATTGTGCTACAATAAACACAACGAACGGTCTAGAAAACAGAGAGAGGTTGGGTTGTTGGTGCAGCCGCAGTCAATAACCTAGCCAAAGTGAATGGGCCTGTAGAGCAATAATGACAATATCTTCATCCTCATCATCCTCATGCGCCCTGCATCCTCCGATTGTTACACAGACATGACAGCATATACACTGATCGTGATGAGGATATGAAGACATGTTGTCATTCACGGTAGCATTTTCTGTACGGAGTTTTTAACGGATATCCTACCTGATAGCGAGCAGCTCGTGCAATAGGTAAGCTGCGGCGGCAAGGAGCGCTCCACCGGTGACATAGAGCGTCTTCTTCCACCATGAGTCGGTACCCAGTCCCGTCACGAGCGCACTGTAGTCCTGTAAAGGAACAGCGGCAAAGTATCCATATAAAGACTGGTGTTCCTCAGAGCCACAAAACCCAAAGGGCAGGCTGTGGTTTCGGCCGAGCTCAACCACGCAGGGCCGGGACGAAGCGAAGCCAGCACTCCAATACATGGTCTCTTTCGGTAGGCCTGCCCTCCAACTTCCACCCAATAACCCCCTACCGGACCTCATCAAAGTGCCTGGACAGCTATACAGCCTAGCGACATGGTGTCGGTCAACCGAGCGGGAGGTAGCAGCATCTTCGCCCCTGATGGTGCCCGCACCCACATCGGCATCCTCCGCCAGCGCTCGGAGCCTTTGTCTGTTCCAATGGAAGCCAGTGATGTCACCGCGCCTCGTCGGAGTACACTCCCCTCGCATCTCAGTTAAACTAACAACGATGCGAGCTGACGGGGAACACACTGTAGCCTGCAGCCTGTCCACCTGAATATCTGAACTGGGCTAAAGCAGATGTCTCATGCAAACTGTTTCAGCACTCATAATCCACCGGTATTAGCTAAAGAGCAATAAGAGATCCAAAAATTAAACTAGGCCTATACCTTGTTATGCTCCTCTTTATGAGTGGAATCTTTAATGTTATATAGCCTATTATATAGTATTAATTTATAATACTCACTGTTAAACTGACAATGAAAACAATTGTTTTCAACCTGTATATAAACAACAACAAAACACACGCGTATCCGGTGCCGGTGCCAGACTCGGCTATTTTAGCAACAGCCTAACACAAAAATTACAATAGACTTTGTAGTTTTACTCACCCGGAAACAACTTGTAAAGTGAATATGGACAGTCATCTCGGTAAATACATTGGTACTGCGAGTTCTCTGTAGCAATTGCTTTACGCATCTCTGTTGCAAAACAACTGCTTTCGTAAGGATTCTTTAACTGAAGGGAAGTTAGCGTGCCCAGCGAGAAGCAGTAGCCTATGCTAATAACACGGTGTACTCCGCACCCTGGTGCTGTCATTTACCGGAATGCCCTCATCATTTTCAAACGCGTGTGTGGGGAGATAATGTTGCTTCAACATTCCAAGCTCAATCAAGATCTTAACATATAATGGAGAATCCATAATCGTCAGTCAGCGGCTTTCGAAATCTGGAGCCTGTTGCTCAGTGGGACACTCTGAATTAAGGGAGGGTAATTCACACATGTCATCTCTTCTCTGTAATAGAACATCTGTTGCTGATATGGACCAGCAATTTCAGATCTACTGTTCCATAAGCAGAACAAGGAGTTCCAACTGTTTCCGGAACCTTCAGTTTGGCTGGTTTGTTGATGTTGCTTTAGGAGTGTCACTCCCACCTGGAAGGCTTGGGGTGGAGAGTTATGTAATAATTCACTAACAAGCCAATTACCCTCCCATAGTTGCCATGGAGATGGGAGGATATACAGCTCGGTCCTATATTTGTGCGGTCAGAAGAGAGAGCCTCTTCAGACAGCTTCATGTGGCTCAGAAACAACAGGGCCTCCTACGCAACCATTAATTATGAAACAACACTTCTTTTGATGGAGCGTGTAATTACGTGGTAGATATCTTGTGCAGTGAATGGAGCCATCGATTATACTATGGGCAAACCAGAGAGACAGTTGATGTGTACGAAGACCAAGCCCAGTGTGGACCAGCCAGCCAGCCTGGAGGGGTTGAGATAAGTAGTGGATGGAGAGGTAAATGATTAAATCCATACATGTTTCATCTGTTTATTAGGCATGATTCTGTCTTTTTCCTTTTGAACAGTACATCTAACCCCTCGCCCAGAGATAAAACGTGGCCGCCATGGCCGTGAACACTCGGACTTCAGCTCATCTCATATCGATTCTTCAAGACAGTCGGCAGCAGTGTGCGCTTCAAACACGGTCACACCAGCTCAGCACTGCTGTCTGGAGTCTGCTGGCTAAAAAAAAACACCAACCTGCCAACAAGACACACAAGGACCGTCTAGACGAGCTCTGTTCTATCCCCGACCCCGTCCTTCCGTCCTCTCATCCTCCAGGTCTGCTCCGGAACATCTCCTACAGTAGATCTCCGGGGGAAGAACCTTCCAGAGGCTCCAGTCCTCCCTCCTCCATCACAGTCTTCCCCCTCCTGTGCCCCCTCACCCTCCCTCGCCCTCAGTTGTGTCCAGAAGGGGGCGCGTCTCTGCCTCCGGTGTGGGCGGGGCCTGTTTGGGTGTGGCCGGGTGGGGGCTCCTCCTTCCTCTTGACGGCGTGCAGGGCGTAGTTGACGCTGGTGCTCTGCGTCCAGCTCCACCCCCCAGACACAGGGTTGTACTGCATTCCCTGGATACTCTCCACACTAAAACCATCTGAGGGAGGAAGAGAGACATCCGGAAGAGTGCATCAATAATAAAACGGAGACCTAGAGGGGTCGGAGAAGGAAGACGAACAGGAAGGAACAGGAAGGAAACAGGAAGTGGATGACGAAGATGCGGGAGACCTACTGGACTCCAGGAGGCGCTCCAGGTCCACAGGGGTGATGAACTTGTCCCAGTCGTGGGTACCGCTGGGCACGATGCCCAGCACCCGCTCTGCCGCCACTATGGCCAGGGCGTAGGACAGGTTGGTCTTGGAGATGGTGGTGATGAAGAGAGAGCCTCCGGGCTGGCAGGAGAGGAGCAGAGGGAGGTGTTAGTGGAACAGCCACAGGGGGCGAGCAGAGGGAGGTGTTACTGGAACAGCCACAGGGGGCGAGCAGAGGGAGGTGTTACTGGAACAGCCACAGGGGGCGAGCAGAGGGAGGTGTTAGTGGAACAGCCACAGGAGGGGAGCAGAGGGAGGTGTTAGTGGAACAGCCACAGGAGGGGAGCAGAGGGAGGTGCTAGTGGAACAGCCACAAGACAGGCGAAAGTCTACCCAAACTGTAGTTCACCGATTCACTGTGTTCTCTACTGTGCTACTGTGCTCTCTACAGGTCTCTATTGTTCTCTCAATCTACTGATCCTCCTGACCTCTACTGTTTACTACTAAACAATGCAACATAGCGTCATCGCGTGGTTCAGCTCAGCTTCACAGGGTCTGCTCCAGTCAGATAGAATGGACTGCAGCCCGAGTATAGCCGAGGCTCTAACAGGATGTGAGGCATTAGAGGAGATTAAGAGGTGCTGGCCTCCCAACACACTGACCCACACATCTGGTGAGCACACACACAGTACTAACAGCAAGCACAAACACAAACATAGGGCTAATAGAGCGTGTGCAGGAGCTGGCGGGCACACGCACACACTCACTCACACACACTCCTCCTCATAGGACAATCAGACAGAGCATCGCACGATGACTTTGCAGCAGGCAGCAGGTCACGTGAGCTACCTTCAGGACGTGGCCGCAGCAGAGGGCGAAGGTGTCCAGGTCAGCCAGGTGTTCCACCACCTCAGAGGCCACCACCGCGTCGAACGACTCCTCTTCCCCCTCCCCCACCTCCCCCCCCTCCCCCTCCAGGCCCTGGGACAGCTCCTCCAGGGTGCAGGCCCGGTAGCTGACACGCCCCTGCAGCTCCGGGTCTCGGAAGGTATGGAGCTCTGCTGTCCCGATGCTGTTGGCTGCCGGGTCAATACCCAACACGTCTGCCCCCAGTCTGCCTAGGGGCTGGGATTGGAGACAGAGAGAGAGAGAGAGAGAGAGAGAGAGAGAGAGAGAGAGAGAGAGAGAGAGAGAGAGAGAGAGAGAGAGAGGGAGAGAGGGAGGGAGGGTGATGAGTACAGTGTTAGTCCAGATGGACCAAAGCAACTCACCAGATTACATAATGCCAAAGTGGTAAAGAGAACTGGACATTTAGTTCACTTTCTCTCTCTCTCTCTCCCTAGGAAACATAGCTCAGGAACTGGATGTAAACAAATGTTTATCAAAAATGATCATAGTAGCAAGCAAGAAGGCAAGACACTGCTTTTTGAAAGAGTCTCCAACCCTGAACCAATGGATAGATATTATAAACAGCCTACAGTAAAGAAAATATGACATTCTGGTTACACATCCGACTAACAGAGTCTGACAACTGAAAATATAGTCAATTCAACATAAGAGTTGTTCATCACAGAATGGTAGACTTTCACATCACCTGATGCAACTGATCGACCTCATGTCTTTTGTTCATAGTATGAAAATAAAAACAATGTTTTGATTTAAAAAGGGATAAACTAATTGCCAGCAGATGGTGCTAAAGAGCTGTCTGGTTGGCGCTGCAGATGAAGGACTCGACATCGCAATAAGACGACACTGCCAGAGCCCACTCTGCATACTATTTCACTGCATTGTTAAACGGAAGCTGGGGAAATGTCGCCCCCTTTATGGGTGGAAGACAAAACAGACCAAATGTCACGTGTTGGAGAGAGAAATCCAGACTGTCCTCCCCCAGTCTCATCAGCCCTCCACAGCTGATCTCCTGTGAAGGGAACGACCCTCGCCACAGGATTCTGACACACACACACACACACGCAGTGTGTACAGTACATTGTGTGTGTGGGTAACAGACAGCGATAATGGGACCTGATGCTGTCTGCTCGCATCAGCCCTAACAGCTGGTCCGTCCACAGCAGAAAGCAACGTCTGATAGATATCCAAACTAACCAACACGTAAACAACAGTAAAGTACCGACTGTCCCTTCCACCAAACCACGACCGGTCACGTCAGCGGAGCACAGCGCTGAGGCCGACGCCTGGGTGTATTTTTGGACGCTGGTACACGCAGGGCCGCGTCTAACAGCCGACAACTGAGGAGGAACCTCCCAGGAGAGCTGGATGTGATCTGAATGCTGCTGATTCGAACGATTGGAACGCCGAAACAGCTATGCATGGGATGGTGGGAAGACGGCAGCCTATCTCCTTGTTGAACACTCCCTTCCCACTTGTCCTGCCTTCTGAGAAACACACACACGCGCGCACACACACACACACACGCGGCGGTGCTACCTCTGTGAGGAGGCCTCCTCCACAGCCCATGTCCAGGATGCGTAGACCGGCGAGGGGTTTCCCGGGGTGGCGCACCCCGTGGACACTCATCAGGTTGTCCCTGTGGACAGAGGTCAGAGGTCAATAGGAAGTCGCTGAAGTCCGAGATCACTACCTGAACTAGTCTGCGAGTCTGTGCTCCCTGTCGCTCTCAGACAGCGCTGGAGGTGGAATGCACTGAAGTCAATGGGCTTCGTCCACACTAGGGTGAGGGGGGGGGGGGGGGGGGTGGGTTTAGGTGGAGACAGAAAGGAGGTAGAATAGGGAGGGTAGGAGAGATGGGGTGGGTGAAGGCCTGTTTGGGGTGGGTGAAGGCCTGTTGTGCTCCATGTTTCTGACACCTCCCTCTGTCATAGTACCCCCCGGCCACTGTTGCGATGACAAATAGGCTTGAATATCATCCCCTAGGTACATTACAGAGCAAAAACAATTGGCCCCAACCCCAGCCTGTCAGTCCATCTCCACACAGATCCGGTGCTGGGATGACACACCTATCAGTGTAAAAACAGCTTGATGTTCTTTATCTGACAGCCCAGCAACAGCAGGGTCTTGCCTGGAGGGTGTGGCCACATCAGCTGTCACTATGGCAACCCATCAACAGGACATGGGGTGTTGGGGTATTATAGGCTGGATCTGGTCAGCACAGAGTTGATGGGGTCAGGGCAGCAGATCAAATCGGTTCAAATAGCCCCATCTCCTTAATACTGCACCCCCTCCACTTTTCTAGCACAGTGCTGATGTGGAGGCTCTCTGTCACTTTGATTTGATATCTGTCCTAGCAATCCACCCTGTGGCCATCCCCTCAACAGACCCGGAATGGTCTCTGTAAAATTGTCAAGCGCTGAAGGACCAATTGACAATTGGTCCTTCAGCGCTTGACAAGAATTGAATTGTTAGTCATTGGCTTCAGACAAACGCACAGACCGTATGAAAGGCACCCGTAAGTCGTTCATGGAGTGGAGGGCTGCAAATTCCCCTTGTTCATCCCACCACTTGCTGGCCAGCGCCTGGAACTTCTTCACCTCGTCTGGGTCCACGGTAGACTGCGAGGCGTAGCAGGCCCTACAGGGATACGACAGGCTGTTCACGTTAACCGGACTGATGATAATGTGCACCACTTTTGGTAGTAGGCTAGTGAGTGAAAAGTAGTCAACTCACAGTTACTAACACTGATTAAAGTAATCCTACAGTGTATTCTATAGTATTTGACCTGGCTTGGATAAAAGTATACGAGTCATTAACAGCTCATGGTTCATGCTGTAGATGTTTTACCTGACATGGTTTGGTACCGGGCGTAGTTGGACAGCTGGATATGCGCGACGGTTCAGAAGCAGAGTGCGCCGTTGACATACTGCGGTCCAGCTGAACACTCTCCTTCCCGACGCAGCCCCGTCTCTCTTCAAACTTGTGGTACATATCCCTTGCACGAGCTCCCCAAACTTCTTACAATACATATTGCTTAAATACATACTTATTATTTAGCCTTGTATGTATCGGACAGACCAGTCAATGTGACCGTGTCCCCATTATGCTTTCTTCCGACTGGAAACACGGATCATTACACATAGTTCCTAGTCTTAGCAGCAACGGCCAATCACGTGTCTGTTTACAAACTGGAGGAGCACGCGTTTCATTTATCAGTGGAGATATAATGTAATGAAAAGTGATCAAATGTTTATAATTTACAATTTCAGACAATACTTTTAATAACTTGATTAAAACAAACATTTTCATGGAGTTATTTGGGTCCAAGTTGGTTCAAACAGACCAGTGCAGACAGGGAAAGGGACCATTTCACTTTTATTGGATTACATCAACTTTGTGACTTCTGTTAATTCTGTTATGGTTTAAAATAATACACCTTTAGAGATTCTACACACTGACAAAGCACTTTGCTTTGCATGATACAAGGCAAAACCCTAGCATTCAAAATGTCCTGTTTTCAGGCTTCACTTAAAAAGAACACATATTTACAAAGTAGAAGGGGGAGAAATGGAGAGGAGGATGGGTAGAGAGAAAGAAAGAGAGCGGGAGGGTAGGGGGGAGAGGGGTCTGGAGAGTCCACCTACACTGTTGCCTCGACAATGAGACAAGCCTGTTAAACTCATGGAATTTAAGAGGGGCACAGACATGATCTCCTCAGCGTCGGCGACGAGACGGAGACCTGGACCTGGAGGAGAGACGCAGGAGGGGGGGGAGGGGGCCTTAGTGCTGCTCTTCCCTCTCTCTCTCTCTCTCACACACACACACACTCTCTCTCTCTCTCACACAGAGTAACAGACACACGCTTAAAACTCTACAAATACACACACACAGAGCAAGGACAAGCATATAGCACACCCCAGACAGGCCTCGCTGCTGTCTAGGGCTCTGCATGAGGCAGGCTGGGCAGCTGAACAGCACTGAGCTCGTCATATTAAACACACAACACATGGGGCCTAGCGCCCCCCTATGAACGGGAGGTTAACTATGCTGGTGCAGAATTGTACAAAGATGGCCATGATTCTCTGAAAAGCGAACGGTTTCTAGGAGGTAGTATCTTCAGAAAAAGGTTTTCAAAAAATAGCCCTTGAGCGAGAGCCCTTGGCAATAGTTCTTACAAATACCATTGGCTAAAAGGCCTTGACGCATACATACAGACACACAATAGAGACATAGATCATTAGAAAAAGAGGGATGGAGAAAAATGAATACTACCTTGATCGTGACTTAGACTTGTGTTTGCGGCTTGCCTTCTTACCAGACCTGTGAGAACGTTCCGTCGACCTGGAGCGACTACGTTTGGATTTCCTAGACTTCTTTTCTTTGCTAAGCTCAGGGCTAGACCTGCTGGCCTCGGAGTCCGAGTGTCTCTTGCTAGGCTTGGCGGAGCCCTTCTTACTGGCCCTGCTCTCCTGCCGGGGCGCCCGGTCGCTCGGGGCTTCTGCCTGCTCGCTCTCCCTCCGCCTCCTGGACTTGCCGTTGCTCTCCTCCACCACTACGTCCCTCTCTTTCTCCCTGGCCTTCTGCTTGTCTTTCTTCCTGTCGGACTCCTTCTCCTTCTCTTTCTTCTTCTTGTCCTTGTCCTGGCTGCGGCTCCTGTCTTTCCTCCTCTCCCTGTCTTTGCTGGAGGCCTTCTGCTTGTGCTTGCTGCTGTAGCTGTCCCTGCGCTCTCTGCTTCGCTTCCTCTCCTTCTCCCTCTCCTTCTCCTTCTCCTTCTCCTTCTCCTTTCCCTCTCCCTCTCCTTCTCCTTCTCTCTCTCCTTCTCCCTCTCCTTCTCCCTCTCCTTCCCCCTGTCTCTCTCCCTGCTGCGGCTGGCCCGGTCCTCAGACCGGCTCTTGCGCCCCCTGCTGGCCCGGCGCTCCCTGGAGGAGCTGCGTTCGCTCCGGTCCCGCCTCCTCTCCTGGGCCTTGTCACCATGGCGACGGCGGGAGCCCCGGCTGCCGCTGCGGCGGCTCCCTCGGTGGGAGGAGGAGCGGCTGCTGCGCCTCCTCTTCCTGCGCGGGGAGGAGGAGCGCGAGGAGGAGCGCGATGAGGCCGAGGAGGAGGAATGGGAGGAGGAACGGCTGCTGGAACGGCTGGAGCTGGAGTGGGAGGAGCTGCTGCGTCCGTTGCTAGGGGAGACTGTGCCGGCCCGCTTCCCTCCTCGCCCCGCCCCCCTAACCTCGCTGGCTTCCTGTTCGCTGCGTGACCTTCGCCTCTCTAGCGCGGGCTCCGCCTCCCTCTCCCTGACTTCCTGTTTTTGCAGACTGTCTAGCTGGCCCTCCACATACTCAGCCCTCTCTCTGCTCACTCTGTCCAAAGCCATTTCTGTGCAGGAGGGAAGAAACACAGTCACCACGGTTACCTCAGATAACGGTACGTCATACCAAACCATGAATGTTTTGTTTTGTTGGGGTCATATTTTGCCATGTTGTGTCCTGGTGTGGTCGCCTCACCCCGGGCTATGGCAGCCTCCTGCGCCTGCCTCTCCAGCTGGGCCTGCAGCTCCCTCTCCTTGCGGCGGAAGGCGTCCTGCTTCTCCTGGATGCGCAGGTGCAGCTCCTCCTCGTCCGTGTCCGACGACTCGGAGGCCCGGGCGCTGGGCGGCTCCTCGTCCTCGCTCTCCTCCGAGCCGTAGTCCCCCAGTCCGCCTGCCACAACAGAGCCCCCCGCCGCGTGAGCACAGAGGAGCCGCCAGACACAAGACTCTCACACCCCCCCATCCCCCCCAGTCCCACCACCCCATAGACAACCCCCCCCCCCCCGTGGCTTGTCTTCCTAGCTAAGCTTCACCTAAAACCCAGACACTTACTGTTAGCAGGCATGCATTCTGAGTACTACATACTACACACTGCAACAACACCCAAAAGTCTTCTCAAGTCTAGGAGAGCCTGCATCGGCCTCGGAAATGACTAGAACATGCTGCGACCAGACTAGGCTGGAGCTCTGAGACACCTTCCCCCACATACAACACTCTGCCTCCCTCCCACCCACCTCACCCCTCCCGCATCCCCCCCAGGAAAGAAAGGAGGGGGGTACTCACTCAGGCCAGTCAGAGAAGCCAGTGCGCTTGACTGTGCCAGCTGTTTGGCAGGAGCTTTTGATTCACATCAACAACAGGAGCAACATGTTAACACACACACAGCCACCATAGTCTGATCATCAGAGCCAAGAGACAACGCACGGTCCGCACGGCGGCCCGGGGCGTGCGTGAAGAGACACAAGGAGAACACAGTGGAGAGAAGAGAAGGGTTAACGGGCAAAAAAAAAAAAAAAACACACCAAAAAACTAACAAAAAACAACAACGACGACAACCAAAGTTGCGTCACACATTCAAACTTGTCAAAACATGGCGGGACGGGAGAGTCAGTGCAGCACTGGCCACTTCGGTTGTCTGTGTTGAGGGAGGGGATGCGGCGGAGGGGGGGCAGGGGAGAGCTGCTCGGAGCCGGCCTGCAGTCAGACTCGGGGTGCTGAGGAGAGTCTTAGCTGGCCCGAGGACTCGTGTGACATCCCGGGCTCTCCTCCGCTCCCCCTCCTCCCCTCCCTCCCCTCATCCACCCGTCATCCACTGCAGCCGCAGAGGCTGGCTGAGGCTGTAAGATGGCGCCACACGACTCAGCCAACCTCGTACACACAGAAGGCTGCACTGGGACACTTCAAAAGAGACTGTGAACACAACACACGGAATGTACACGCTCTGCAGACTGAGAGACTGGTGTCTGGGAGTCAGGCCCGGAGGGCTGTGTGGGACAAGGGGGGAGAGAAGGGCCGGGGCAGATTGGAAAAGAGGCTGGCGGGGGGAGCGGGGGGGGGGGCAGGGGCAGGGGAGGGGGTGGTGATGAGGCTGGGGAAGGGGGTGGAGCAGGGGGGGGCGGGGCAGGGAGGAACAGAGAGACGAGGGGACGGAGCGGACCTTTGGTGGCTTTGCGGTGCGTGTCTCTGGCCACGTGCTGGATCTCCTCGTTGGTGACCTCCAGCAGGATCTCCGTCAGCAGGGTCTTGGTCAGGACCATCTGAGGAGAGACACGGAGCGCTCCGGCACATTAGATCACCTTCTACGGCAGGGGCCGGACACATGGTCGGCTTGGCTCACGTGTTGTTAGTTGAACCTAAACACGGCTGGAATCTAACCAACCCTGGGAAACAAGCCTGACGCGCGGTGAAACTCACCAATTGGAAGTCTCGCTCTTCATCGGTCATCTCTGGTTCGCTGAGGCCTTCCTGGGCAGGGGAGGGGCTACGGCTCCTCGCATCTTTCTTTGCGGGGCCTCTCTCCTCGACCTCCCCGGCCTCTTCCTCGTCGCCCTCCTCATCGTCGCTGTCCTGAAGCAGGCAGAGGGGAGAGAAGATGGCCATCAACAACCACCACGGGGTTCCACGGTCGCCATGGGGAACGCTATCTAGGGGCCGGGGTGGGGGTGAACATGAGAGAGGCTTGTGGGGGTGTGCAGCAGGAGAGGGGGTTTTCTTACGAATTTGCTCTTGCGGGGGATGCGGGGGTCTCCCTCCTCCTCCGGCGGCCCGCCCGTCTTCCCCTCCTCCTTGGCCATCTTGGCCCTCTCCTTCTCCATGCGATCCTTCTCCAGCTTCTTCTGCTTCTCCCGGTCCATCTTCTCCAGGCCCTCGCGGATCCACGCCGGCAACGTGCGCCTCTTCACCGCGTCTGGGGACGGAGACGGCCGTTTCCCAACGACACACTCGGGTTAAGCGCGGGGGGGGGGGGCGTGGTGTGTCATTTTGAAGGCAGTGATGGTGTTTGTGAGTGTGTGTGCAATATGTAAGCTTGTGTGTGTGTGGCAGAGGTCTCTCACCCAGAGCAGCAGCATTGTCCTGCTTAACAGGCAGCTGGATGGGGGACCTCTGGCGGTCCCTGAAGCCCGGGGGTCTGTCTCGTCTGCCCTGGGGGGGGCCCTGCCAGTAGGGGGGGTGGAAGCCTGGCGGGGTGGGGCCATAGTTGCCCGCTGCTCCGTGCTGCAGAGAGAGAGAGCAAGCGAGGGGGGAAGTTATCACGGGAGCTGGTCCAGCGAGACTGGCTAGAGCAGTCTGGAGCCCTGGGAGGGCAGGGGGGGTTCATTATATCACTTTCAGCTGCCCCCCCGCTTAGCTACATATCGTTTAACTGCCGGTTCTGTGGCTAGCTGGACATTTACACTCCTCCTCATCATCATCATAATAATCATCATCACTGCGAAGAGAGCGGCTGTTGGGACGACAAACAAGAGACTCCGGCTACGCCTCTCCGCCTACAGAACCCACTCTTCTGAGAAAAAAACCCCCCAAAAAACAAAACTCAAGGTTCCTCCTGTGCATGTCTGCATACCTGATAATCAAACTGGTTCATGGCCATGGGGGCCGTGGCGTAGCAGTCGGGCTGAGCCCCATACCCATGGCTGTTCGGGGGGTAGGCCCCGTGGGGACCGTCGGAGCTGAACTCCAGGCTGTCCTGGCTGTTGCTGTCCTCCGAGGGCGCCACCACATCCATAGGTCCCGTCCCTGGGGGCATCCAGGCCTGCTCTGGGGGTGGAGGAGGGGGGGGCTGGCTATGCATGCTCCATTCTGGGGGAGGAGGGAGACACACGTACAATTTACAGACATGTCATACACCAACAAAATAGAAATTGCTAACTGTGTGTTTTTGGTTAGCTGTATGCAAATCAGGACCCGCTCTTCAGTTTGAAGATAACGTTGTACTCTTCATTGCTAATGCTATACTCTCTGAGGAATTAGGCAGGGTCTCTACCAGGCTGCCACATCCGGCCGAAGGCAGGGTCGGCCTGGAAGGGCCCATGGTTGCTGGGGGGTGTTGGGTCCAATCCAGGAGGCTCCTGGCCATTGGGCTGGAGGTTTGTCTGGTCCACGGCCGGGCCTGTAGAGTCCTTCTGGGCGATCCAGGCTTGGGCTAGTGCGGCCCAGTCTACCTGGCCTACAAATGACAACCACAGGAACAACGGTGAGTTTGTTCACTTGAGAGGAGTGTGTGTGTTTATCACAAGACTTGACTTCAAACATCAGCAGGTGGTTCGAGGTGGTTTATGAACATGTTACTAGCTACATGTCTAATTAATTTCCTGCAATGAGAAAGTATGGGAGGCCAAAGTTTTTGTCACTTCTACATGCAACTGTGTGACATAGCTAGCCACAGTAGCTAGCTCGGCGAGTATCTCTATCCATCTCTGGGCTTCGTGTAGGGTTCTGAGTAGGTGACATCACCCACCTGGGTCCTGCTGGTGCTGGAAAGTCTGCATCCACTGCTGCTGGCTCAGCGGCCATTGCGGCCAGGGCTGGCCACCCTGGTCCCACATCTCGCTGTGCTCACTGTGGTTCCTATCTAACAACCTGGGTAGAGATATCATGTGATCTGTGTAAGGACGGACAGGGATCCGTGTAGGTTATTAGGTTTCAAAGCTAGTTTCAAATACAGTAAAAAAAAACATACGCAGACGTCTCTGATACCTACAATGATATAGCTATATAGCTAGCCAGCGAGAGCTAGCTTGCTACGTCAACTGTTTACAGGTCAGAACGAGGGGCCAAAATGAACCAAATTGCGTTGTTTGATTCGCGATGATTTGTTTTGCATGCATAATATGCCAAGATACACTTCACAACTATCCATATGGCTTACATTAAATTGTGCATTAGCTATCCTGCAGTGAGACACATTTATGGGCCTTATTGAAAAAGGCTTTCAGCGCATTAGATTGTAGCTACCTAGCTGGATAGAAGAACGGCCCATGGAAGCTACGCTAGCAAGTAGCATGCCTAACGTTGGCCAATGATTTGAAATCAGTAACGTGGGCTAACAAATGTTTTAGAATTGTATTAGCCAACCATAAAAGCAACTGAAACCCTACATCACAAAGGAGGCTCGTCTCAACAACAATAATGTTTTCCCACCTCTTCCAAGTTAGCTCTTCCGTACCGTTTAGCTCACAAAATGGCTACAACCTGGAAATAGAAATGTGAAGGAGGTGCTTCAAGTCGCGACTAGCACGAGCAATAGAGATTACGCGTGTCCGCGAGAGCATGCTGCAAACGCGCAGTACACCCTCGCACCCGTAGCCTCCACAAAAATGCACAATTACAATGTAGTCATTTTAAAAACAAATCTGAAGCGCATACTATTACACTCTAGCTTGATGGATATAATGTTCTGATAAGAAATTTGAACATATGGTTAATAATAGCCTATAGGTTACAAATGTATTACCACTACATTAATTTGCCATCCGTATTGTTTTTATTAAGAACCTCCTTCTCTTCTTACAATGGATTCATTATAATGCAACTTCGAAAATCTATGCATTTTGGTTATTATTTAACACTCATTTGTACTCATCTGCAGCCAAGCCAGTCAGCCAAGCCAGTCAAACAAAAAGTCACACCAAACCTGGTTTGGGTTAAACAGGTAGTGCAGTATTACAAGCACTCCATCTTACTGGTTGTTTAAAGACATGAGCTTTACAGTTGTTGCTCATCTATTTTCCACGGGTAGCATGACAGCCTTTCATTAAGACAGATTTAATCACATGTGACCCCTCCTCAGCAGAATGTCCCCGAGCAAGTGGCCCTGCTCTTCAAAACAGACAAATTTCAGGAGAGATTTGCAGAGTCCGTGGCGGTAGGTTTGACACCATGCTGTACGCTCTTAGCAGCTTGGTGGAGGGTGTCACGTCGCGAGCTGCCTTGACAGAATCCCATTCGACGTTGCCCTTTTCCAGCTCCCACACCCACCTCCTCCTCACCAGCTCACAACATGTCCCCGAAACAACGCGGCCTCGCACTCGTCGCCGCGACGACGCACTGAAGATGGCACTCTGGAATCCGCAGTGACAGCCAGCTCTAATAGCTGCCGCCGCTGTCTGCAAAGAGGGAAACATGATGACACACATTCCTGAAAAAAGAAATAGAGGAAAAACAAGCCTCTAACCTCTCTTTGTTTCTGTAGCCTCTAGATAGAGCTGAAGACAAGGGAGAAACCAGCACAAACACAGGCGGAGCCGAGCAGTCCCTTGTACACTTGTTCATAAGTTAGATTTATTCTAGCTTTGATAGATTTGTGATTCATACATCCCCACTTTAGATTCATGATTGAAACCAAACCACACGGCCGTAGAGAGGAAGCCCAGGAGAGCAAGTGACAGCTGCTCCACACTCACACACACACACTCACACACACACTCACTCACGCACACACACAGGCCCACTAACGAGCCCCGTATATAATACTCTGTTGTGCGTATCTTTGCATATGTATAGCATAAATATATACATCTCTGACACCCGCACACAGCCGCCTGTAGACTCTGTACTGTATGCTAACGTGTGTACCTTGACACATGTTCTTACCATGCAGATGCTCATTCACCTGAAGCGTAGGCACAAGAGAGGTCTGGGCCACGCCCACCACACCCTGGACGCATCACTAACCTGTCAGCAAGGAGGAGGAGCCTCACCACCACAATCATTTGGCAATTTTTCAAAACAAACCAACAGAAAATAAAACAAACAGCAGGTGCACCATTTCAGTAAAAACAATGAACAATGTAAAAAAAAAAAAAAAATGAAACTAAAGGATTCAGACACCAGATTGACCAATCATTGGCCTGCATTCGGCTCATGTGACAGTAAGACAGTGACTGTAGTTTTCAGCTCTTTGACCAAAGGTTTGTTTCACAGTCTCAACCGTGTTATGATGGATAGACGAATAAACTCAATGAAATAAAGTGTCCAGTCAGGTGACCACAGAGGATCTAGGCAGGAGTCTGGCCTTGTCTCTGTGTGTTGGTTTGTGGGGCCATAGTTTGCCAAGAACACACTCTGGTTTGAAACGCACTCTAGCACACTGCAGTCCACCCTAGGCAGGAACATACTCTGCTGACTGTCTCTTTGGCAATCTTAACAAAAGTCTTCATGATAATCCTAATGGTAGTCACATAGTCATTTGCACATTCTCTACAATACAATCCAGATCACAGCAACAGGCTGTAGTATAAATACTGTTGAATTTTCCTCATTGGTGCTGATTGATAAACGCACTCCCTCCCCCTCTCCTTATGGCACCTTGATGGACCTGGACATAAACAAACTCTCTGGCCCAGATGATGCAAGATGAGGAGGCCCATTCTGAGGTCGGGGAATCCGAGGCCCAGGACCTTGTAAATCCACCCAGCCTGTGAAGCTGCTCAGTCCAGCCATGCATGCAGCGAGCCTGGGTCCTCCGGCCCTAGCCAGTCCCATCATGCAGAGCGAGTCCTGACTCCAAACCTAGGCCGGGCTCCTACGGGGGGGGTCCTTTGTGTGAGGAGGGGGGGGGGGGAGGGAGAGGGGTCGTAGGAAAGCGGGGGGGTCCTACAGCAGCTCCTCGTAGAAGAGCAGATAAGCCTGGGAGCTCAGCACCCTGGCTTCTGGGACAGTCTGAACTGTGGTGTCACTGACGTACACCCACTGACCCTGGCTGGACCCACTGGCCTCTCTGGGACCTGGAAAACACACACACACATTATATGGTATTCATCTCTTTCTCTCAAGCACACTTGGTACAGAGAAGAGAGGACACACGATGGAGAGAGCCAAGTCACTTGACCTTGGCCTGTCCAGACCTGCCTGCATGCTAAGATGGTCAAGTAAGAGGGGAAACACACTGAACAGATGAATAGAGTGGAGCGAGAAGTGGAAGGTCGGACTGAGGTTTTTTGACTCTTGGATTTGAGCTGTTGGTTTCTGCGTTGCCGCACAGTGCCCTCGTCTTAGAAGCATCCGGAACAATGCGTGCCGAGCTCTATGCTATCTTATTAACCAGCAAGGACGGCGGCTCACAGTGTACCCGGGAGACATCCTAGAACATTTCAGCTCCCTGTGAAAAGCTTCCCGCTCTCCTTGAGAGCCGAACGAGAAAATGACATCTCTGCATCTCCCCGCCGGACAAAAAAAAAACCCCAGTGCGCCTCGCCTCACAAGCGCTTCCTTCAAGGTTAGGGTGGAGGAAGGCGGTAGCGGCTTGCGACGACGTCAATAAATAGAAAGAAAAAGGAGGCATTGTGTGGAGTGGGGGCAAACCTCACCTGGCTGGTTCCGACGCGGCTGCTCCGAGAGTCTCTGGGGGGGGCGCACCTTCACGTAGGCCGTGTAGTGGCCCCCCCGCATCGAGCCGCTGTGCTCCACGATCCCATACAGGCTGTAGAGAACACGCTCCCCCGACACCAGGTTCTGCTCCCGTATAAGACAAACACAAATCCACACACACACACACGTGTCAGAGGTGTCATCACAGTTGTCCGAGTTCACACTGAGACAAAGCCAGAAGAACGTGCTAGAAGCTAAGTCTCTTCTGCGTTCATCATCTGCTCGATACACTCGAGTCTCTTATGGTGAATGACAATAGAGCCTCGTTAATCCTGACAAAGACCATCTCTGTTTAGCTGGTCCTTACTGCGGTATTCACTATGATGTTTTCACCTTGTCTATAGATCTCAAACGAGAGACACAGTGAGAGTGGGTTCCTCTCGAGAGTAGGCGCTTGTGTGTGGAAGAGATAAGGTCATTGTTGTGTAAGAAGGTTGGGTGTGTGAAAGGAAGTGGTGGGCGTTGCGGCGAGCACCTTGCAGGAGGCGGAGCAGAAGGGCGACAGGTCCACGGTCAGGGGGAAGTCCACGTGGCGGTTCACTTTCCTCAGGTTCATCCCTGCCTGCACACAGGACCACAACCGCACGGTCACACAGCCCAGAACCACAGCCCAGGGCCACAGCCTAGGGCCACAGCCCAGAACCACAGCCCAGGACCACAGCCCAGGGCCACAGCCTAGGGCCACAGCCCAGAACCACAGCCCAGGACCACAGCCCAGGGCCACAGCCCAGGGACACAGCCCAGAACCACAGCCCAGAACCACAGCCCAGAAACACAGCCCAGAACCACAGCCCAGAAACACAGCCCAGAACCACAGCCCAGGGCCACAGCCCAGAACCACAGCCCAGAACCACAGCCCAGAACCACAGCCCAGAAACACAGCCCAGGGCCACAGCCCAGGGCCACAGCCCAGGGACACAGCCCAGAACCACAGCCCAGAACCACAGCCCAGGGCCAAAGACAAGCTGAGAGTTTGTGTGTGTGTGTCTATGAGTGTGTATAAGTGTGTGCTGGTTGCGTGTGTATGTATGTATGTATAAGAGCTTGTGTGCGTGTATATAAGAGTGTGTGTGTGTGTGGCGGGGAGGCAGACTCACCTGGTGAAAGCGCTTGAGGTGCAGCGTGACCACAGGGGGCAGTGCTGATATGAGGATCTGCTTGCGAGCGCTGGTGTACACCTTCTCAGCTTTCTTCTCTGAGGCCACGGAAAAGAGAACACTTTCAGGCTTTCAGTTAAGAGTGTGTGTGTGCATGTCTGTCCGACTCATGGTGTGTGTATGTGCCTGGTGTACTGTGTGAGTATAAGTGTGTGTGTTGACCTGCTATGTGAGTATAAGTGTGTGTGTGTCTGTCTGTGTGTGTGTGTGTGTGTGTGCTGACCTGCTTTGTGAGTATAAGTGTGTGTGTCTGTCTGTGTGTGTGTGTGCTGACCTGCTTTGTGAGTATAAGTGTCTGTCTGTGGGTGTGCTGACCTGCTACGTGAGTATAAGTGTGTGTGTCTGTCTGTGTGTGTGTGTGTGTGTGTGCTGACCTGCTACGTGAGTATAAGTGTCCGTCTGTGTCTGTGTGTACTGACCTGCCACGCTGCTCTTGCGTAGCTGCTTGTGCCTGCGCTCGGTGCAGCTCTCGCACAGCAGCTTGTTGTTGCCCATCAGCAGCTCCACGGAGGTGAACTGGTGCAGGCAGGACTGGACGGAGCACTCCTTGGAGCAGGGGGTGTAGCTGTGGGACAGGGCCTGGAAGGCCCCCTGGTGGAGGGGCTGCTCGCGGTGCCCGGCGCCGCCCTGCTCGTCCTGGCCGTCGGGGCCCAGGCCCAGCTTGGACACGGCGCTGACCAGCTGCTCCACGGCGCCGCCGCCGCCCTGCTGGGGCTTGGGGGACGGGGGGGGGGCGGGGAGGGGGTGAGGGTGGAGGCGGTGGAGGCGGGGCCGGAGCTCTGGGCGTGTGCCGACGGGGGGCGGGCCGCCCACTCGCTCTCGGAGGCCTCGCTGTCGGCGTCGTTGCTGCTGTCCTGGGGGCCGGAGTCCTTCTCGCTGCTCTCCGATTGGCTGGCGGCGGCTGCTGCCACCGCCGCTGGCGTGCGGGCCTCGTCCTCCTGAGGGCGCTCTGGTGGGGCGTCGGCTGCCCCCTCCCTGTCCTCAACATGGCCTGAAGACCTCCTGTCCTGCTGCTTCTGCACACACACACAGACACACACAACTAATCAAAACCCATAAATGCTTTCACCTACACGCTCTCTCTCTTCAACACACACACACACACTCCTAATCACAGCCCAACCATACTCGCACACACACCCCCTCTTTCTCCCTCTCTCGTTCCCATACACACCTGTCCGCTCTGCTTCCTGTTGTTCTTGTTGCAGTGAGCGTGTGCGGAGGAGAGCGTCTCGTCGCCGTGGGACCCGTGCGTCTCCTGGTCCCGGGTGACCTTGCCCAGCCGGCCAGGGTTGGTGGGCTTCGACATCTGGAATGGCGGAGGGGGTGGGCGTTGTTACACCAGCTTATACCAACACAGTCTGTGGGGGCAGATGCCATCAGGTGGCGACGCCAGCCT
Organism: Thaleichthys pacificus; assembly: GCA_023658055.1. Taxonomy (NCBI): domain Eukaryota; kingdom Metazoa; phylum Chordata; class Actinopteri; order Osmeriformes; family Osmeridae; genus Thaleichthys; species Thaleichthys pacificus. The sequence continues at coordinate 12,314,546 of CM042871.1, read as the reverse complement.
TACCCGCTCCTCGATGATGGGCAGGGAGATGTCCATGAAGGCCTCCTTGACGGTGGAGATCTGCGGGGCACCAGACCAGACCAGCGTTGTTCAAACAAACACACACATACACACCTTAACCCTAAGACATGCTTGACATCCCAAACACATGCTAAAATCCGCGACACGTGCCACGTAGCATCTGCTGATATGAGAACACACGACACACACACACACACACACACACACAGGTTGGCTTACGTGCTCGCACTCCTCGCACATGATGGTGTTGGTCAACTCGCCCACGAAGATCCTATCCACAAAGTTCATCTTCACCCCCTCCTTCCCATAAGCTGGCAGAGGAAAAGGGAGGGTCAGAACATGGGGGTTACGTCCAATCAGATGCAGGGACACGCTGATGAGCAGAGCATGTCGTACGGGGGTGGTGTACGGGAGAGGAGCTGGTGGAGCCCGGCCTAAGGGCACTGGAAGCAGCACGTTTACTTCCGGAACACCTCCAAATGGGTCTTTTCTCTCCACTAGTCTTTTGGAGGACTGTCTCACCACATTGTTTGATGCTGCACTGTAGCGCTGCTCATGCTGCACTGTATGCAATACTGTAGTTGAGGTGTTATTGCTGCGTTTTCGTGAGATATTTGGTTGGTGTTTCGTTGGGTTACGTTTGTATTTACGAGTATATTGGGAAACCACAAAGACTGTGGCGCGAGATACCGCAAAGACTGCGGCCTCAGAAGGGTTTGATTATTTATATTACTTGTATTATTGTTTTTATTGATTTTATGTAAAGCACCTTGAGCTGCAATTCTTGTATGAAATGCGCTATAAAACCAAGTCTTATATTTATATGATATTCTAGTCTGCACTGTGCCTGGTAAACACAGACCAGCTCTTGACTCTGCTCACGTCTTGTTAGAACTGTGCTCTTCTGATCCTTGATAATCTGCTGTTCTTTCTTTCTGCTATATGTTTGTCGCTTTGAATGAAAGCGCCACTAGATGGAGGTGTTGACCTGGTTCTGTGAGCGAGGCGGGTTGCAGATGGCGTGTGTGGTCTTGTGGGTTCCAGTGGATTTGTGTGAAAGGGTTGGGGTCAGTTCTCTCTTAATTGAATACATTCCGAATCACAAATTGGAATAACAATTCGAAAAGCTCATTTTTTCCCCATTATTTCAACCGCTTTTGTACAGTTACACGGATATCTTTGGCGAATCATTTTTAAAATGTCATATTTCAAAATGAATTTCACATTCAAAATGTTGAAGAATCGAGCCCAACCATGGTGTGTGTGTGTGTGTTTGGAAACCTTTGACTTGGCGCTTGGTCTCCTCATCTGCTGTCTTCTCTGTGGGGTTGTTGAAGGCCTTCAGAATGCTGGCTTTGATCCTCTGCGGTCCACACACACACACACACACACACACACAAAGAGAACTTAAACGGCATGTTAAATCATTTAAATGCTGGCTTGGCTTCTCTGAGGGCTACCAGGCAGTGATGTCTGTGGGCGTCTGTAAAGCCATTTGTGACGTTGAGTAGAAAATATAATACAAACAACATTGTATTGTATTTTATTTGATCTAGTGGGTAAAATATTGCTTACTTAAAAGTCATCAAATGATTCGATGATGCCGTCTGTTTCTTTCAATGCCTTTAACCGATCTAAAGTTGTTTGTGTTTTGATGTGTTTGTGTGAGCTGATCCTTCTATAGGGGAACCAGAACTCTGAATGGGCACTTGGGGGTGTGAGTGTTCATTTCCCTGAGTGAGAGGCAGTGTGTGTGTGTGTGTGTGTGTGTGTGTGTGTGCGTGTGTGCGTGTGCTCGTCGTCTGCCTGCTCTGTTATGTGAGATGACATGGTCAGTGAGTATGTTGGTCCAAGAGCTGTGAAGACACACAGCCACAGTAAAGCACCAATCAATAGATAATTGGCCGTGGCTGTCTGTGGACCTAACCAGTCACACCCCTCCCCCAGACCCACCGCCAGAACCCACGCACTGGACAGCCTATCTAGGTCAGAAGCCTCGTTAATCCCAGCCTGGCCTGGCCCGGCCCAGCACCCCTCCACAGAATTAGATTTACCCACTAATTAGTTACCAGCAGAGATATTCCCCCACCCCCTTACCCTTCCTTCCCAAAACAACAGACTGCTCTGTCCCACGCAGGACGAGAGAGGGGGGGGGGGGGGGGGGGGGGGTCAAGGAGGAGAGAGGCTTGGGTCTGAGAATGGAGGACCAAACGTCTCAGCTAACTGGTGATAATTGACTGTGGGCTCATTAGCATATTTACATATGTGATCCTAATGACTAATCAACACAAGCACTTAAGACCCTCCAGTTCGCTGGAATAGGCATTGAGTGAGAGACAGACAGAGAGACAGAGAGAGAGAGAGAGAGAGAGAGAGAGAGAGAGAGAGAGAGAGAGAGAGAGAGAGAGAGAGAGAGAGAGACAGACAGACAGACAGACAGACAGACAGACAGACAGACAGACAGACAGAGAGAGAGAGAGAGAGAGAGAGAGAGAGAGAGAGATGGTGTGTTTGTTGTTGAAACTGAACATAGTTACGTGTTGGGCTTCTGGTTGCTGAATAATGGTCAACAACGACGACAAAGTGTTTAATGTCTGAGAACCAGCTTTTGCTGCGACTTGTCATTGGTTACTATGGTTACACTCAAAGAGTTTTAAGTGATTCAGGAACCGTCAGAAATGTTTAAATGGTGTGTATACTGTGTGTGTGTGTGTGTGTGTGTGTGTATATATGTGTGGGTGTAAATTAGATAAATGTATACATTAGTGTGTCTGAGTGTGATGAATAGAGCTGGTGCTGCCCCCCTCCTACTCTTCCTGATTGGAGGGGCTGGGGAGGGGGGTGTGAGGGGGGGCATGGAGGGGCAAGGGGGGGCTGAGGGAGGGAAAGGGAGGGGGTGACCCTGTGGCATAATGGCCCAGCCCTGCAACTCATTCAGCAGCTGTGGGTTTCCCAAGACCACACAATGGTGCCGGGCCCTGCCACTTGCAAGGCCCCCAAGTAGCACAACTGTCACCGTTCACAAGTCAGGAGCAAGGACCAGAGGAGGGCCAGCCTGGGGGCCTCTGGGCCTGGGGGCTGACCGCTCCACACCCGCTCCTCCTGCTCCTTCAGGGGCCCACTGAGACACTGGTGGGCTGGGGTGCGCCCGGGGGGGGTGGGGGACCTGGAGCCAGTCTCTGTGGGGGTCATAATTGCTTCACAAGGGGGTAGGACTCTGCACTTGCCAGAAACATGGCACCATAAGGTTAGGACACAATGGCTAGCCAGGCAGAGACCAGACCGTGCACGCACACACACACACACACACACACAACATGGACGTGTGCCTTTGACTATCTGTTGTCGGGAACACTAGGTAGCTACCCTTAGTTACTGGGTAAGGGAGACTGAGGGAAAGACATAGAATGACAGTGAGAGCAGAAGAGAGAGGGGGAGAGAGAGAGTGCGTGTGTGTGTGTGTCAGTTTATCAGGGGAGCTAAACGTTGGTTTGACAGTAATACCACACTGTACAACTACATGACAAAACAGATCAATACAGGCCTCTTGGCTTCATCCCAAGTTGAGCTGCAGTACGCTACTATTCGATACAGTTCCCAATGATACACAGCTATCCAGCTAGTACCATCCAATACTTATCACTCCCAGTGTAAACCAGTTAAACACTAGCGTTAGCTAGCTCGCCAATTGGGAAAACCAACAGGTTGCTTGTAAGGCAAGCAAATCATTATTATTGCTTGGTCAAACAAAAACCAGTTACAAGGACTAGTAAAATGTTTCCTTTAGTCCAATGAACACACATTTTTATGAATTAGTGTACCATAAATGTTTCAAATAATGAAATGTTTTAGTTTGGCAAGAGTAGAAAATGATAGTGTGCGTGCATATGAGTGTGTCTATATGAGTGTGTACTGTGTGTGTGTGAGAAAGTGTGTCCTCACCTTTGTCTCCTCTACTCTGATAGACTCCAGCAGGTAGTGCAGAAGTTCCTGACTGTCCTGCTGCTGGTAACCCTTGAACCGAGGAGCCCTGGAAAGATGGAGGGAGAGAGCGAGAAAGAAAGATTTACAAAGAAGGAGAGAGAGGGAGAGAAATAGAGGGAAAGCGAACAAAGCTCTTACATAGAACCCGAACCCACGGATAACACTGAAATCGAAATGGAATTTGTTTAAACCCACATTTACAAACACACACACACACACACGCTGCCAACGTGCTCGTTTGGCACCGCAGGGACACCAGGACAAACACACGCGGGCCTGCCGCCTCGCAAACACCCGCCTCCTCCCCAGACAGAAAGCAATCAGCCACATCCACAAAGCAATCAACTGCATAGAGGGACTTGAATGGGGGAAGAGAATAGGCATTCTTCTTCCTCAAGGACTCTCCCTGGGTGCAGCCGGAGAGGCGCTGCCTCCTTCTCTGGTGCTGGCAGGCACACATTGTTTCACTCTGCCGGTTTCATTAAACCAGCTCGGGTCACACACACGAAACCGCCACCCCCCCCCCCCCCACACACACACACACACCCGCGACACGCACGCTAACACACCCTCGCGCGCTGAGACACGACACACTGACATAATGTCTCACTCGGGTATTAATATGTTCGGTACGATTCAAGGCAAAGCGTCTTTGGTTATAAAAAGAAATCCACATCATTGTGTTTTACAAATGACACTAATAAAATAATATTAGCTGTAGTTTGATGTGTCAGGCAAGGGCGTAGGTTTGCATAGGGTCCATAGGGACTAGTCACAACCAAAGTTTGGGAAAGACACAATTGACCCCACCAATATTTTTTTCACAAACAAATGTATTGCATGTACTTCTCATTAGGTCATTTTGTTAATTAAGGCATTATTTTAAAATGCATTCAGGAAACTCAGAAATCCAGTGCAGATATAGTGCAGGCTGAGGAAGCAGCAGCTGGACCATCAGGGCTTCAGGTGAGGTCTTACTCATGGCATTTCGTTAAGAGTTTCCATGCATTAGCAATGAAATTGAAGGACGTTGGGGGAATCTGACCTTATGTCAGCACTTTTTGATTGTGAATTATGTGATGTTGAATAAAAAAACAAGGCTGTTCCATAAAACCGGGCAGGGTGCCGGGCAGTGACCCTACCAAAGCTGACACCAAACCTACGCCCTTGGTGTCAGGTCGTACAATATTGATACCAGTTGGTCGCCTAGTCTACTATTAGTTCTATTGTGTCACGTTCAAAAATGGATTTTGTCCCAAGTATACTGTTACATGCAGTATGCGGACAACTGGGACATACTACTTTGTGAAAAAAACATGCCTAGAAGACAGGTGAGTTTTGGGATATGGGTCAGAATACTGCCAATGCTTCTGGATGCAGTAGGACATTGTTTTAATTTTATTTTTTTCACATACTGCATTTGACATACTATGTATTGGGGACACACTAAATATGTTTTGGGCATACAATATATTATAATAGTATGGGTATTGAGACACAGCTATCCTGTCTTTTAACCGTCTTTTAACCTAGGTGTCACAATCAATCAATATGTATTTATAGAGCACAGAAGATAAACTATCTCATGATAGGGTAGATACCTTATGATTACTCTGATAGGTGATGTAAACTAGTCCAGTTTCGACCAAGCGACGACAAATGCGCGTTCAGCAGTTTGTGTTGTGGTTTGGATCTAGTCGGGAGAGAGGAAACCACAATCTGAAGATCTCTTGATGGAATCTACGTCTGGAGTAGGTCTGACAGATATGAAGGCGCTGAATGACTTAGTGCTTTGTAGACACACAGTCCCATTGTAAAGTCGATTCTATACTTAACAGGACGCCAGTAGAAAATCTATGCCAATAGGAATGACTGACTCGTACTTGCGATGATGAGCCTGGCAGCTGCGTTTTGTTCCAGCTGTAGACGAGAGCTGGAAGACACAGTAGTAAAGCGAATGACAAGAATCCAAACAAAATATGACCAAAGGCCTGAATCCCCGGTTGGAAAACTGGCCGTGGATGAGCAAGCTTGTACTGGTCGTGCTAAAGACGATCCCCACGTCCTGTCTGCACACGGCCGAGCGATCCTGGGCTTCTCCTTGAGCTCGCCCCTGTCCGGGCAGCACAGCTGCGGGGCCAGATGTGGGGGCCAGACGGCCAGCCGGGCCACAGGCATGCCAACCTGTTGGCCGGCCACAGCCACACAACTCCCAAAACGGGTCGAGAGGCTGAAAGTGGTCACAAGGTCGGCCCGAGCGACGGCAGGGGTCAGAGGTCGGGGGCGGACTCGAGCCAGATTAGGGCCACGTTCAGCCTGCCGGCAGGCGACGCCAAGCGTGTCTGCTAGCGTAGGCGGACGGCATGGACGTGGTCTGCTGTGATAGGCTGGTACCACGGAGCAGCAGGTCGGCCGTGGGTAGGCTGGCGTTGGGGAAAGTGTGCGGTCTCGGATGGGAGAGCAGAGCTGGGGACAGCAGGCCACCTGCCCCCTTACCCAGGTTAGCACCAGGAAGCTGGAGGGCTCGAGGTCTGGAGGCCCCAGACTGCCAGCCCCCCCCCCCCCCGCCGCCCCATGTCTCAGTCCCTCTGCCCTCTTGTCTCTGCTGGAGACAATGCTGGAACGAGGAGGGGGGAGAGGGGGCACATATGTCCTTGATTTGCTTTACATGCAATCGGAAGCAATGTCTCCTTTACGACAATGGAATTTCGCTTTTTACTCCAGGAATTCAAACTTGATCCTGGTGGCAGCAACGAAGCTGGTGTGTAAGAAGGAGAGAAGGGGGGAGGGGGGGGGGGGGAGTGGAGGCGCAGGGAGCAGGGCAGAAAGAAGAGGAGAAGGAGAGGCGCGGGCGGGGACCAGAGAGGAGTGTGTGTCCTGGAAGCTCATCCCAGTGGAAGAGAGGCAGAAGGGCCCTGCAGCGCTCGCCCCAATCTGGCCCCCGCCGCACACACACAGCTGCCCCTCTCTCACTATTAACAGCGGATGAGTTAGTACCAGACACAAGCCCCCCCCCCACACACACGCACGCACGCACACACAAGCACAAACATACTTCTTTCCCTGCCTACATTTGAGCCTGTCTCTCTGTGGATGTGACCGGATGCTTTGCTGCCTGTCTGTAGGGCTGAGCAGGGAGGTCAAAGCAGACAGGTGAGCAGAGAGACAAAACTGCACATAAAACTACTACTTATGTTTTGGGAGTGTGTGTGTGTGTGTGTGTAAATTCGGTTCAACCCACACAGGGTCAAAGCCCCCCCCCTCCCCCCCCCCAAAAAAAGAATGATAATAACACTACTCATACAGGCCCAACTCTAGCCACCCCCCCCCCTCCACGCAGACACACACATCACTGGGAGAGTACTGGGCTCTGAGCACAAGCTGGGTGCCTCGCTGGCACCAGGTCCAGAGTGTGGTGCTGACCCTTCAGACCACAGGCCCTGGCGCTGGTCCCAGACCAACCCGTCCAGCTGGCAGCCCCGGCCCGGCCAGGCCAGGCCCGGCTAACAGGGAGCCGGGCAGCAGGAGCCCAGCTGGTCATGGGTTGAACACGCACACACACACACACACACACACACACACACAAAGCAGATTACGTCTCCAAAAGCAAATAAACAGTGGCAAGGCTCCTGCTTCAATAACGGTTGGAGCCAAGTTGACTTGTTGAGCTGCCCGGAAACACACACACACACACACACACAAAAAGACAAACACACACACAAACACACACAGGAGAGGATATAGGATCTGTAGCAGAGAGGTAGCCTCACAGTAGCAGCAACGTGAGGAACGTGAGGAGGAGCAGGGCATTCTGGGAGTGGGTGAGTGAATGTGTGAGGAAGGTAAACCACCACACACTGAAGTGTACATGTGCGTGTGCTGTGAGTGGGTTTAGAGAAAGGCCTGTGAATGTGTGCATGCACTGTAAGCATGAGCAAGGACATGACAAGAGGCCTGTTTGTGTGTGCACATGTGTGTGAGCGCGTGCCTGTGTGTGTGTGCGGAGTGGGGGGGGGGGGGGGGGGGGCACGTGTGCTTGTATGAATGCACCATTGAGTACACGTGTGCTGCAGGCTGATGTGGCACCAGGTGAGATGTCACACACACACACACACACAATAATACACACACAATCTGACATCCACAAGCCTGTTAGTTGAAGGTTGGGTACCTGGGAACACATCAAAGCCGCACCAGAGAGGTACCCAGCCGGCTGACAGGCTGGCACTCGACGAGCCACCCAACCATTCTGCACCACACACACACACACACACATTAAAGACTTAGTCTACACACACAAACATAGGCCTGTCCCCCAGCCTGTGCCCAACCTGCAGTTCACCCTGTTCAAACACAAGAACCAACCAACCATTCAGCACGGGGTTCACACAAACACACACACACACACACACACACGAGCGACCAGCCGAGCATCCTCGCTGCTCTGACAGTCCACCACCAGAGGCCCGGGCCAGGCAGTAGGTTTGCTGGGGCCAGACACACACAGGTGGGGCTGCAACATGAAGGGGGTTGGTGTGGGTGCGTGTGTGCGTGTGTGTGGGGGGGGGGGGGAGGTGGGGAGCAGAAACAGACACAGGCCTGGACCAGGTGGGGTGGAGCACAGCAGAGAAGATTCATTCATCCATATTCATCTGTAAGGGGATGAGGGTGGTGGGGTTAGGGCGGCCTTTTCTCAACTGGTGGGTCGTGACCCAAAAGTGGGTCGCAAGCTGGTGTGGAGAGGGTCGCGGACGCGTGCTTCGGCTCTGTCCAAAAATGGAACTTTTATTTGTATAAGTTACCGAACTTCCGACGGCGCGCCTTTAATTTTGAAAGGTGCTCAAATCTCACGCATTCACCGTGAGACAGCGAGGAGATAGCCGTCTCGAGTTATACAGAGTTACATGCCCCCTACCAGCCAAACAGAAACACCACCAGCACCAGCAGGGTGGTGGGGTTAGGGGGTGAGGGTGGTGGGCTTAGGGGGTGAGGGTGGTGGGGTTAGGGGGCCAGGGTGGTGGGCTTAGGGGGTGAGGGTGGTGGGGTTAGGGGGCCAGGGTGGTGAGGTTAGGGGGTGAGGGTGGTGAGGCTCTCACTTGTGGCACAGCTGGTTGAAGAGGATCTTGGGGTTGACGGGGCCCTTTCCCCCCTCCCTCATGCTGTGGAGGAACAGGAACATGGCCGAGGTCAGCGACTCGGGGCTGGCCAGGGTCACCGTCAGCGGGCCCTGCTGGACACACGGCACAGCATCACAGCCAGGATGGAAACAGTCACATCTACACATCACATCTACAAGGTTAACGTGTGTGTGTGTGTGTGTGTGGGAGCGGACAGTACCAGGTTGGTGTCTGGCGGGGGAGGGATCTTCAGCTTGTGACCCTTCTCCTTGACGTCCTGTATGAGGTCGTTGAGCAGGTGGGTCTGGGACAGGTTCTGGGGGGGGGGGGCACAGAGGAGGTCAGCACAGAGGAGGTCAGCACAGAGGAGGTCAGCACAGCACGACTTACAGTCCTTGGGGACTGTAAGTCGTATAACTTATGTTGTTTATTTAAGCCTGTTACTGTATTAGTCTATAGTTCTTGAAAATGTAAATTAAGTTAACTGGTGATTTTCGTTGCTTGTATTCTTCACCTGCTAGCTAAATTGCACGTGGCTGTTGATTCGATAGCGATTGCTGAACGCCCTTGCTCACGTTTGTATATTAGGTGCATTATTATGCTGAAGTAGTTACACTGCATTACGACAAGCTTTAGATTGGCCCACCTTAATCGATAGGCTAGGCTATTGACCATTTACAATAAGTTGTTTGCTTCAATTATTAATTGGCAGCATTTATGCCATTTCGAACATACTTTCTGAGTGGAAGTGGTGTCTTTTAAGTAGCCTAACCTTATCGCTTTAGGGAAATAGGACGATAATATGTGCAATATTACATTAGCTATTCGACAGTAGACTATTACATTAGCCTGCTCCGAAATATAGTGAACTTTGTTTCGGCTGGGGGGGGGGGGGGGGGGGGGGGGGTTGTTGTTGTTGTTGTTGTTGTTGTCACACACTGAATCCCGTTCCTCCAAAGCCGTGATAACATCACCGCCGAGCTTTAATAACGACACATCTATAACCGCGACACACAGTGGTGTCTAACACAAACCTGGCCTCCACACGGGGAGATCGAATGTGCAAGACCCCAAACAGCCGGCACACCCGACCACGCTGGGCGAGGGCCAATCAGAGCTAGTGGCGAGCTGATGAGTTCTGAAACCCACTTGTGGTTGGGTCATTATCCCGACGCAGCCTTTCCAGCTCCGCCGGGGTTGAGCGTGGCAGGGCCGTGGAGGAGAGGCTATTGTCCCCCCCCCCCCGTGTGTGCTACCGCGGGCGGCCCCCGCACCTCTCTTTCACCGCTCGTTCGCTCAGTCACATCCAGGCCGCGAAGACAGTTGCTATGGAAAGGACACAATGGAGCCGGCGCTTCACAAGGGCCGCCCGCCCTCTCGCGACCGCCCTGTTTGTCACCGGCGAGATTGCGATTGCAGGAGGCGACAACATGAAGAGGCACGGGAATGGAGGGCGGAGGGGCGCTACGCACGCCCGCCGCTCCCATTTCAATCACAAGAGCAGCCGAAGGGGATTATGAACAAAATGGTGGAAAACGCGATCAGCTTATTCGACCGTCCTCGCCACCGCCGTTTTACCCGACCCGGGGACGGGACCCTGCCCACCCGAGTCCCACCCGGTAGGAGCCCTACCTGCATGACGGCGTTGAAGAAGCAGGTGTTCCCCAGGTTATTGATGCCCTTGACGGGGACCAGAGTGCTGTTCACGGGACTCCTCCCCCTGGGCGGGTCGGCCAGGTCCAGAGGCTCCTCCCTCAGCTTGATCAGCCTGGAGCTGGGCCCTGCAGGGGGGGGGGAGAGGCACGCAGTGAGGAGGAGAGCTACGGAGGGAGGAGGGAATGCTGCACAGAGGTTTCAAGTTTGCAGGGAGAGGTCGGAGAGTAGGGCCAGAGGTTTAGAGGAGGGGGTTAGAGGCTGGGAGGCTAGGTTTTAGAGACTGGGTAGGCTGGGGTTTAGAGGCGGTAGGCTGGGGTTTAGAGGCTAGGGTTTGGAGGCTCGGAGGCTGGGTTTAGAGGCTGGGAGGCTGGGGTTTAGAGGCTGGGAGGCTGGGGTTTAGAGGTGGGAGGCTGGGGTTTAGAGGCTAGGGTTTGGAGGCTTGGAGGCTGGGTTTAGAGGCTGGGGTTTAGAAGCTAGGGTTTAGAGGTGATAGGTTGGGGTTTAGAGGCTGGGGTTTAGTAGCGGGGAGGCTGGGGTTGTGGCAGCAGCTGGAAGTAGAAGCGGGTCATATGGGAGAACAGATGACAGCTGGACACGGTTCCACTGGTTAGGGAGGGAGGGCAGTTCTAGACACAGCTGTTCCTCCTCTCCTTATTCCCCTCTCTCCTCTCCTGTCCTCCCCGACCCTCTCCTCTCTACTCAGCCCCTACCGGCTCCCTTCCCCTTCCTCACATCCCTTCCCCTCCTCTCACATCACATGGTGTGTGGCAACACAGGAGGAAACTAGGCCAATGAGAGCAAACAAGTCAGGAGCATCTTAATTCAATCAAACACAGACTACAAGCTAGTACATGCCAACAGGGCCCGGGACAAGCAATCAACAATTAACTGTTCTGCCAGGCCATCGGTGCTAATTCAACTGTCATCGCTGCCATTAGGGTGTGGGGTGGGGTGTTCCAACACATTAGGCACTAACGAGCAAAACAAGTGAGAGGACCCTAGGCTGTGGAGCCCCCCCCCCCCCCCACACACACACACACTTCTCCACACACACAAACACACACAATTTAGCCTATCTTTCACGCACCACTAGACAGCAAGCTGCCTTCCTGGCGCAACCCCCCCCCCCCCTCAGAATGTGATACAGCTTGGTCTTCTCAACACAGGGGAGGGGAGGGGGAGCGGAACCTGGGCCAAATACCATAATACTACTTCAGGGGTATTTGATACAAACTGTTTTTTCAAATCCTTTTTTCTTGCTTTTGGGATGTGGACTTATCGATTTGGTTGTGCTGGGTAGGGATGTTAAGCGGTGCTAAACAGGCCTGGTGTTCCATGTGTCAGGATGCACTCTGTGCCTGACATCCCCGACCCCTCTCAGACGCGAGGTCTGCAGGGGGATCCTGGAGGGGCCTCCAGCACACTTCCCCCGCCCTAGGGTCCCCAGGTACAGGGTGCGGAGGGCCAGGGGTAGGCCTTGTGTCACCGCCCTGCGGTCACACATCCATCTGGAGAACACCATGAGAGACGAGACCTCGCAGTCTGAAACACTTCACCCTAAACCAGTCAGAGAGCCCCGATCATACTCTGGCCCGGTCCCCCTTGGCCCCTCAGCCAATAAGCTTCCGTCCTCCCACTTGGTTGTTAACCCAGCATTCAGGAAATCATAATTATGACTTCAGAACCCTTGGCCTCTCCTCCTCCTCCTCTCTTCTCTCCACTCCATACAGCATCTGTCTGCTCCCTGGTATTCAGCTATTGAGCGAGTTGTCACCTGGCCTCCAGCTCGCTCGCTCGCCCGCCCGCCCGTCTTTCTATACCTGGTTGACCTCGAAGGGCTTCACACGGACTAGCATCATCATCAAGCCCTGGACGCCACAAGACCAGGCACACACACTCCACTTGCATTGTCCACACACACTACCACACACAGGCAAACACACGCGCACACACAGACACATGTGCACGCTCGCACACACAAACTCACGCTACAGATGGGGTGAAAGACAGAAATTCAAAGAGGTGGAATGCGAAAGGAATTTGAAAAAAAAACCTTTCACGCCTTCCGTCACATGTGACATATTTGATAACATGCTAATTGTTTTCCTTGAAATCCTGGGTTTCTTGTGAAATGTCCTCTCAAGGTCGCTTCTCTTCACTGCAGCATCCTTCGTTCGCGGCACAACATCGCTTTTCAACAGCGACGCCCGAGTCTCACAGCCTCGAATAAAAGGCAAATATCCGACACAGTCACTTTGACAATAGCCACAGCAACGGGCCTGTACAGTAACTTTTAGAGTTTGCTGATGACGTGGCCTTGGTGGGCCGCTTGCCGGACGAGCCCTCCCTACTGTCCTCCGGCAGCCAGTATGTGGACAGCACGGTCCTCGGGTTCCAGGACCACTCGGGAGGGCAGGCGGGAGGAACGGTGGAGATCTTTCGAGAGAGGCCCGTTCTGTACACACGACAACAAGTGTTTCTCCCGAGAGAAACGTCCGACGTGTGTCCCGTTTGAATGTCCCACAGGACGTGTTCCCAGCAGCATACCACAGTCCCTCATCGAATCAGTCCTCACATTCAACACGGTGTCCTGGACCTGGTGCAGCTTCCTCCAAGAAGGAACTCAACAAGGACAATCAAACACGCAACCAAATCACCGGCAGCACTCAATCCCAACTCTCAGATCTTTCCAGTCACATCAGTAAATAGGAAGGCAGACAGTTCGACTCCCTTCATACCTCTCTCCTTTCAGCTGTTCCCCTCCGGCCAAAAAGACAGCTTACAAAAACCTTCTAGTTCATTCATTCCCACAACAGAATCCATTTAAAATGAGGCCAAAAAGACTGGCCTCACTTTTCAAATCAGCTTTGCTCAACTGCTTGTACTGTATTTATGTAAGAATCGTTTGTGTTTCAGTGTCATTTGTATGTGAGTCTTTCATGTGTATGTTTTGTGTTGTTTGTGAGTCGCTAACCTAAGACTTAATTGGTACGTGACAGAAAAACCTTTTGAAAATCGAATTGAATTACTGGCCAAGCACAGAAATGTCAATACCTTTTATGAGAACTGAAAAGTATGGAGTGAATTTGGTTCCTAGACCTGGGTGAGCAGACAGTGGCCTGTCCTTCAAGGCTGCCATTGTCCCTAGTCGTTTTTTTAAACAGGCAGTCAAGTTGAGGGATTCAGTCTCATCTACAACAGGGTGATATCCGCCAATGAAATAAAACAGATGGAACAATAAGAGCTCATTCCTTATCCTTTTATTGTATATTGCCATATTATTTCTCATAAATTGACATTGACATACAACACGCCAATTGAATTCAGTTCCAATAAATGATAACATTTGTGTTCACCCATGTTTTAATCGGGCGGTTGAAAAGGTTCATTGTCTGAAAGGAGGTGAATCGTTATTTTTCTTTATAAAGTATCTATTCTTGGAAGGGCAGTACCTCAACATAGTAAAGGACATGAACCACCACTGGCTAGAGGCTACACTTCTGAAGCAGACACCAGACCATCATCCATTATGGATCAGACTTGGGTGTCAATCATCTCACGGTGGGATGTTTTACACACTGTGTGTGTGTGTGTGTGTAGTGGAGAGAGAGAGAGAGAGACACTGTGGGAGAGAGATGGTGTGTACATGTGTGTTCTATAGTGTCAGTCCACCCAGTGGTGCCAACAGCATCTGTCTCTCCCCCTCAGAAACATCTGGAAGTCTGTCTGTATCTGCTCAGCCATCAGGGAGAGAGCCATATGGCTATGCTCATGACACACACACACTCACACAACACCCTATACAGAACCCACCAACACAAAAAACAACACACACACACAAAGACACATACAAGGCGTTCTGTACACCATGTGACTGTCCCTAGGTGGCCAGCTGAGAGAGAGCGACCTGTTCCTTGGCAGAGTGGAGCAATGGGCATGCCTATGGAGCCTCTAAGTGGGACTCCCAACCAAGGTAAACAATGCTCAGTCCGCCATCTGGCTGGGACTGGGGGGGGGGTGAATGTAGAGGGGGTTGGTGTGGGGGGGTAGAGAGCAGTAGCATATGGAAAAGCAGATTTTTCCTCTCCCCGCAGCAGTCAGGGAAGGCAAATGTCAGCATGCGCCGCGTCCACGCTTGACTGTGCGGCGCTCGGCTACACCACCTGGCCCTCCTTGCCCAGCCACCGAGTATGGGCAGCAGTGACACTGTCGCCTGTCCCCGGGGCAGACTAACCATGCTCCCCCCCCCCCCCCTGCCCCCCGCCAACCCTAACAGTACCCCCAACCCCCCCCCTCCTTTATCCCTGCTCATTTTCACACAAGTGAAAGAGAGCACAGGACTTCTTTATTTGTCAAATATTTGCCCGGGTTACATGACGGCAGCAGCAGGCACACCAAGTTTACTCTGGTATGAATGTGAAAGCCACTATCAGCATAACTGCAAGGTTCATTACCAGCTGACTACTGGCCCTTTACACGCTGCTGCAACAATATGATATCTATTGACAGCATCCCTTTCTTAAACTATTCCCAGAGTTCAAAGGGAGAAGGGGAAAAGGCAGGAAAAGAGAAGAAGAGAGCGAGGAGGGTCCTGTCATGCAGCAAAGAGTAGCCAGTCAAGAGGAAGGCCAGGCAACACCAAATGTCTGATTAATCTGTTAATTTGTTGTGCCCGCGGGGCATGAAAAGCCTGCTTCCTCGCCATCTGAGGCCAGAGGAGCCCACTGCCACGTTAAACACACACACACACAACTTTCCGAGCTAGTCCTGACCACAGTGTCCTACATTAATGTTCAGTGGTGGGTAAGACAGCAAGTCACCCTTGATTAGGCCCACCCAGGCCCCCACCGGGGAGCAGGCCAGCCCGCTGACCGCCAGCCCACTGACACGCCACAGCCCGGCCCAGCACACACAGCACACGCACAGCCTCTAGCACGGGCCGGCTACGAGCTAACCTGCTCCACAGGCCCCCGCGACTGCCTATCACACACAGACTGTGTGAGGGCTGTGACTGGTCGGAGACAGGGGGGAGGGGGAGAGACAAGACAGATTGTACCGCCTGGTCCGGATGTGAGGGAGGCTAAGACCACCCCTGATCTGTCCGGCCATCATCATTTAAAAGATGTCCTGTGTCCAAAAAAACACTGGAAGAAACAGCTGTAAGGTGACTCACGTGTCGCGTACCACACAAGCCTTACCGCAGGGACCTGGGTTCGAATCCGGCCCAGAACCTTTCCTCCCCTCACACTCTCTCTCCCTTACATTTCCTGTCTTTCTTCACTGTCTTTCCCGATAAAGCAAGAATGGCCAATTTTTGTATTTATTATTATTGTAGCTGTGAGAACAAAGAGGAAAAACAATAGAAGCCTATATAGAAGGACCCCTGTCCATTAGAAGACCAGCGATTCTACAGTGTTCTACCGTGAACACGCGCACAGACCAATCAGATGTCGGAGGAACAATTCAAACGCAACCCCAAGACCACGCAACGTGGAAGTGGCGGGTACGACGGCGTCCCATACCGTGTTGGTTATGACCCTATACCGCGCCCAGGATCCTTTCCTGTGGGCAACGCCAGGTTTTCCCCAAAAAAGGGAGGGAGAAAAGAAAGGGAGGGAAAACCGCTGGATGGATGAAGATCAATAGAGGGATGTAACGAGTTGGAGCCGGCGAACCTCGGATGCCCATTCACAGCAAGCATTTTAATTTAGTGCACAGAGCCAGCCAGCTGTACGACAGCCTCTGAGGTCAAGTCCCCTTGTGCTAGGGCTCGGGTACTTGAGCTGAAGGCCTTGTTGGTGAGAGAGCGTGCTTAATAGATTTTTCTTTCTTCTCGGCACTGTTGTTGTACCAAACTATTATGGATTCAGGAAAGATTTCTTGCTGGGGCTCCTTTGTGCCCAGGGTTGGGGGCAATGCGAAGAGGAGAATACTGCACTGGGCTGAGCCTATACCCTGGCCTTCAAGCTGGAATTTCAATTTCACCAGCTCTCCTAAGTCCTCCAGCCAGTCCATCTGCGGGCTACAATCACCTATTCAGCCTGCCGGTGGTGAGGCGGGGGGTCTGAGGGTAAGAGGGGGGGGGCGGGGGCGACAGGTAATCTTAGGGGTGACCAGACCGCGTTGTGTGTGTGTGTATATGAGGGGGTGGGGGGGGTGGGGAGAGAGAGTGGGGCACCTATTAGAGACCTCTAACCGGGAGCCTGTCTGGCCTGAGAGTGGGGCTGAGATGAGACACATGTAGGAGGTGGATGGATGAGTGTGGGATTGAAAAGGAGGGCCATGGAAGAGGCAGATGGACGAGTGTGTGGATGAGACGACAGCCATGCAGTTGTGCCACTACAGAGCCATCAGGGGGGCACAGCTGGATCCGGGCTTCTGAAGATGAGCTTCACGAAGGTCGAGGGGAACTAAACAAACTCCTAGCTGCCGATAAACAAATCAATAACTCAACGTATGTTGTGTGAATGTGTACTTATATGAATGTGTGTGTGTGTATATAACAAGAGGTAGGGGTGGGGGGGGGTGTAAAAGTATTTGCATGACTAAACACAATGTGTTAAATGTGTGTACGTGTGCGTGTGTGTGTGTGTGTGTCCAGTCAAAGGCTGTGCTGGGCCCAGGGAGCATGCTGCAGCTGTTGAGATCCAGTCTCCTGGACCCGTGTTGGACCCTGGATCCCACAAGCCTGGCACACAGGCCCGTCCCAGAGGTGCTGAGACATGCAGCAGGACAGGGGCTCGGCAAGGTGGGGGGAGGGGGGTGACAGTGGGGGAAAGGGGGGAGCGGTGTCCGGATCCCCACACAGCTGCTCTCGTTCTTCAGGGAACCCAGCCGGAGAGCGTCGCTCAGGCGTCTAATGCTTCTAATGTGTGCAGCCACGCGGCAGGAGCGGAACTGGAGCATCGCTGGCCCCCCTGCAACACCACAGCGTGCCTGGGAGAGAGGTCTGGGAGAGGGGACCAGGCTGGGTCTGGGTCTGGGGGAGGGGACCTGCCTTGGTCTGGACCAGCCTGGTTCTGGGTCTAGGTCTGGGAGAGGGGGCCAGTCTAGCTCTGAACCAGCCTGGATCTGGGAGAGGGGACCAGATGAGTGTAGGTCTGGTAGAGGGGGGAAGGGACCAGCCTGGGTCTGGGAGAACCAGAATCTAACCAGTGCCCTGTTGACCAAGGTTCCCCATACTCTCAAGAAGACTGCAACCTACAATCTCTTCTACAAAGCGAGAGCATAACTCAATATGCACAATTACTGGTATATCTCCCATAACTGCTGCTTTTGAATTTCAGTTCATCTCCATTTCAATAGTATCAATACTTGCTTTACTCTACCAGTGGCCCTGACCAGTCTGAATGGAGAGCTGCTACAAGCCTCCATCAATCTTGAGCATTCCTGCTAGCCAGCCGCTGCCTCTGTATTCATAAAGTACTGTATTTAAGTGGCCTGTCTTTCAATCTCTGTTGAACAACACTCAATGTTCAGTAACATATTCCACTAGCAACATAATGCATTCACAGCGCTGATACGGTAACGCCGTTCGAACCCTGTGTTTAATAAAACTGCTATTTATTTTTGCCGCAGAATCTCAGCGAGCCACAATGAAACATATACCGTATATATCTCTCCCACACAAGGTTCTTTGTGGGACTATGTTATAGCTTGACAAACTCGACCTTGAAGGCCGATGTCTGGACCCATCTCAACATGAAGACAGGAAGCAGTGCGTTAAGCTGGGAACACAAGTCTCTGACTCCCGGTCCATCAGCACCGGATCACCTCAGGGCTGCGTCCTTTCCCCTCTGCTCTTCTCCCTGTACACCAACAGTTGCACCTCCAGTCATCCGTCTGTCAAACTTCTGAAGTTTGCGGACGACACCACCCTCATTGGGCTCATCTCTGACAGGGACGAGTCTGATTATAGGTGGGAAGCTGACAACCTGGTGACCTGGTGCAGCCAGAACAACTTAGAGCTCAATGCTCTTAAGACAGTAGAGATGGTTGTGGACTTCAGGAAGTATACAGCCCCATTCACCCCCATCACCCTGTGCGACTCCCCAGTCAACACTGTGGAGTCCTTCCGCTTCCTGGGCACCATCCTCTCCCAGGACCTCAAGTGGGAACTGAACATCAGCTCCCTCACCAAGAAAGCACAACAGAGGATGTACTTCCTACGGCAGCTGAAGAAATTCAACCTGCCAAAGACAATGATGGTGCACTTCTACACAGCCATCATTGAGTCCATCCTCACACCTCTTCCATCACCATCTGGTATGCTGCTGCCACTGCCAAGGACAAGAGCAGACTGCAGCGTATCATCCGTGCTGCTGAGAAGGTGATCGGCTGAAATCTGCCTACCCTCGAGGACCTGCACACCTCGAGGACCCTGAGGCGAGCGAGGAAGATTGTGTCCGACTCCTCCCACCCTGGACACTCCCTGTTCCAGCTACTCCCCTCTGGCAGAAGGCTGCGGTCCATCAGGACCAAAACCTCACGCCATAAGAACAGTTTCTTTCCATCTGCTACTGGCCTCTTCAACAAGGCCAAGGACTCCCATTGACATTCATTCATTATTTAACCCAGTATCTGATTGCACTATTGCACTATGTGACCACTCATGCTGCTCATTCTTATTCTTATTCTTTATATATATTTTATTTTATATTTAAATTGTTTTATTCTTAGATTGTTTAGTTCTTTAGGAATAGTTAAACTTCTGTACCTTTACTTAATTTAAGATTCGTATATGTTTAGTGTTTGCACCTCCCTGCCACAGTAAATTCTGTGTTTGTATAACATACATGGCGAATAAACCAAATTCTGATTCTGAAGACACATTCACTTATCCATCTCCCCAGGTCTCTTTCTTGTTTTCTCTCCCTGCTCCTCCCCCCCCACCTCCATCCCCACATAATATGCCAGAGAAGGAACAGGTGTGAGAGAGAGTGACCAGCTCGGAGGCAGGGTGAGGTGGAGTGCTACAGTCCCCTCCTCCTCTTCCTCCTCCTCTCCATCCTAACCTCCACCTTCTCCAACCTCCGTAGGGATACTACAGCATTATTACAACAGATAGAGGAGCAAGATGATTGTTCTGACTGAGTGAGTGAGAGATAGGATATAAAGAAAGAGAGAGAGAGAGAGAGAGAGAGAGAGAGAGAGAGAGAGAGAGAGAGAGAGAGAGAGAGAGAGAGAGAGAGAGAGGCAAAGGGATTGAGAGTGTCTCCACCACCCCTGAATGGTTAGTTTGACAGACAAGAGACGGTTCCTCCTCTCTTGGGGTATGCTGGCAGCCGCATGACTCACCTGAGGCAGCTTTGGCGGAGTGCTTTTGGAGGAAGTCCAGCGTCTGGGCCAGAGCCTTTTTGTTGCAGTGAGTAGAGAGCTCTTCATTACATTCAAAACACCTGTCGAGGAACAGACAGGGGAGCACACACAAACCGTCAGATTGGGATTGTGGATGACTGCATCCATTCAGCAACGAAGTCTAGTACCAACCCTTTCCGTTTTGAGTTAATGTAATGTGTTTTTTAGTTAATGTAATGTCGTTTCCCATTTGGGGGAGCGTGTCTTTGTATTGGGGGGAGGTGAGCAAGTCATCCTATTTAGGGGGAGTTGACTCGTATTTGGGGGGAGTGTTTTCATTTGGGGGATGCACTCATGTTAGTGGTTGTGATTTGCACTTCAGGGCCACCGTACTCTACGCCAGACTACAGGCTACCCCCCACAGGCAGGTTCGAGTCTCACCAGGCCTTCCAGGAGCTGAGGCTGATGGTGATGCAGTGGGCCTCGGGGTGCAGGGCCTGGTGGTGCCTGGAGGAGTGTTGGCTTTCAGACTGGTTACAGCCCTGCAGGAACACAAATGTGCCCGATCACACACACACACACGTCATCTTACTATCCTACAGTCCCTATTACAATTCAGGTTATATAAACATAAAATACAGACATGGTTTGGACCCTATCTGATTACCAGGGAACATAAAAGTGCCAACTAACATCGTATTTCCATAATCTATTCACAGCTACTGCTCCCATGGAAGCAAACGTGAAACTAGATTCCCCACAGAAGTTGCTTTCTCATACTGTCACAAGACAAATGCATCTGGAGTTCTGCTTTGTGTTCCTGGCTGACTGGCTGCCTGACTGGCTGGCTGCCTGACTGGCTGGCTGCCTGACTGGCTGGCTGCCTGGCTGGCTGCCTGACTGGCTGGCTGCCTGCTGCTGGCTGAGAGTGAGAGAAGGGAGAGCAGACCTGGAAGCCACATTTGAGGCAGACGAGGATGTCGTGCAGGCCGGAGGCCTCGGCCTCCACAGTCGACCTCTCCCTCAGGCAGTCGGAACACACAGCCCACACGCTGGACGACACAGCCTTCCTCACCAGGCTCAGGTCCACCGCTCGGCTCACGTGCTGGCAGGTCAGGCCTGCCGGCGAGGGAAAGAAAAAAGGAACGCTCTGTCTAACTGATTACCTAACATGTAGAGGGAAGCCATTTAAGCAGGAAATGTCGTGTTCTCTGCTGGTCTTGGTGTTTGCATACAACCCTAGTATTTTTACGCATCGTGCGGCGTCCATAGTCCATACGTACCGCTGACTTCGTCAGACGACTCCTCGTCCCGAGGCTTCCTCGGCTTGTTGGTCCGCTTGGTCATGTCGGCCGCTTTGAGGGAGAAGGGGTCCTTCAGTCGCATCTGTAGATGGAGGAAGGACTCTCCTATCAGACCTTGAAGAGATGGAGACACTGTGGTGGGCTGAAAAGGATCACCACTCACACAAGGATCACCAGACTCCAAGGCTAATTCCTTCATATGTGGTCAGCGTCTGACCTGACCAGTACACCCTAACCCCACTATGAAGTTCACGACAAGCATCACACAGACAGCAGTAGCGTCATTGTCAACTAACTTTAAGGAAAGATCGTAATTGTGTAGGGTTATTTATAGGGTCCGACAGTTTTCCCAGTTCTATGAAATAAGTGTTAGTCCCTATTAATAACCCTGCAAACACATAAGCTTCAACAATGACTCACTATAGTATAGACAGACACGACTCGTTGGCTCGCTAGGCCGTTTAACGTTATTGTACACAAATCCTTAGCATAGGTTAAGTTAGCTACCTACCTACAGTTCCGAGGTAGTACCTTTAAACATTAACGACTAGTTGTTTAAAATATGTCAAACATCTTCAACGTACCTTCTATATTTAGGTGGAAAGCTTATGGATTTAGCTAACGTTAGCTCTCTGGCTAGCTTGCTACCAAAACCGGTGCCTAAATGACAAAGATAGGTAAACTTGTTCCAAGTGAAATGCACATTAATGAACGGTAAATAACTATCGACGATACTTGCTGTTAATGTGCACTTCCAATAGGTACACTTTCAGTATTTTTCTGTACTTTATAAAACTGTCAGGGTCTGCTAGGTGTCGATAGCATCCAATCCGAAACTATACTACAGTCACAGAAGTCAACACATGACGCCCTACGGTGGCTGCCGTGGTGTGGAACAGAGCGATGAGAAAAATAACACAGGAGTTCATTAAAATAATCTATCCGGCATATAAATCCATGCCAATATGTATGTACAGCAGAGGCCACTTGCAAGAATTATTAGTAGCATTATTCCATGTTTTGCTTAGTTCTCTTTTGATCGCGCATGGTTTTCATTCATAGAAAACCGCAACGTTGTTCCGTCCTTGATGTGACCCGTACGCACGCTCACGTCAGTGTACGTCGTGAAAGTGTATGAACACTCATAACAGTGTTTTCAGTAGCTAGCAAGCAGCTAGTAAGGTAGACATGTAGAGGGCATAAGTGGTATTATAACGCTTTGATTTGTACGTATATAAAACGTGCATGTTGACATGGCTCTCAAAGCTTGCAGAAAGTTTTCGGGAGTGATTCCCCGACTCTTGTTTAAAAGAAATGGCCCTCCTTTTCCCCTGTGCCTCGAAAGGAATGCCATCATACATGCCAGAGACTCAAACCCGCTGTGCTTGTAAGTGAACTTGAACTTAATTTAAAATAAATGATTTGTTTTTTCATCAAGTTCAGAATGTGTGTTTTTGATTGTGGGATGATAATTAAACAAAGTCCCAAACTAAACTGTTCAAAACCCGTAGATGTATGTAAGTTCAAGCTCTAAGTCAACGTTATATCTTTCAGATGTCCTGTGGACCAAAAGAGCGTACTTGTTGCGTAGTTTCAGCTCGTCGTCTTCGCCCTCCGAAACTAATGTGTCCTACAACCAACTGAAGCAAATCCTTGCCTCTCAGTCTAGTGTAGTCATAGATGTGCGCGAACCATGGGAGTTGAGAGAGTACGGACACATGCCGGGGTCAATCAACGTCCCTTGTGAGTAATAGCCTGCAAAACATTCAAATGATTTATCTGTGACATTCCGCCACTACGGATCATTCAGGGGCTTATTAAGGTGCGAAGCGTTCACTGCTATCTAGAGTAGTAAACTACGATGTATCATATGATCACTTTTCAAAACAACCACCTTTCTTTCATAGGGCGAACACAATGCTTGTTCAGCTTTCTTGCCTGCTCAGTCATGCATGCACACACACAAGCAGACACACACAATGCTTATAAAATACACTTCTCCATCAGACACATAAGCAAACACAAAGACCCACCATTGTGAGGTAAGACAATGTCTACTCTTTGGCCTACACCCTAACTGGCCATGCCTTGTGTAGATAGCATGTCCTCTCACTTAACCAGTTGAACATGTGTCCTAGTGGGCCAGGTGTGTGTTGCCCTGCAGCTGGACCCCGAGGAGTTCAGGGAGAGGTATGGAGGAGACATGCCCCAGCAGACGGATCATATCATCTTCTCCTGCCTGGCAGGAATCAGGAGCATGAAGGCCCTGGACACAGCAGTCTCTCTGGGATACACAGAGTGAGACCCACCATCAGCATTTCCAACATATTCAGTGAACCCCCCCCCCAACACACACACACACACACACACAGCAAATTAAGCTTAAAATGTGTAAACATACAGTTCCACCATGTGT
Organism: Thaleichthys pacificus; assembly: GCA_023658055.1. NCBI lineage: Eukaryota > Metazoa > Chordata > Actinopteri > Osmeriformes > Osmeridae > Thaleichthys > Thaleichthys pacificus. The sequence continues at coordinate 12,290,751 of CM042871.1, read as the reverse complement.
ATGTGTGTGTTTGGCCTGTATTAATTATTTCAACATTATTTACCCTTAGTAAGTTATTTATTTTCTTGCTGAATACACTATGACAGTTATTAAGCAGTTCTACAACGTTTTCTCCCCTTTTCTGTTGTAGTGTTCGGCATTACCCTGGTGGCTGGCAGGAGTGGGCGGAGCTTGAGCAGCTGAATTGATCATGTTTTAAGTGTGCCATAATAAGGACTTAAAGAAGTGTATAAATGGTTAAAGTATTACTTTATAAACATATATAAATAAACATATATACTTTATAAACATATATAAACAGCTTATAAAGTCAGTGTCAATCTTTAATCGATGAAACTCAGTAGTCCCAGGACTTTAAATATGCGTGTCATTTTAAGTTTATACCTGCGGTGTAAATGGTTAACCCTTTGCATACCCATTTCCCTATTATGTGTAATTGTTTTTATTGAATCAATCACAAGTTTGTAGGCATTACTTTGGTTGAGTCATTGGACCTTTTGGAGAGGCTTTTCAGAGTAGAAACTGTCATTTGTTTTGACCTTTGAACTGGAGTTTGGAATAGCAGCCTCTGCCTGTGGTGTTCATTCCAGACTATGCAAAAAGAAATTCAACTGTGATGGGATTAGACCCAAACTAAAGGCACAAATGTAGCTTTGGGAAACACATTATACATTTCAAACTGAAAACGTCTTGTAAATATATAAGCAGCAAGTGTGGTGCTCCACATGTAAAGACACTCATTTTATGGAAATGATTAAAACCCATTTGATTTATGTTTGTATCTTATAACTGATGTCGAGTAAGTAAGTAAGTACATTTGATTTATAAAGCACACTCTAACACAGCAAGGCTGACAGAAGTGCCGAACAAAAGCAAAAAATATATATATAATAAAAAAGACACCATAAAATACATTAGCAACAGTAGAAACGAAATACAAACAGTCAATAACAGTAAAATAGGCCTTGGTGTCTGACTAGGTTGAATAATCTGGGAGTGCATCTCATATTGAAGCACTTCAGCAGAGCAGGACTTCAGTCTGACATGCCGGCCACTGCTATGATGATCTACTGTATTTAATAAGACGTCCGAATCATGGCTGCATCTCAATGCGAGTTTGTCACTGGTGCTCCACTGAACATTAGCAGGCTCATTAGTCAACATGATGAACACCCCCGCCCCCCCACCCTTAGTGCCCATGTCAACCTGATATACAGATTATTACCAATATACTGTCATGGACAAAGAGTATACCCAATCTTGAACATTTGTATTACATTTTTTTTTTTTAATTCAAATTAATTAATTTAAATTCATTAAAAACAAATTAGAAAGAAGAAAAAACGATCCCTTCTCTCTGCTTGGGTCTTTCTGCATTAAAAACCTGCGCTCTTTAGCTCCAACATACAACAGGGGTTCATCTACTATGGCAAACAGTAGTAGAGCACCCATCTTGTTTGAATTCGATATGAATTCTATTGGTCCTCCCGTGGCCCTCTTCAACTGAAACCCTGCAGAGCTTCTGCACACCAGTGTGTAAACAAACTGACATCCAGGGGGGTTCTGAATGGAGCAATCATGTCTATGCTATAGAGCTGAATGTCACGTTGAGCTGATAACAGTAATGCAGTCGAGATGTATGAAAGAAATACAGTATGATGAAAGACCAATTACTTTTTCCTGATTCATTCTGACCGAGTTTATGACATGATGTCATGGTTAGATTCTGTTCTGAGCACATATGTGAGTGAAGATAGCTTCTATTTGCATCTTGGAGACATGCTTTCCCTCATCCGATCCTCACATCTCCCTCACCCCACCCTGACATCACACACAACTGCCAGGTCTGAGTTCAACAGGAAAAACTCCTACGCTGGAATATTCAATCATTGACTAAAGATATAAAATGTGTCATAGAAATGTTGAATGCAGGCCCGCACTGTATTGTACAGTTAAATGGTTTTCAGGGTCATGGTGGGGGTCAGGGTTTCTCCAACCCAAGTCGGTGGGAAGGCAGAGGTCCATAGAAAAATGCTTGCCAGTGTCTAATGTGACTGTGTGATTACATTTCTTCTTTTTTATTGTAAAGATGACTTTACCTTGATGGCCCACTCTAATCAAGCCCCTATAAGCACAGGTTATGGAACTTGTCTTTCTACCTATGCAAGTGGTTTCTAGAGGGAAGAGCTATGTCAAGCTATGCTGGTTCTTGGCCTTTAAACAGAAAATACTCTATTTCCCCAGCCTGATTTGGTGTATGGGAGCCATAAGCCAAGCTAGGCCAGAGTAGACCAGACAAGGTCAGACAAGGCCAGACCACCATTGCCTTCTTTCATGTCTCTCTGCCATGTCAAGCATGAACTCCCTGCTTCAAATTCTTCCTTGGTGCTAGTTAATAATGTCATTTTTTCTTAGTTTCTTTGACTAATAAGAGGTAATTTATGCCAGCGCTTGCACATGCTTTGTTCCTCTGTTGCCATGTCGTCAGGCCACCTCTATCCTTATCTGATGTGTAATTATCCCCCCTCCCATCACAGCCAATCACATCACATTAGCCATTTACCTTCTGCCCAATGGCATGCTGCCTCTCAGGCTTCCATGATCCCAGCTCAAGGTTCTCCAGCCCCAGCTGAGGGTTCCATTGCTCCACCTCAAGTTTCTATTGCTAACAGTGGTCTGACAGATGTCTGTATGTCAGGATGGACTCTCTGTGGAGGAGAGGTTAGACATTCCTTAGAGGTTGGTTCATGAGCAGGGTGGGGGGCCAGGCTGGGGCAGGGTGGGGTTGAGAGGGAGGTGCACACTGCTGAGGGAGGCCAGATCAGGATGGGGGGGGGGGGGGGGGGGCAGGTGGAGGCAGGCCCTCTTGTGGGAGTATAAAAGATAGACGGGAACTGAAGAGTCTGTATGAGAGCTGCAGTAGAGCAGAGACAGCCCAAGGTAAATCTTCTCCACTCGTAGTACAGAAGGACAGACGGAGCATCTTTCCCCTCCCAGACACCGCCACCATGAGTCGCTCCCCGGAGAGAATGTCGTCGTACCGCCGCCACTTTGAGGACACCAGCGCCACGTCTATCCAGGTCCGGATGTCCAGCCCTTCTCCTGTCAGGAGGCAGGATGGCCGGCAAGCCTCGGCCAGCTTCTCCCGAAGCATGGCCACCACCAATAGCATGAGGGCCGAGGGCCGCCGCACCGTGTCCGCGGCACGCAAAACCCGCACCACGGGCCTCGGGTAAGACGCTCCTCTAAACCCCGAGATGGCTGTTGTACGTTCGATTTGACGTGCATTTTCGATTTATGTCCAAATGTTCAGAGGCTGCACTGATGTGATAAGGCTGTATCAAAGCGGAGGGTAAAGGTGATTAATCGTGACCGTTGTCACCACCACGGGCTCGTGACAGGTCTCTTCCCCTCTGCTGTCTCTTCACGCATGGGTGGGGGGCAGGGTGGGACTGGACGATGTGCTGATTGGCCGAGGGTCCCTGTCGTCTGGCTGTGATTTTGACACCAGAACCAGGCGACGGAACCTTTCAGCCCTCACACGTCCGCGCTATCATCAGTTGTTCTCCTGATCACACCGGGATGACACAGCCTTGGGCCGGCTGGGGCCTGTTGACAGCACCTGAGGCATGCAAGGCACATACCACCACAGGGGCCTCAGTCAAGCAAGAGCCACCCCCCCCCCTCCCCCCCACATAAACTGTTCCTGTGATCTATGTGTGTGTGGCTGTGGCATGGCAACTTGTGTGTACCTGCGTAGTGATGCATGCACATCTGTGGTTTCAGTGGCGGGACTCCTGTGCGTGGGCTTTGGTGGCGAGAAAGCCATCGACCTGGACGTGGCCGCCGCGGAGAACCAGGAGTTCCTCGCCACCCGCAGCGGCGAGCGCAAGGAGATGGTCGTGCTCAACGACAGGCTGGCTGCCTACATCGAAAAGGAAAGACGCGCCCACCTACGCACGCAACACGCACCCAGATCCCTGCACGCGACACGACACGCACACACACAGACGCACGTAGGAGATAGTAAGCTTGGGCCTCAGGTGCTACGAGATGTTATGTGAAACAGCGTGGATGCATAATACTAAGTTAATGTGGGCTTCCTGTCCTCTGGAACCTCCAGCAGCTCAGTGATAGAATGAGTCTGATGAGCGCTGCCCTGTCTGGGAGTGTCTGAGCATATGGGCGCGTGGAGACACGCCCCCAGGCTGTGGAAACGAAGGAGGCCATTACTCTCACCTCCGTGGGCAGCCAGCGTCTCCCAGGCTGGGCCAGGGCTCTGGATGGCAGGCCTGGCAGAGGCGAGGGAGCACATAGAGAGCGTTGTACCTGGAGGGCACTGCGAGTCCAAGCGCACATAGAAATCCCATTAAAGTGGCTTCCGTGGTTCTGTTACTGACGAGCCACATCTGGGATGTCTGCCAAGACTTCCTACTCTGTCGGTTCTTGGCGTGGGTGCGAGGTAGGTCTAAACCCTCCTCTCGGTATCCTTGTTCTCCCCCCAAACAGGTCCGCTCCCTGCAGCAGCAGAATGCCCTGCTGGAGACGGAGATCGAGGCCTACCAGAACCGGTTCCAGAAGCCGTCGGGTCTGAGGCTGCTGTACGAGGAGCAGCTGAAGGAGATGAAGAGAGTCGCGGATCAGATGAAGGCCCAGAGGGTAAGGCACGATGACATCACTCAAAGCTTCTTTTCCCCCCCTCTTTATGTGGGTGTTTATCACATGACTGATCATTAGAGTGCCGGAGCTGAGTGTTTTGCTCCCGGAGAGCGTCACCCTTCGCTGACTCTCCCAGGAGGCTTCTGGGCCACAATGGCTCTTCTACAAGACGTCAACTTGGTGTTTTCAAGGTTGTCTACCTGGTAACAGTATTCTTTCCTCAGGCACAGCGGGAAGTGTCTCAGCGTGTTAACATGAAGCCAGGCAAAATGTCCTCAGCTGGGCTTTACACAGTCACATAAAGGAAGCTGTGAATCACACACACACAGACCCCCACACACATAGAACCAGCTCAGGCATGAAGAAAGGCCCTGTATCTGCATTACTGCACATAGCCTTGACTTCCTGTCCATAACTGCCATCATCATCATTATGATCTTCGTCATCATCATCGTCAATCCCCCGAGGCTCATCCTGCACATGGTGTTTCAGGAACTGGCACTTGCGGCCAAGCAGGCCATGAGTGGCCAGCTGGAGGCCATCAAGATCAGGTACGAGGAGGCCGTGGAGCTGAGGAGAAAGGCTGAGCTGGAGATCGAAGCCTTCCGTCCGGTGAGATGACTGATGGTTTAACCTACCTTACAATATGTAACACCTTCACCGATGACCATTCAAGCGGGCCCATTATAAACCTGTGTGTGTGCATGTGTGTGCATGTGTGTGTATGATCTTAGGACGTGGACGCGGCCACCTCCTCCCGCATTGTTCTGGAGAAGCGTCTGGAGCAGCTGGAGGTGGAGATCGAGTTCCTGCAGAGGGTTCACCATCAGGTGGGTGCTCATACAGCTAAGATGCATCCCGGTTTATTGATCCTGATAATCCCCCCGTCTAGGATTCTGTTTCATGTCAACTGAAGGTGAAGTCATCAAAAGTTGATTCTCCACAGGAAATCGAGGAGCTGCTGAAGCAGATCTATGCGGCTCATGCCCAGGCTCAGAGTGCTTTCGCCTTGCCGGACCTCTCGGCTGCACTCAAACAGATCCAGAGTCAGTACGACGAAATCGCAGCCAAGAACCTGAAGGTATAGCCCTGCTCCCAGGAGGGTGTCTGTCTGTGTGTGTCTGTGTTTGTTGATCACATGAATTGAGTTGGTCTACAGTCCTCCTACTGTGTGTGTTTAGGAAATGGATAACTGGTATCAATCGAAGTTCGAGGATATAAGCAGCAAAACGACAAAAAGCGTGGACGTGGTCCGGAACGTCCGGCAGGAGATAACCGGCGCCAAAAAAGAAGTACGTCACGGATGAAGAGAAACACATATTTCTTATTGCTGTTGTCAACTAAATGAACATTTGGTTTAACAAGAACATTCCATATTGATTATTAACCTTTACAGTAAATGTCGCAGTAGGAGCCATAGCTGGCAACAGTTGAAGTCTCTTCTGTACATCTACGCATAGCACGCCATGCTCCTTAGTGAACTCCCATCCATTTAAGACTTCACATACTGCATGACATCATGTGATGAGGAGATCATGACATCACCCTCTCGCCGTCCAGATCCAGAACAAGGAGCGTGACATGGAGTCTCTGAGGACCAAAGGAGACGCCCTGGAGGCCCAGATCCGAGAGACCCAGGAGCGACACAAGAAAGAGCTGGAGGACATGCAGGTGAGGGGTGCTGAGGGGTTCAGGAGCATGGAGGGACAGGGACCGGAACAGACAGAGAGAACAGGGAAAGGCACCAGAGATCCATAGGGTTACCAGGGCAACTATTAGGGACAGGAGACCTCTACCCAATCAGCTGGTCTCTGTAGCCCATAGGCATGCTGAGTTCAGCGGCAGACGTCTCAAATCAAGTCGATTTTATGTGAGGGGTATCTCATAAAGACTCTGAGTCTGTCTCCATCTGACAGGCCCGCATCCAAGCCCTTCACCTGGAGCTGAAGTCCACCAAGGAGAAGATCGCACTGCACCTGAGGGAGTACCAGGACCTGCTGAACATGAAGATGGCTCTCGAGATCGAGATCACCACCTACAGGTGAGGAGGCAGCATCGCAGACACCTCAGGGGTTTATCAGGGATTCATCAGACACACTGCAGGCCAAGGCCACTCTGTGAATAGATTTGTAGACAGTGGACAAGCATTGTTTATACTAATGTAATGGACGGTCCGAAGTTGCTTGTTTGTATGAGCTTTTAATGCCTTTAACACTAACCCTTGTCTTATGTGTCATTACGCAATCATAACTATAGGTTACTCGTCCCTTTCTTCTTCCTGTCTCAACAGGAAGCTGATTGAGGGCGAGGACTCTCGCCTCTCCACCATGGTGCAGAGCATGTCTCTGATGAGCAGCAGTATGACTGCCATCAGTAGTGGAATGAGCATGGGCTTTGGAGGAGGGATGGGAGGAGCAGGAATGGGAGGAGGAGGGATGGGTGGAGCAGGAGGAATGGGAGGAGGGGTAGGAATGGGTGGAGCAGGAGGAATGGGAGGAGGGGTAGGAATGGGTGGAGCAGGAGGAATGGGAGGAGGGCTAGGAATGGGTGGAGCTGGAGGAATGGGAGGAGGGATGGGTGGAGCAGCAGGAATGGGAGGAGGAGGGATGGGTGGAGCAGGAGGAATGGGAGGAGGAGTAGGGAAGGGAGGCACAGGGATGGGTGGAGCAGGAGGAATGGGAGGAGGAATGGGTGGAGCAGGGATGGGTGAAGCAGGAGGAATGGGAGCAGGAGGGATGAGTGGAGCAGGAGGAGGGATGAATGGAGGAGGAATGGGAGGAGGAATGGGAGGAGGAATGGGAGATGGAATGGGAGGAGGAGGGATGGGAGGTGGAATGGGAGGAGGAGGGATGGGAGGTGGAATGGGAGGGGTAGGGATGGGAGGAGCAGGAGAAGGAGGAATGGGTACAGGAGGAGGAGGAATGGTTGGAGGAGGAATGGGTGCAGGAGGGGTAGGGGGAGGAAGAGTTGGAATGGGTGGAGGAGGAGGAGGAATGGGAGGAGTAGGAGATGGAGGAATGGGTCCAGGAGATATGAGTAAAGGAGGCTATGGTGCTGGATTAGGAGAAGGACATGGAGCTGGGGATATTGGAGGATCTGGAATTGGAAATGGTGTTGGTGGAGTTGGAGGAGGAATGGGTGGAGGAGTAGGTGGTGGAGGAGGAATGGGAGGAGGAGCTGGAGGAGGAGTAGGAGGAGTAGGAGGAGGACTGGGTGGAGGAGCTGGAGGAGCTGGAGAAGGAGGAATGGGAGGAGGAGCAGGAGGAGTAGGAGGAGTGGGTGGAGGAGGAACTGGAGGAGTAGGAATGGGTGGAGGAGCAGTAGGAGGTGGAGTAGGAGGAATGGGAGGAGGAGCTTGGAGGAGGAGTGGGTGGAGGAAGAGCAGGAGGTCCTGGGGTTGTGGCTGGAGGAAATGGAGTGAAGGTGAACCGCTCCCAGCAGCAGGCGGTGGAGATGACAGAGAGGAGAACCGTGCTGATAAGGTAAGAAAGGCCTCGTCTCTAAACTACTCCTCATGGAAACCACAGGGTGACACCAGACGTGCAGAATGAGACCGTCATGTGTCTTCTCTCAGGACGGTGAAGACAGACGAGGATGTTCTGGAGACAGACCAACAGGAGCAGACCTATATCATCTCTGGAGCTGCCGATGACTCTGATGAAGAGTAGGCTGGGTGACCTCTTCGTACACCCTCCTGACCCTTTTCCCGCCACCCCTCAAGCTTTTTCCTGATGACCTGCATCTGACCTTTGATCTCTGACCTGGACACGAGGCCCTAGCCTTGACAACCCTTATGTTAGGTCCAGAAGCCTTTCCTAGGTTCTTAACATATCCCTTAAAACTGCTTACAAATGATTGTATCCACATCAAATAAAGTTCTTAACAATACATTACTGGTGTGTCTTATCATTAATTTAATTAATTTGACACTGTGGTTGATTTGCACTGAATGCCAAATTCTGTATGACAGAGAGGCAGAGAGACTGATAGTAAAAATCAGACAGGGTGAGTGATACAGAGATCAATTCATGGTGAGAGGACTTCAGACCTGAGCTGAGAGATGCAATGAGGGGGTAAGAGAGAAAGAGTAAAAACAGTCTCCTGGGGCTTGAAGGGGTGAGGCCAGCACTCTGACTGACTGAGTATAGAGATGTGTGGGTGGGTGGGTATAGGGGGAGGGGGGGGGGGGCTAGGGTTCAAGCCATGGGGGAGATGGGTGGAGGGATTAAGGCGAGATGGGGGGCAGATCTTCAGTCAGCATGTCTGTCCTGCCTGCAGAACGATGGCTCACAGGCACTCCCCGTCCCCATTCCATCCACTTCCTCACCTCCCCCGGCCTTCGCTGATCGGGAACGATCGGATCTCGTCAGTGTTTGCCAAACACACTCAACGTCCCGGCTGGGGAGGCATGGCCGGACGGGTGACAGGGCTGCTGAAGTTACACAACACCAAGACATTTACGGTAACAACATGTAGAAATTACACTGAAAGTGTGTCTGATCGAAGTTGGAATTTCTCATTTGATATGATATTTAGCAAAGACACGTGATGTGATTGATCGATGGAATTGACAGGGGTCATACATAACTCCAATTGTAGTGAGAAACTACCAGACACAAACATTTTCGTTACTATAAAACTAAAGATTAACCCAGATAACCTTGATGTTAATTTATTCAAAATAAATACGACAACATGCTTTTCAAGAAGCAAGCAGGCCAAATAACACGTTAAATTTCAGATCCTTGTAAACCAAGCATCTGGAATGTCACTGCATTTATGAAAATATAAATAATATTAGGCTATATCGATCTGTATAATTATATTGGACGTAATAGGCCTACTGTTCTCCCGTAACAGCCATTTTCTCTTTCATAGTGAGAATGCAGACCCCGAAACTGAGAAAGTATGACACAGTCTCATTATAAATTGTAGGCCTACCAGAAACTAGCCAATAGATATCATTATGACCGTAGGCTATATGTCTCCGTCCAGCTGACATGACACCCTTTTGCGATCTGAATAGAGCAATTATCCGGATGATACTGAACACAGACATGTACAGTGTTAATCAATATTACCTATTCCGTTCCCGCGTGGCCGTCATTTCCACAAGCTCATTCCACCCGAAACACAGGCGCAATTAGCCCGTTTGTGAGTTTTTTCTGCTTATTTCTGAGAAAAAACGAACCCAGAAATGTCACTCTCAGTCTAATGAGGATCTGCCAGACCCTCTCAGACCGCGTTTGGCCTTGATTCACATCATTAGATGATATTCTGTTCAATGTTATAATGTGCATCCAAGCTAAATGAGAGCCAGACCATATACATAAAACGAAAATAAATAAATAAAATACAACAAAAAAAATCTTACAAATAACAAAAATTCGCTATATAAAGTAATATTTAGTAGGCCAATATCAATATAATTAACTGACACAATAAAGACCAGCGGTTGAGGGCACGACCCCCCGTTAATATGATATGTGGCGACAACAGGGAGCTATCCATGGTGCTGTTATCCAGCTCCATCGCCTGGTCAAGAGGGAAACACTCCACATGTGTTGGTAGCAACAAAATAGACAAATGGCGAATAGCTAGCCTACCTCGCCTATGTTGAAATCTTTATCGATGTGTTATCAAATACCATTATATGAATGTATTTTATGTTTTTGAAATTTCCAATTCTTTAATAAAATTACTTGGCTAAAATATCTTTACAAATGTCTGAGCAAAAGGCTAAATGTATTTCTCATTTTAATTTTAATTCCACAATAGCCTATGGTCAAAATAGACAAAACGACCAATTATAGACCAGCAAGAACACCAGTAATTTATTAATTATCATTCCACACTCACTGGTGTTGTTGCATGGCAAGACATCTAGCTCAAGTACATAAAGGATAGGCACGAATAGTCTTTATTTCTTTTACATGTAATATCTATAAATGTTCTAATCTAAGAAATAATGTAATCTTTTGTAGCCAATTGATTATTGTAAACGTCAGTCTAAACGTCAATGATAATTTTTGATAATTATTTAAACATTTCTGGTCCATTAATCACAATTTTACAATTTTGTAAGTTCTGGTCATGTTAGATTTGTACACGTATGTGGTAGGCACGCGCTGCATTTTATAGGTTATATCTACTAACCCATATTGAATGTGCTGCTATAGGCCTACATCAAGAAACGACCTATAGGCAGGAAGCGAGCTGTTTTCCCATGCACAAGAATTGTTTAAGGCCAAAAGTTGGACTTCTTTGAAACTTGTGAATTTCTGTCACTTCATGCATATGTTTTAAGTGTCTAAATCCCAATTAGGATCGGCTGACACGCTGCGCTATTCATCAAGAGCCCTCCCTGAATACATTTGCCTAGGAATGAACTTCACAAATAGAGCTCGCGCTAAATGCGCTCGACAGCAGAGAGAATCGAATAGAGTGACGGTTTCATTCTGAAGCGCTCGAGTGAGAAAAGGTATGAATTTATAAGGTACACCGAAACATTTCAATTCAGACAACTTTACGCCCCATTATCTGCGTCTTCTCAACCGAAAAGACAGAGTTAAAGTTAGGGAAATTTGCCTCAAAAGCCGGCACAAACTTTGTTAAGACTTTGAATACTGAAATGGAGCGGCCCACCTTTAAAAGGGAGCATTTAAAAATAAGAGCATGCATGAACAGAGTTGAATCACCGGCCTCTCATTTCGCCACTCTCTAATGTGATTTTGAATATTAGTCTGGGTTAAAATCCCAATCATGTCATCTGGTGGGACTCCCATACAAGCATCATTACTATTCAAACGCTTCGGTAATGTTCCACCCGCACGTCTACAGCAGCTGGTCCGCCCTTTTGTCAGGCGAGAATCTTCCCGTGAGGTGGAGATATTGTGCGATAATAACAAGTAACTGGGTGACCTAGACAGAAAACAAACATCCTAGAAATAAGCACAATTCAATCCTTGTATAGCCTGTAAAGTGAGCAAAGCCAATATGTATTAGGCTTATATATTTAGGTATTTAGGCTATCATACTAAAATAGCTTTTTTTATATACTTTTTGTGTAAATTACAAAGTAGGGATTCTGCCTCATAACACATAGACGTCCCCAATAACCTTTTGCGACGGTGATAACACCTGCGCAACTGTTCTGTCGTCTGCATGCTGTGCGTCAGGGAAACCATGCACCTGTTGTAGAAAGCAATAGTGTATATGAAGCTCGTGACAACGACGGTGTAGCCAAACACTGACCCAAATGAATTCGTGGGAAATCTGAATAAAAAGCATTTTGTTTGGAGTTTGCGAAAGAGAGGTGGCTTGTCTGTTTGAAAGGAGCCTGAGCAAAGTTTATGGTCGACATAAAAAATGTGTTGTCAGGGAGCTCCGTGGGTCTTGAGTGGTGCATTGTAGACGCTCCGGGAGGAGAGAGGTGAACCCGGGCTCCCCGAGGCAGTTTAGGAGGCTGAATAGAGCTCCCTGGTGGGGCATTGGGCCCTGTAGCCTCGCTGCTTTCAGACGGGTTGTTCTTCTGCATTCATGACCCGTTATGGGCCAACCAGTTAAATCAGAACCCCACATCGACCGGATTGTAAAACAGAAGCGTTAGCTATAGCACTCTTCTCTGAAGACCCGGAGAGGGGGAAACAGGCCAGCTCCCATAAAAACGTCTTCCCCTGGTCCAATTATTCAGCGGTTTGTTATTTAATTACATTAAGGACTCGGGAAGTTCGTTAAGAGGGTAGACCTTGAGGAATGCTGTGACCGGCTCCGCAATATTGTTCTGGAATAAAGCTGCGACCATGTAATTAATGTGTCTTTGAAAAAAACCCAGACAATACCGCCGGTCAAGCTATTTAATTTCATTTAATTTTCCATCCCATTTGCTCCGAACACTGCTTTCACTTCTGACACCAAGCCTTTGACTGTTCACTGTGCTTCAGTGCGCGCATTGGAATGGGATTCACCCATGCTTCTCCCGGGTTAGGGAACAGAAAGGACATGTCTCTTTTCCTCTCGAAGAATAATTAATTTCACTTAGAGAACTGGGAAGACTTTGAGCCACAGGACGAGAATGAGAGTCGCCACGGCTGGTGTGAGAGGTTTTGGGGGACGAACCCGTTATTCCCTGGTGGATGGGAACCAGCAACAAATGGCAACATTAATAAATAACTCCAGCGCAGCCGGCCTTTTACGTCCGCCTATTGACGAGATTGTTCGCGTGTCGTTCACGCTCTTTGACTGATGAAGTGGAGAGAAGAGAAGGGTCCTCGAATGGAGCAGTGGGGTACCTTTACGTGGCCGGAGAGGGACCCCCTCTCCCCCCACCTACAGCTAAGCAGAGACGGTAGAGTCTCAGGGCCAGAGGTTAGATGGACATGTTCATGGCTTGGATTTATCGCCCACGGCTTCTTGTTCTGTCTCTAAGCCGAACTCCTTTCGAGCCACATCAAAGGGAGTGGACTCCTTTAAGAATCGGCGGTCACAAAGCCACTGTCACCAGTCCCAAATCCCTTTTCACCTCCGTTTACTTTCACCCCCACCCTCTCTGGGTGCCATGGTTCTCAATTTGAAATGAAGCCATATCACTTATACCTATCTGTTTATCTGTCTATATATATAAGCCTATATACATAGATACACACATACACACACACACACATACATACACACATACATACATACATACATACATACATACATACATACATATACATATATGTATATGTATGTATATGTAGGCTACGTATGTATCTATCTATCTATTTTTCCCAATGAATTAGCATACATTTAATTACAATTGTATTGTACTTAATTAATGCAAACTGACTGTGCGCTAACCTATTACCCAAAACAATTATAGGCAAAAATCTATATCTTGAAATCCATTATGGATTAGACAACATTTAGGCCTACAATACTGTAATAAATGTAGGCTACAAAATGAAGCAACATTATGTTTTACGAAATGATCAAGTAGCCCACAATTTATTTTAGAATTTATAACTAACTACTGCATAAAAACATATGTAAAAAATAGCCTATTTATTAAACTGTACAACATGCTGCTTTTATGCAAAAACTGATGTATTTTATTTTTGAGATAGACCATCGAAATTAATTGATAACAAAATGTGCAACTGAGGCCTCAATAGGCTATGTCTGTGTGTCAGATCTCTCTTCACTGAAGTCGTGACAAGAAAACCACAAGTGTGAAATGATAAGATGGTGGTTATTTTGAAAGCAGTAGCTATTTTTCTGGTTGTCCCGTGGAGTACCTGCCTGATCTCCACCCGGCACACGCCGGGACTCAACAGAAGTTAACAAGTCCTCCAAACATTCCTGTTGCCTTTGTTCAAGTAGGGACGTACAAAGCTCCCGGGAGGAAAGGATGGAGTGCTTTGAAGTATATAAACCTTAAAGAAGGCAGCCAAGTAGATTTAAAGTAGTCACTGATTTCCCAAAAACTAGTTTGTAAAGGAACAATAAAAAGGGGAGAATTTATGGAGAAATTATACAGTGGATTTGTCAGTTAAAATATCGGAACTGTCTGAGGTACAAAGCCACATGCTGAGGATTAATGGTCGCCACAGACCTTTGATTCTGCTCGCTCTTTTCTCTGTCCTTGACAAATTGGATTTTGGGGATGGGAAGGTCGCTGGCCTATTGTCTCTTGACCGTTTTTGGAGCAGTTCATTATGTGCGAGGGTGAGGGAAAGTCTCCATGTGACCACGGCGGCCCTGGCTTTCTCCACAGCTGCTCACAGAGACAAACTCTCTCACACCGCGCGCACTTGCTCGTCCTTGCGCGTTAATGTGCCGAGGGGGTACCTAGCCTGTCCTTAGAAAAGCCGGATCACATACGCCACCACGTCACTTCGCGGGCGGAGATTGGCCTGTCCTCATCTACGTGACTCTTCTTGCCTCAATCAAGCACCGTTTGGTCTTCATGGTTCAGATCTCACCGCGCGCAGAGCCAGCCATGCAAGCCAGCCGGGCATCCACTCTCAGTGTGTTTGCAGACTGCAGCATCCCAGCCGGTCTGCGGATAGGACCTGTACCGGGCGTCTTCAAACTAGGGAAGTACGTGTCTGATCGAAAGGAAGTTGGATCAAAGAAAAAGGTAAATAACAATTTCCCCTTTTTATTATGATTATGATTATGATTATTGTTATTATTATTGTTATTATTATGATTAACAGAGTATGGGCCCATACTCTGAATTTCATCTTCAAATAAGGCATTTTTGGCATATGTCTAGAAGGAGCTTGTCAATTGTGAGTTTGTTCTGCTTATAACAGAATAAGTTTAATATTTTTCAAGAAAAAGCCTGCAAAAATAACGTTTCATCATGTGTTATAGTAATATGCCATTGTACTTTATTCGATAGGGGGAATTGATGCCCATTATATTAGGCCCACTGTCATTATATTCGTTATCTAGAAGTCAGTTTAATGTGCCTTATTCGTTATTACGTACTTGGTCTCCTGGACAGCATCCTAATTGCAAGGGCAGGTAAATAGAAAGGGGTGCTCTTTTTAATATTTGGATGCAGACCTGTCAGAATTCATTGGGCCTTGATTTATTAATTGGTTAATGCTGTCAAGTTTGGAAATAATTTAGTTAGCCTATATTAGTGGGACGACTTGTCACTTTGAGACTTCACTTAACCACCCTAATAGGCCGACCAGGAAAGCTACAGGATCCATGCCCTGGCGCCGCCAATCCCCCAGCCCGCTGGCCTAGATATTCTGATGAGACATTTAATCTTACTGTAATGTAAATCATGGAAAGATGCAGCGGACAGAGAGCATAGCCCCAGGCTAAGAAAAACAAACGACAATTTTAAATGCTTAAATTGAACGAACATTTGACAAAAATGGTCCTAAACTATCATTTTAAAGACCATGTTTTGTTGTGTTTGTTTGTTAGATAACACACAATTCCACAACGAAAGGAAATTGATAGCCTATTTGAATGCATGTGCATTTATAGCCTAGCCGTATTCTGTTTGTGGCCAACAAAAACTGAAATTATTTGCGGATTTATTTACATGGTCTTAAATGCATTTCTAACTGCACTATAACAACCTTATAAATACACCATCGTGTTCTTCAGCTGTCTACGCCTGTGATTGATGCAGTTAAATGCATGGCCTCCGGCTGTAGGCGATCATCAGGTGCAATCTCCGTGTCAAATGTCATGCTTCAGTCTTTAATTTGCTTGAACAGTTTAGAAACGCTTTGACACTCCTCAAATTCGTTTCCCATATCAACTCAATTATGTGTCATTCTCCTTAGTGAATTATCACTGCTGCCCAACGGGGCGGATAAAGACACATTAAACGCGTTAGGGTTATGGGCACACCTCCATGTTTCAGACAACAATTTACAATAAACAACAGGACTTTCTGCAATTAAATGTTATTAATAGTTTCATAATTGGCCATGTCAATATTTGTCCAATAAAAAACAGAGATTACAATTGCTTACGAAAATGAAATAAAAAACTAAGGCAAACAAGCGTGCCGTTTAGAAATAGATGCCTAGGCAAATAGAAATATGATTTGACTAAACAGATTTTTTTGTCGGTCTCATGCGGTCATGACTGTGAAAATATAAGCTATGTGTCTATAAATTGTAGTTCTATAATTATAATTCCAAACATTGTTTACATTTTTGTTAGATTCGGCTGCAAAGAGGTGAATTCCTGGACGAAACCGGTTGTCCGGTATCGGACTGGATTGGGTTTATTCGTGCTGCCAGGAACAGTCAGGAGCAGAATCTCGAGGCAGTCGCAGACCTCCCTGGTGGACAGGTAGGCCCCTCAATTCTGTTTAAATAAATTGCATGTTTATTCATGCTTATTGTCTTTGCTGGACTAAATTAGACATCAGCAGACAATCAACCAACAAACAAACAACATGAGTGGCACCACACATAATCCACACCATGCAGAAAGACTCATAGCCTATGTGACACCTTGTCTACCGAGTTCACATTCTGTGATGAAATGTAAAAAAAAGCTATACTGCGGAGACTTATGCAAAGCTCACACGGTTTGGTTCTGCAGATCTTCTATCGGGTGCTGCGGGAGATTTCTGCTGGCGAGGAGCTGAGTGTGTGGTACTCCAACCCCCTGGCCCAGTGGTATGACATCCCCACCAGTGCCACGCCAACTCATGACGAAAAAGGTAAACTAGGCACCAACAGAGATCAGTAGTTTGGCAACATCAATCAGATTATGATCGTCACCCGCCTGACATTTGAAGGAATAGTCTAACAAAACTTTTGATACAGTTGAACTGGGATTCCACAGCGTCATTGACATTCTGAAAGTGCCATCATTGCTCGGTTATGCAGTCGATATCGTGCACCACTGTGCTGAGCCGGTAGAACCAATTACTGTGACTGGAGCCTTCTCTTGTTCAACGTTCGACATTTGCATCCCCAGAGCACACTTTTCGATTGCAGACAGATTTATTGGTTTTACTTAAGATAATTCATTCCGTTTGTTTTATTGAACTTGTGATGGTTTTATTATAGCCTATGAAGAGGTAAAGTGAAAACACATTTTAATGAAACAACAAGAAGCATGGAAAAAATAGCAACATGCTTACAAGAATAACTGTGAACGACAATAACAACAAAACAATAACCACAGTATCGATGAGAATATAAATAGAATAGACTAATTATAACATTCATAATTTCAGACTATATTAGGCTACTATTGGGCCTACTATCTTATTTGATATGGCAATATGTTATTGCACCTGAGTAAGGCCTACACTGCAAATCAAATTTAAATCATCAATCTGGATAGTGTTAGTGCTGTCGACGCTATATGGTTTAATCCTTTGCGGTCACCAGCGATATGATCCTGTTCTACAGTAATCGGATTATGTCCATTGGATACTGGGAATGGATGCTCTGAAGGGCAATTCGATATGTAGTTCAATTTGAACAGATTAAGATAGGCTAGGCTGTCTTCTATCGACAAGAAAATAAATTACCTGTAGCCTAATAGCTATAATCAACAGAAAAACAAACAGGTAGGCTATCTATTAAAAAAACATAACATGTCGGAATACGTCATGACAGTAATTACACTGATGGAGATGGGTGTCTCAGACACCATCAAAGCAGGCGGTACGAATGCAGCCCATGCAGGACAGGGGTTAACAAATGTCATCGCACCGTTAATATTCATGTATTCAAAAGCATATAAATTCAAAAAGGTGCTTTACGGTAAATTAGCAGCCTACACAGGGTATTGTTGCCTAATGAATGGTAACTTTTATGTGGATGTATATTGCCCTGATTTGCGGCGATGGCCCTGTGTGCTCTGCACTCCGGCCAATACACCGCGCGCTCCTTGACATACGCTTCCTATTATGTGGCGTCAACAGATGGGCCCGCGCCATTGTTTCTGCAGACTTGCGATTTCAAGCAACAGCTGCTGTCACTTCCACGGGAAAAAGACCAGAGAAAGTCTCCATTCAGAAACTGGCTCCGAGCGCCAGATTGGACAGGGCGTTTTGCTCTTTTGATGGCGATAATAAACAACAGCCTATAAAGATTACAAAATCATTACATCTATATAATTGACCCCGCATTGTTAAACCGTTGTCCCCGCCCAGGCTTGATGGAGTAGGCCTACGCGATGTAGTTAATAGACTCCATCCTTCATTACTAACAGTTAAGGATGATATTGAAAGCTCAGTAGGATTAGTCGTGGCACAAAATAATATATTCGTCGCCTCCTTAAAAAATACAGGCAATGACATATGAATGTGTGTTAGGCTTAACGGTACCCCCACCATTTAATGACCTCCTGCGTTTCCTCTTTCTTCTCAGGTGAGGAACGTTATATCTGCTGGTACTGCTGGAGAATATTCAAATACCCCAACACTCTGAAGGCACATGTTCACTTCCACTGCGCCCTGAGCAACGGACGGGGGTTCGTAAGCACTGAACAGGCCCGGGGTACGGAAAGTTTTAGCCGGTCACCGAAGTCTGGGGACATTCCCAACACTTCGGCCTCGCCCCGGAACGGACACAACATCTCCATCTCTGACTCCCGGCGCGCCGTGTCCTCCTCACCATTCCTCACAAAGGCGGGGGTGTTTAAGAAAGGCAGCGCGGAAGAGCAGGACAGGGCTTTGGACATGAGTGTGGCCTCGGCCCGGAACCACGGACACCTGCTGGGCCTGGGTGCGAACCTCATCTGTGCTGAGTAACATGGGCTTCCATCCCGGCGTGCGCTCTGCCTTCAAGCCCATGGGCCTCTCCAAAGCCCCAGCGGCGGAGCTCTCCAGAGAAGAACCCAACGGAAAGCATACCACACTAGGCTTCAGTAAACTGCTTGGGAACATGAAATCGACGCGAGCCCTGAACGAACCTTTGACTGGAAATCATCCTCCCAAGTGTGTCCACCCAATGGACTCCACATCCCCGGTAGTGCCATGCGGCAACGCCATTCGCGGATTCCCGTTAATGCCGCATTTTGAGGAGACCTCAGCTTTCAAGCACGTGGAGAGCCGCATGCACTCCGGGCTGTCCCCGTCCCGCTACCCCCAGATGCCATCGGGACTCCATTTTGAACGGTTCTCTCTCCCTCAGTTCGATGGCGTCAAACCGTATGGTGGGGACTGTAACATTCCTCTCATGCCCTTCACGGTGTATAACGGCGAATTGCTCTATAGCTCACCGTATTACCCACTAAAATTCCACTTTAGTAACCTCCTGAAATACCCAGAGTCCATGTCCTACTTTGGGACTCCGACTCTGAACCAGGATATAGGCTCCATAACTAACATCGACAGGGAGATAGCCATGCACACCCAACAGCTGTCGGAGATCACTGTGGAGAAGAATAGGGCCAGACTGGACACTCTGCCCGGCGCCAACGCCAGCTCGGGCAAACCCAAAAAGGGACACCTGTGTCTGTACTGTGGAAAGCTGTACTCTAGGAAATACGGTCTCAAGATTCACATGAGAACTCACACAGGGTATAAACCCCTTAAGTGTAAAGTTTGTTTCCGGCCCTTCGGTGATCCAAGCAACCTGAACAAGCACATCCGCCTGCACGCGGAAGGTAACACGCCCTACAGGTGTGAGTTCTGTGGCAAGGTGCTCGTGCGTCGGAGAGATCTGGAACGTCACGTGAAATCACGGCATCCAGGGCAAACCATCAAAAAGACTGAGGACAAAACAGAAGGAATTTTTGACGACCAAGAGGAGCACAAGAGTGACAATGACAGTGATGTAGACGTGTGCTTCACCGACGAGCAAAGCGACCAGGAGTCCAGTAAAAATACTGATTAACTGAAATAAACAGAAATTAAGTGTATTTTTTTTTAAATGGCAACAGACTTCCTGTGCAGGTGTATGTGTAATTTATGTCTGTTTCCTGTGACTAAATATATTTATGTTTTAAAAAGCTCTTGAACGTAATGCATTTTTTTTCTTCCTGAAAACCGTATTATGACTGGAAGTTAATCCGGATCATAGCTGTATTCACGGAATATGTTCATTAGGACCTTGCAGCCACAGGGCAACGGGCTTAGCAGGCCATTGGAGCATCTGCTATTGGTGCATGTTTCTACATTAAATGTTTGGTTTTGAATCCCAAAAGGAGGTCATTTGCACTTTAAAACGGTTATAAAAAGGCAAGAAAAAATGAACACCAACGAGAAGTCAATTGTATAAATGTATAAGCCCTAAATGTTAAACTTATTTTGGAAAATGAACTTTCTGATTTTCGCGTTCTTGAATTGCACTTTTGCGGAAGCACGTTATACTTTGAAAAAAAACAATGATAATCCACAATTAATTTAAGGAAGTTGTAAACAAGAAAACAGCTATTAAATTCATAAACAGAATAAAGTGTTAGATACGATCATCGACGGTTTAGTAAAACAGTGTTGTATACCTTTGTTGAAGAGTGATATTGTACAATATTTGAAAAAAAATCCCCTGTTTACCAAGTTGTTCCTTTTTAAATAAATTAAATTTAAAACAAATTCACCGTCATAAACTTATTCCATATACGTGATGCTTGAAAAAGTATTTGGTATATTAAATTCGTTGAGGCACATGAAGTATTTTTGACTCACTGAACTACAATTTAATGTTTTGTAAGTAATTTGATGGATGGACGTCATCGGGAGGCTGGATTGCTGCACCTGTGGACAAGGCTATAACATTCTGGATGCAGGGTCAAAGACTTTGGGTAGGTATTGATCAATTGAAGTCAACATTCTGCTGCTCAGAACCTAAAAAAAAGATGAGATCTTGTGTGATGCTATCCCCTATACCGAGACTGCGCGCTTCACTAGCGCGCGTTACAGTAAATCCTAAATAACTCATTAAGTGTGGCTCCATTAAGCAGCTGGAGCCACACGCTGCCATTAGGGGCGAGAGGTAGTCACGAGCGATGAGGCGTTCAAGAAGAGGTTCCTGTAGGTTAACAGCATGTTTTCTATGGCAGAAACTCGGCCCTCATTTCTACAACTAGTTTACTAGATTTGGCCAGGTTTTACCTCAATAAAAAACTGTTCGTTTTAGATTAGGCTAATACATTTTTTTAGAAACACAAACAATATATTAGAAATACAATATATATGCCACAAAATAAACGTTGCCAGAAATAATATGCATTTTACTTTAGTTCTTGCTGACTGAATTATCTGTAGGTTGTAGGCTATAGCATGTTTTTTATTTCTCAAACGACCTCTTTCAACTTATCTATAGCCTGTCAAAGTCTTCCTACGAAAGACTTTTCGACAATTGGCAACCTTTTCTGAGCATAGAACGGTCAGGGTGTTGGTCACTGAAAAGATACAATCTCAGGCTTGTCAGATTTATTGCGGACTTGGCCTCTTTCTAAAGGAAAGATTCAGTCGGTTAAACAAGGTTTGTTTTGGGTGAAGATTTGAAGAGATGAAAACGCAGCGACTCGAGGCTATCCAAAAATAACAAACAAGCAGCCAACTAAGACTTAAGGTTACATGTTAAGTGATACGTACTATCACATCGAAAAGTTAACAGGAAACCTCTCAATTTCTTAAAACGTTTTTATTTGTGCTATGCAACATCGGGTCAGGGGGACGGTGGCATCTGGACAGTAGGCCCATGCTGTAGCTGATCAGTGCTTATAGAAAATGAGGATACCTGCATTGAGGTCATGCCAAGTAGCCTAATAGGCCTAAATCCTATAGCCTACAAATTTAAATTAGAATGAGTAGAATTGTACAAATATGAAGTGTATCCAATTTTTCTTTGGCACAATATAAAAACACGATCAACTGTTCAGCAAGCCTTTTGATGTGGGAGTGAGCAGTAGCGTCAGGTTACATTCTCTACCTGTTCCTGGCAGTCAGAGGAGGAAGAGGCAAGGCTGGTGTGGCCTTGAGGTGGCTTCCTGCATGGTACACTGTCTTCACACACATACACACACACACACACATGCATACAGACACACACAGACACACACACAAACATGCAAACCAACACGTTTTCTCTTCCTGCTCTTTGCTCTGTTGTTGTCGTCTGACATGTTGTCATGGCAGTGACATGGACAGCTCTTGAGCGCGACCTGTCAGACACCACAGGCTGGAACATTTGAATATGATCGGCCCAGTAGTATCCATTGTGGATGAAGTGTTTGTTTTTACGTCTGATTGTTTACGTATACTTGTGTGTTTAATATTCAAGTGGATGTGGATGAGTGTGTTTCTATGTGTGAGTTGATAGGTGGTCTGAGTCAGATGATTTGCTTGTGGTCGTAGGTTTATTAATCCCCAAGGCGCAATTGGGACATTGCAACAGGTATAAAGCGGAATAGGAACAGGAATTACAGTAAAACATATATCTTGAATTTTTACCAATACAGTTGTCCTACTCTTTGTAAGAATAAGCTTGGACCAGAGTGACATGATGAACTAGCAAATTGGATCTATCGAGGAAGAATGAAAGTGTGTAAAGCTTAGGGTCAGTTTGTATACTATTTTAGTAAAGGTTTGCAAACATCATATATTCATACTGTGTATATATTCCGCATCTGAGTTTTTCATTCCATGTATTCATTTAATAAATTTAGAAAAGAAAACGTTTTACAGATTATTCATCTTCATTATCAGTACTGTTATCAATATCTTCAGGAATTTTCTAAGCCTTTGGCCCCCAATGGCTGAACTTCTAAAAAAGATTCCAGTAAGCAATGGTTTAACAAAGGTAGTTAATACAGGCAGCAGCTTTTTCCAATGGTGGTTACAGGACTTTCCTTTCCTCCTCCGCTCCTTTCACATGAAGCGCCAGGCTCCTTCTGGTACAAAGGCTTCTCTAGAGCTAGTGTGTCTGTCATATCAACCTTTGAAAGTAGATGGGTTAAGCACACACATGCACTTGCATGCACATGGCGACACACACACGCACGCACACACAGGTCTCAAGGACGAGGGAGAAGGTCCATTCAGTGATCAGATTGACGCATCAATGGCGCGGCCCTCTGCGACCTGTGTGGTGTGGACTGTGAGGGGAGGAAAGGAGACGGAGACGCACACGAAGGAATCTGGCGAGGAAAACGAGGCAGTCACAACTGCTGTTGTGGGGCTGGAGAGGAGACGAGGGGGACGATCTGAGGCAGTGACCTCCTCTTCATCCGTCGCAACAGATATAGCTGCGCCTTCAAGGGGGAAGCGTGAAAGTCTCTTGAAGATGCCACAAGGCCCGTGCCTACTCCAAACAGACAAACTATCTGAAGGCCTGCGCGTTGATTGACAGAATAAACACACTCGCTCATCCAGACCTCCGAGATGCCAGCCGTTCTGCTCTCAGAGAGCGTGCAGGGAGGGAAGGGTGTTTACACGCACTGTCACAGAAGTAGGTAGATAGTTCAATCAAGTTAGAGCACAAGGAGGAAACCTTATATGCCTGTTGGATCATTGTGATTTTGACCTTGGGTCCGGATGTATGTAAGAGGGCTGGATGTATGTAAGGGGGCTGGATGTATGTAAGGGGGCTGGATGTATGTAAGGGGGCTGGATGTATGTAAGGGGGCTGGATGTATGTAAGGGGGCTGGATGTATGTAAGGGGGCTGGATGTATGTAAGGGGGCTGGATGTATGTAAGGGGGCTGGATGTATGTAAGGGGGCTGGATGTATGTAAGGGGGCTGGATGTATGTTGCAGTGTTTTTCTGTCTCCTTCAGCTCATGCGGCTCCCATTTTTCAGCTGCTTCTGTGAGGAAGGAGCTGTCACTGAACATCCAGGCACACCACCGCATCACTTCCCGGCAGGTCCTTAGGCATCTGTGTGTTGGTGTGTGTGTGTGTGTGTGTGTGTGTGTTGCCGCGCGCTTGTTAGAAATGTTGTCCACAAATGATGCAATGCGATGTGATTGTGATGCTCGGCGATGTCGGCGAACACAACAGCCTGTTCTTGACGTCGAGATGTGTCTTGTTTCTAGGGCAACTGGAAAGTGAGCACCTATAGTTCTCCGGACTTCTCGGAGGAAAGGAGATTTGAGGAGAAACGAGGAAAGAATGGGAGAGGAGGAGGAGAAAGGAGGAGATGACCGAGGAGAAGAGGACTAAGGGAAAGTAGAAAGGATGAGAGGACAAAGGAGAGGAGATGAGGTCACTATCCTATATGACACCCTCCCTCCTGCTGCAGTCTGAAAAGGTAAACCTGTCATGAGGACAAGTGAATTGTGTCTCTGCTCCCACCTCATTTCCTCTAAATGGGTCTTTGTTTCAGGTTTGAGTAACACTTAGTTCAAGTGGACAAGAAAAACAAGGTATTTAGTTTGAAGAGGCTTAGATACATTCAGGATGTTAGGAAGGGTTTTTAGCACTGTACAAACCCACTCACATACACGCGCGCACTAGCACACACAAAAACATAGTCACATTAACAGGTGATGAGAGAGACGCAACTGAAAAGAGAGCGAAAAAGTAACTTGAGACAGACAGTAAAGCAAGGACACCAGAGGACCAGGTGTTTGAGGCCCACAGTGGCAGAGTGTGTGTACATGTGTGTGTTTGTGCCGCATTAAGAGCTCTCAGCTTGAGCAGCTGATTGTTCCTGCTGGCTGCTATACTACTGCATGCTGCAGGAAAGGACAGGTCCATATACACTCCACCAACGATGAAGCAAGAGTATGGTTCTAGCTCAGTGGTAGAGTGTTTGAATGCAGATCAAGAGGAGTGTGAGTTGCTTTGGTTAAAAGTGTCTGCAAAAGGAATACATCATTATGAAATACAATATGCATGTTTCCAACGCATGGTACAGTAATATGCCACAGCACTGACTGTGCAATGGGCTGTCAGGAGGAGGGCATGGGGTACTAGAGAGGTCAGACTGACAGGATATGATGCGACAGAGACAGGATGTGATGTGACTGCTTTCCTGCAGCTGTTGACAGGTAAACCAGGAGAGGAGGGCAGGTAGGACACACACACATGCATACACACTTATGTGTGTGTCTGACATAGGTCACACAGACAGGAAATGATGCGACAGGGACAGGATGTGATGCGACTGCTCTCCTGCTGCTGCTGACAGGCTGGTCTCCTGAAACAGGTAAACCAGGAGAGGGGGGCAGGTATAATAAAAACACACACAGGGATGTCAAAGAGCTATGTACCAGATGCAGTAGTATCATACTGTTGTTACTGTTGCTTCATGTCATTGAGGTACCAGCCAAATACAGACCAAATACAGGGAGCACCATTCAGAGCGGCAGGTCCGGTTCTGATCCCCTGGCGGGTGGATTCGGGGCCGGTCCTGAATTGGAGCCTGCAGGCTGGTATCGACCTGGTCAGAAAGGGCCAGGCAGGAACAATTTCGTACCTGTTTATCTTTCACTTATCCAGGATAGTCAATGTTGACTCTGTCAATGTTGAGTGCTGACCTGATTTCTCGGGCTGACACCTAGGCTAGGTGGTCCAGTCAGATAGCATGAGTGTCTATCTGTCTGTCTGTCTGCCTGTCTGTCTGTCTGGTCGTACAGATGTTTGAGTGTAGAACATTGATTTCCTCATTACCTTCAGCCTAGTAAACAGACCGACAAGAGCACTGCTAATGCATTGCTAATTAGCACTTCCAAACTGGTCGGTCAACTGCGCAACACATGACCCTGCATCGA
Organism: Thaleichthys pacificus; assembly: GCA_023658055.1. Classification (NCBI taxonomy): domain Eukaryota; kingdom Metazoa; phylum Chordata; class Actinopteri; order Osmeriformes; family Osmeridae; genus Thaleichthys; species Thaleichthys pacificus. The sequence continues at coordinate 12,264,939 of CM042871.1, read as the reverse complement.
CACAAAACTCAACCATCTGCAGGTTGATCAGAAACTGGTGTAGTCAGAGAAGAGAATCCACAATAAAGCTGCATGCACACTCACTCAAGGACTTCTTCTATGGTCACTATCGGAGGTTAAGGTTGGGTCTTTGACAGCCATCTATTGGATCTTGAAAAAAAAACTTTAAAACGGTGTCAAGAAATCAGTAAATAGTTTATTTCATAACAGTGTCCTGAAAAAAAATCTTGCTTAATCAAGATAGCTGTGTATGTGTATGTGTGTGTGTGTGTGTGTGCATGTGTGTGTGTGCATGTGTGTGTGTGTGCATGTGTGTGGGCAGACCAGAGGAAGCACTGCTAGCTGGTCCTCCAGTCTACCCCAGCTGTGGTGGGGTTGGATCTCAGACAGGCAGAGCAGAGGAAGACAATCATTACCCAAACACAACAAAGGCTGACTATTTAAACCCCTGCTGCCATTGTGAGACGACCACCACCAACTGAAGAAGACAGGGGAGTAAAGAGAGTAAATAGACCAACAAAGGCCAAAAGAGAGAGAGACAAAGAAAGAAATGGAGTGGAAGAGTGAAAGAGGATGGGAAACAACCCGAGAGAGAGAGTGAAAAAGAGAGAGGGACACGGAGAGGGAGGGAGGGAAGTGGGATTAGAGAGAGAGAGAGAAAGAGAGAGGGAGCAGTGTGCCATTGTGGTGCAGTGGACTGTGAGACGGGCCCTTTTTGTGCCTCTCTCTAAGGCAGCACTGGGCTGGAGTTAACCACTCAGCTCCATTACCAGAGCAGAGGGCGGGCTCAGACCTGCCACACCAAAGCCAGCCCACCGCCCAGCCAGGAATATTAATTGCTTTTAAATGAAGTGGAAGTCTCTTTATTGGGTGTCTGGTGTTGGTTTGTCACCGGCCCCCTGAGAGGCCCCCAGTCCTTTGGTGTGGCTGATTCTGAAAGCACCGCCGACTCTGGATGAGTTCATTGATCAGCAGGGGGCGGGCTGGCGGCGGTCCGGCCCCTTCGCTGGCCCATTGTCCTCCCCTGTCATCCCTCGGTGACAGGCATTCAGGACAACATTGTTTACTGGCTCTTCTGAAGCGTCCTGCACACAGAATAAAGACACAAGTTTCTTTTTTTTCTTTTTTTTTACCACAATGGTTTAGATCTGTTACCTGTATATAAACACCTAAACACTCCAATCCTTCTCCAGCAAAGACATTCAGGACTTGGCTCAGCCCGGCCTGCCATGGTCAGTTATCAACTAGTCTGGCCTGGCTCAGCCTGATGTGGCATGGTCGCTTATCAACTAGTCTAGTCTGACCTGGCCAGGTATGGTCTGATCTGGTACTCTCTACTCTGTTCTGGCCTGGGACCAGTGTGAAGGGTAGGCAGATGATTGAGAAGATTATCTTTAATTCCTACTCCCACTGCTCTGCCTCATTCAAGTGGCTGCAGCAAACAAAGCCCTGCTGTCCTGCAGCGGAGGAACAGAAAGCAGAGCTCACATCCCGCCACGAGCGCCTGTATTAGTCCGGCGTCGAGAAGAAAGAAACAAGCTACAGGTCGCTCTCATACATCCTTTGTGTTAGTTTCTTTTTTTGGTCGCTCTCTGTCTGGTTTCTGAAAAGGCTTTTTCTCTCTCTCTGCCCATTGAAGAAATTGCCTTCTAAATACATGCTATTAGAATATTTGTATAGATGAGTAATAAGTTATTAGTTGCAATTACTGGTCATCTATCAGTCTTGTATAATAGACTGATGAGCAGCCAGCTTTTAACTTCAGAAGATGTAATTTGGAGGGCAGGCAGACATGAGCTGAAGAATAGGCTCCCTTTATTCAGCTGCCTATTGTAGAAAAAGACACATTATAATGGTATTACCTGAGGACTATGGGGAACTGATCAAATCAAGGGCGCGCGCATACATCATCATCTGGGAGGCTTTGTCTGGTGGGCATGGGATGGGGGGTTAGGAGCTGACTGGACATGCAGAACTACACAACGTCACAGGCGTGATATGATACAGCAGATTTATAGAAGCCTAATAGGTGACGGTGACAACGCATGCTGTATGGAAAATTGTGTAAAGTTTTAAAGAATTGTACAAAGCAGAAAAGGAATCAGGTAAAGAAAAAAGAAGAAGAATATATACATAACCCACTAAACCGCCACCCCACCACCCCCACCCGCTAAAAAACCAGCTTGAGCCAATTTCCAATTAGAGATAGACCACCTTGAAATCTTTTGAAGATGGACTTCAGATGGTAAAGCATTGGCCCAGGCTCTCTGTCTCTCTTACCATGGCCATCTACCAGTCCTAAATCAGAAAGACTTGAGTATACCCATCTTGGTTAACTTCCTCGCATTGACAAACATTGGCTAGGTGCAGGTAGTAACCTTGAACAACAAATTCTCTTCAGCTTCAAATGTTTGTCTGCATGTGTCTGTCTGATGTGTGTTGATCTGTTTGTGACCTGACGAAACCAGACGCCTGTTGTTTCTATTGAGCTAATACTAGACTTATCACAAGATTATCACAACAAGTTGCCATTCATGTCTGTTGTAAGGAGCCCAAGGACACTTGTCCATTGTGGCATCCCCAACATGCGGCTGCCTTCTATTACCAAGAACAATGACAGCTGGAATAGGTCTCTATCCTTCTCCTCTCCTCCACCATGTCTATTCACATTCTCTCTCTCGCTCTCCCACTCCCCATCCTTTCTCCCTCGCCCCCTCTTTCTGACCATAAAGAAGGCCTGACACTATTCCCAGACGCCATGGCTCGAATCGGAGGATTCGAGAGCGACAGAGAGAGCGGGTGAGAAAAAGAACAAAGGGTCGGAGAAAGATGCGGCGTGTCTGACAGGCAGTCCCACCGAGCAGCTCTCTCTACTTCAATTGGCAGATCAATTTGTGCTCTCCGCCGCTCCGTATAGCAGGGACCAGCGACCACACGGCTCTGACAGCGGGCCAAATGACACGCAACAATTTCACCTCTCTATTGGGGTTGGGAGGAGAGGGGGGGGAGGGGGGAGGGGGGGGGGGGACCACAAGTGCTGTTCTATTCTTCTCCTCTGCCTCCCCCTCTTCCTCTCCTCTGTTTGAGGTTTGTGTGGCGATGGTGCGCCGGGCCGGCTGCTGGTGACAGGACGCTCGTGGCGGTGGGGTTCGCTCTCTGACGTGCTTCCAGGAAGCGCAGGGGGCCGGCTTTGTGCTGGGGTCTGGAGCTGGCAGGCCTGCCTGCTGCACCAGTCTACCAGGCCTCTGCCCGCAGGGAGGGAGGGGGTGCTCAGAGCAGCTAGTACACACATAGCACCCCCACCGTCCAGCCTCCACCCCCCCCCCCCAGCCCTAGCCCCAGCTCTAGTCCCTGTCTCAGCCCAAGCCCCAGCTCTAGTCCCTGTCCCAAACCTAGTCCCAGTCCCAGTCCCTGTCCCTGTCCCAGCCTCGGTCCTAGTCCCTGTCCCAGCCTCAATCCTAGTCCCTGTCCCAGCCTCAATCCTAGTCCCTGTCCCAGCCTCAGTCCTAGTCCCTGTCCCAGCCTCAGTCCTAGTCCCTGTCCCAGCCTCAGTCCAGCTCAAGCTTACAGGGAACACAAGATCCCAAATCAGCCACCAATTCATCAGTATTCTCCGGGCAGCAGGAAACTGAGGGGGACGCGTGGCACATCTCCCACAGAGAAACACAGGAGACATCACAGGCAGAAAGGAAGAGAGAGAGAGAGAGAGGAGGGGGGCCTCTATAGTTGGTAGTCAGCAGGCCAGGTTAGTATGATGGGGTGGTAGATTGCTGGCAGCAAGTGAAACACTCTACAAGATGATGGGAGTGCAGTAAAGTGTCAGGGTCCATGATCGCTGGCTGCTCTTAGGTAATAGCCCCTACCCCAGCACCCTCCCCCTTGCCCCTCACCACCCCACCCCCCCCCCTCCCCCCCCCTCAGAGCCTCTCGTGTGGAGGGAGAGGATGAAAGTGCAGGGGGAAAATAATTACACGTAATGACACTGTTGTCTTGTAGCGTTATGGAGATGTTCTTGAAGTCAGCGAGTAGGAGGAGTGGGCGTCTTGAGGCCACTCTCCCCCCCCCCCCCCCCCCCCCCCCCGGTCCATATGGCCGGTAATTACACACGTCTTATTGAAGTCCTCCTCTCCTCTCCTCGTCTCCACTCCTCTCCACTCCTCTCTTTCGCTCCACCACTCCTCTATTACACAGAGTGACACTCCTGGAGATCCAACTGATCAGCCACCTCCATCTTCTAAATCGCCCTCCCCCCCCCCCCCCCCTACTCCCCAAGCCCAACTCCCCCTGGCTTTGATGTCAGACTGCCCTCACACCACGCACGCAGACAGGAGGACACATGCTTGTAAACAGATACGCACTCACACACACAATCATATCCGGGATGACAAACTTACACACACACATATTGATCTCTCTTCCTCTATCAAATGCCAACGAAGAGGCCTTGTATTTTGAGTCAAGAACACAGAAATTGTACAAAAACAAGTTTGATACTGAGCAGGCTGTTTACCCGAGTGACTGCATTATACGAGTAACAGAACATTACTATACAATATGCTTTAGTAGGAAATAATACTGTAATTACCAACAATATCAGTTAACAGACTTTACCCTGCAGCAGATGGTCTGAAATCAGGCACTCTATGACACTGTGACTACCTACATAGAAACACAGGACCGTATCGCTGATCATCTGGGAGGAACTATAGAGTCCTCAGGTGGGGCTGGGGAGTGAAGTGGTCTCAGTGTGTGTGTGTGTGTGTGGTAAAGTGTATGGAAAGAAGCAAGAAGGACATCCTCAAAGCCCTTCTCCTCGTCACAGGGAAAAATGACCCTCTGCGACACGTGCACACACACACACACACACACACACATATTCACAGCTGTGCGGGTGGGCCTTGTTATTTTTCCTGCTTGTTGTCTTTGATTGGGTGGGTTGCATGGCTCTCCAACGGTGTGTGTGTGTGTGTGCGTGTGCATGTGTGTGTGTGTGTGTGTGTGCGTGTGCACCATGTGGTTCTGTTCTCAGTCCCCTCTTGGCTCTGGGCTGATTTGCATTCCTTTGTGTGTGTGTATAAAAGCACCTATTCTGAGGACAGAGTTTACCAGCTGCCGTCCAGCACTAGTCCTTATTAGAGCCTTGCTGCTACTCTGAGAACGCCAGCACATGTTCAACACGCGCTCTGCCCCCCCCCCCCCACACACACACACACACACACACAAACACACACAGAACTAGGATGTCTGTGGCGAGCACCAGCTCTACCAACCCAGTGTGGGTAAAGGTCATCATCTCTCTTCCTTTTCCCTCGCCCTCCATCAACATGTGCTTCTCCCTCATCCCCGTTGTCCATCCCTCTTCTCTCCTCACTTTCCTGTTCCGCTTTAGCTCACTTCCTCCCTCCTCCTGTGTCTCCCCCCCCCCCAAGCCCCCCCCCCCGCCCCCCCCCGCCTAGACAGATCCCAGAATGACCACAGCCACATCTTCCTCTTGGATATATGAACCCTTTCATGGAGGATATGGTGGTCTGCTTGCACCAGTCTTCCGGGACTTGTGATTACTTGAGTGCAGCAGGAGCCGTGTCAGACAGGTCCTGCGAGGGCGACGAGACAGAACGACCAGGCGAGCCACTCGCACGCGCTCCTCACAGGCTGCCACAATGACTGGAATTCCTGTAGGGTTAAAGTCATACAATAACTAATGCAAATCTTGGCAGAACGCCTAATAATGACAAAGCCCTAAGTCTTGCAGCGTTCACGCTGAGGAGGGCATGCCGGCAGCCTTGAGACTCACGAAGAGAAAAGAAGCAGATGTTTTTCGCGCCCGAGAAGCTTTGAGCTCTCTCCTTCGACAGGCTACCATTTGCTATGAAAGTGAGAACCAAAAAAGAACAAAAAAAGTTATTCGGAAATATGTGGAATACTTGGAGCATACCTGTCAGAGAGAGTTGGGCTACTGCACCTATTCTTGCTGGTGCCATAGTTACAAGCGGTACACATTGCTTGTTATTACCTTTGATTGGAAAAGGTATGTGTGCCTATGCTTGTTTTTTAGCATTTGTTGTTTGGTGTGTATTCATTTCCGTGTGCATACGTGTATGTGCATGTCTGTATGTACATGTGTGTGTGCGTGCGTGTGTGTGTGTGTGTTGAAGGGCCCTGTGTGAGGCAGGGTTCTGGGTGACATGTGCTGTTGGAACTCCAGGATGCAGATCAGGTCCTCAGGCATTAGCTGGCATCTGCTCAGCTCCACTGCTCTACAGCATCTGTGACCCCCTTTACACTGACGCACACACACACACACACACACACACATTCAAACGGATGTAGCGTCAACACAGTATTTAACGTCATGCATCTCCTGATGTCATTTATCAATCACTTCTGCACAATTACAGTGTCTTCTGTTTGAACCCGGGTCCACCACGGTCCACCACGACCGACGCTGTCAGACTGGGACGGAGACAGACGGAGACGACTTTCCTCTCCTGTCCTGTAATTGTCCCGTCCTCTCCTGTCCTCTCCTCTGTTGTGTGTGAAGAGGGCCCATGACACGCTCCTCCACGGTGTCGTTCAGAAGCTCAGCCATTGTTTACCTTTCTCTCTCTCTCTCTCTCTCTCTCTCTCTCTCTCTCTCTCTCTCTCTCTCTCTCTCTCTCTCTCTCTCTCTCTCTCTCTCTCGCTCTCTCTCCCTCTCTCTCCCTCTCTCTCTCTCTCTCTCTCTCTCTCTCTCTCTCTCTCTCTCTCTCTCTCCCTCTCTCTCTCTCTCTCTCTCTCTCTCTCTCTCTCTCTCTCTCTCTCCCTCTCTCCATCTCTCTCTCTCTCTCTCTCTCTCTCTCTCTCTTCCTCTCTGTTTCTAGGTCTCTCTCTCCCCCTATTCACCCGTCCTCCTTTGTGTGGCTGCTCTGCATTCATTGGAGCTGGATTGTTTACGCCGTGAATAGAATGCTACTGGGAAGAGCAGCACATGCTGAGGGGGGCAGGACAAGGACACTCCACGCCGCAGACGAGCCGCCCTCACGGCCCGGCCACGCCACAACGAAGAGGGCCCGCGCCAGCCTCATCAAACACCTATCTGGAAATGAAAGATATGGTAATGGCAGGTGATAATGACGTATATAAACATTGATTACTAACGCCGCTGAACAACACGAAGAGGGGGGAAGAGGACATCTAGAGGGAGTGTAGAGAGGGTACAAGAGAGACACGCGAGAAAGAAACAAAAGACACAAGTGGGAAAGAGAGACAGAGAGAGAGAGAGAGAGAGAGAGAGAGAGAGAGAGAGAGAGAGAGAGAGAGGCCGAAAGAGGGAGAGAAAGGGAGGGTAGGGGCGAGGCTGGGAAAGAGCGAGTGGGGAAGTGAGCGGCAGAAAGATGGCGAGACAGCCAGGTAGAGGGGGAGGGAGGAAGGGAGAGAGAGAGGGAGCGACACGACGAGACGTGTCATTCCGAGCTTAACCACATCAAAAGGTGTGCAGTGTGGTAATTAAAGTGTATTCTTCCGATTATGCGCCGCAGGCCACGGGAGGGATGGAGCGAGGGATGGCGATGAATAGACTCCCTCACCTCCCTCTGCATCGGCCACCATTATCCTGATGGTGGTGGTCTCCCGGCCGAGGGGAGGACATGATGAGCAACGACCGCTGTCACAACACAAACAGAAGAACATGTATTTTTTTTCCCCTCTATGCTCAGCAGGGACGAATCGGGCCCAGGAAGAATGATTTGCCTACCAGAGCTTGTACTAATTACTTTAATGATGTCGCCATGGTAGCGGGGCCTGCGCCGCCCTCGGTCAGAGGCTGATAGGAAAACCAGAGCTCAAAGGTCACTTTGCTATCAGCTCATTGGTGAGCATCAGCTTAGGTCTGGGTCTAACTCCAAACCAAGACCAGAAATAGGACCAGGACAATGACATATGGTTGATAGATGTGACTAACCCTTGTTAACAGGGCTGAGAAATGATCGGGCAGAACCTTGCCAGTCCAGTCTAACTGCCGCCTGCTCTCCCAGTCCACCTCTTGTTGCTGTTCTGCTTTGGGGACCATATGGAGTGTTTATGATGTGCAGCATTTGCCTTCAGCTCCAGGGGTTAGTGAAGCCAGGCTGACACGGTTGGTGAGCTGGCACGCTGACACGCACAGATGTTCCCTCTCATGCCCTCACGCCTGTGACCACAGTTCTCCTCTCCCCTCCTCTCTTCTCCTCTCTACTATTCTCCTCTCTTTCCTCTCCTCTCCTCTCCTCTCTGGGCTATTTGATAGTGATGTGTTGTGAAGGCCAGAGGACATAGGGGAGTTGTAACAACATCAATGCGCTTCGCCAGGTTTTCAAGTCAGGGACATGTCTTATTATAATTACTACCTAGACCTTATTTACTCTTCTGAGGAACTACTTGTGCACTGGACAGTCATGTCCTCTCTGCTTCTCCTTCTCCTCCTCCTCCTCCTCTCTCCTCCTCCTAACCCCTGGAGAGATGGAAGGGTGGGGGGAGAGGGACGGAGAGGAGGAGGGGGGGAGGGGACAGACATGGTGGGGGTGGTGGTGTGTGTGTGAGGGGGTTGTGAATCTGCAAATCATTTATTTACGTTTGGCATCTGCATAACGAGGCAGTCAGCCAATGGCAGCCGAGGCAGGGTGGCATGCCTTCAGTTTTAATGGGCGAGCCGAGGAAACTTCCAATCCTTCTTGACATTTCTCATAGCGAAATAAACGTGCTCTGGGTCACAGTGTCTATTAGGAAAATAAGAGACGAGCAAGTCAATTATTCTCCAATGACTGGATAGCCAGGGGACCTCATTATGGTGATCAGACCACGGCCATGCTGCCCAGGCTCTCCTGTGTGTAGCTCCTGATTATGCTGGGGAAGAATGACATGGCCCTTTTTCACTCTTTATGTTAAGGGGTACACACACACACACACACACTCATGGACACACACACACAAACACACACTCAGAAACACAAGACAAACTCACATCGGCAAACGTACGCTGTGATACACACTTAAACACACACATGTACACACAGAGACATAGCCGAAGTGGAGTGTCTGGCCAGCCAGCCAGAAATTGTTGACACGTTCAAAAAAGTGCGAGGCGCTCTCAGCCAGCGGAGTGCTGAGGTCGGAGCTGCTGATAGGCTGACGGGGTCACGGAACTGGATGCTTTGGGAAAACATTAGTGGCAGGGGCACTGCGAGCTGTCATGCCCACCCTGGACACAGGGCCCTGGGGAGGCAGGAGGAGGGTCGAGGGGCGAACAGGAAGGAAGGAGGGGGATGAGGAGGAGGCGCGGGTTAAAAAAAGCAGAGCCTGGGGTTTGGTGGGCGGAGTGGTGCATGCTGGGATGCCGTGTGCGAGATGGCGCCACAGCGTGCGGCTGCTGATGTGATGCGGGCAGGCAGGGCGCGGGGGGCGCGGCTTGTCTTTCCTAGTGCCCGCATAGTGTGTGGCACGGCTCCGCTGCATGGGCGATGACACGCTGGTTAATTCATACGAGAACCTATCTGGACCACTGCTGATTGATAACCAGCCGTCTTATCAAAGCCAGAACTGTCATCCAGCTGTGTAAACCTACACCAGCTTGCACAGTTCATATACAACGCTTTTGTTTGAGGTGGCAATTAAATTATTTATTTTATTACTTCAGTAAAGCAGTAAATATGAACCAGGCAGATCTGTAGTGAACGTATGTGCCAGAAAGACACTGATTGTGAGTCCAAAGAATGAATATCGATATTCTTTCCTTCCCCCCCCTCGCTTTTCACGTTTTTGTCTGTGAGAAACTGCTCGTTCACCTCACAGAAATTCATCCGACGTTGCCGAGGAGCGCTGGGGTTATGGAGTGCAAATCGCAAACGTTTCTTTATTGGTCGTTGATTCAAAATTAGTCTTTTTGCCTCCGTTCGATACCGTCCTGTGCATGCGTACACCGTTCCTCGAGTCTCCACGGTAACGGCGTACTGTCCAGGGGGGGGGTGGGGGGGGGGGGAGGGGGGGGTTGTGGGGAGTTGTGGGGGGGGCGAGGAGGGCGGGGGGAGGGGGGGCGACTCCCCCAGTGGGTGTGGCCTCGGCGGGGGCTCTCGCATATCTCCCATATTGCTCTCTGAGACATGAATGATTGGATTATTTGATGACAGCTTATTTCTTAAATTTGTTTCGGCACCATATGTCTCTAATGCGCATCTGTCCAGGGCTCCGGAGTCGTGCCCTGGGGTCTGGTAGGACGCAGGCAGCCTCTGTACCTGGGGGGCAGGAATGGCTAGTGAGCCCTCCACCCCACCCTCCACCCCCGAACCCGACATGCACACGGCACTGGGGGAGGATGTGCAACAGACCGCAGTCTAGCGCATGTTGAAGAAACATCTTTTTTATTGCCTCACCCTCTCTCTCTCTCTCCTTCTCTTTCAGCCTCTCTCGCCCTCCTCTTCAGATGGTGAATTAATAACAGCGCTGCAGGCAACGCTGCAGTTTGCGAACATCTAGCAAGCCAAGCAGAAGAGGAGGAGGAGGAAGATTCCTTCGCTTCTTTAGTTATTTTCCGCTGCTTCCAATGGAAGTGTCCTTGTTATCATAATTGGTTCCCTGGGCCTGTTGGTTCCCTACGTTCCCCAACGCTCCCGCCCCCCCCCCCCCCCCCCCCCCCCCCCGGTTCCAGGAGCAGCCCCCAGACACAGACAGTGCGCGCAAACCTAACTAACTTTAACCAGCCTCACCAACCTGCGTCTCTGCTCTCCAATTAGTTCTTTAATTGTTTTGGCAGCACGACAACCAACATAACCTACGTGTAACCTACATACACAGGCCGTGCCCGGGGGGTCGGGGGGGGGGGGGGGTCGGCGGCGGGGGTCATTTGTTGTCACGACACTAGGGGTCATGGTGGTGTGCTCGGGGGATGAGCCAGGGGTCTCGCAGAGCGTGAGATCACTAACGAGGCTGTTGCTTTCACACCTCCCAGTGTGCAGGCAGCGTAGTGTCTCTGTGTCCATACGCTCAGGGAGCGGGACTGTCAGCCTGCGTGCCACGAGCCTGGAACCATCTGCATATCAGTCACCTAGGAGAGAAGGACCCACACCCTCTACCCCCCCCCCCCCCTTCGCCCCCCTTCCCCCCCCCCCCCCCCCGTGTCCCCTTCCCCCCAAAGAAACAGTCACACCCCACACACACACACACACACCTCACATATGACCCCCTTCCACACACACACAAACAAACACGCTGGGTAAATAATCTTCTTGCTAAACCTGTAATCAGACAACAGAAGGAAGATGACCTTGCTTGATCTACAGTTTGAAATACAGGAGGAGACAGCTCCTTTGTTTAATTCAGCCTTCAGGGGAACTTTTAATTGATGTCTTAAAGCTCTCAATGGCTTTGAGGTTTGAAATAAAAGTACAATTGAGATAAATATTCAGACAGGCAAACAGACAGGCAAACTACTAAACCTAATTAAAGAGGTTGGGAATTATGTAAAGACCTCCCTCTCTCTGTGAATACAAGTGTCAGAAGTAATTACATTTGTACATTTCCTACATCTACAGCAAGTCAATCATTATTTGCTTCATATAGACACATGTCAACACATGCACACACATGTGTGTGTGTTGAGTGTGTATGTGTGCCAGCTTGGTGACTGTGGTCTAGTTGCCCTATGAGTAACCCTGTCTGGTCCAGATTCTTCCTGGCCATTTAGCTTGGCTAATGGCCCCTGTATGTGTGTGCATGTGTGTGTGTGTGTGTGTCTGTGTGTATGTGTGTGTGTGTCTGTGTGTGTCTGTTTGTATGTGTGTGTGTGTGTGTGTGTGTGTCTGTGTGTGTGCCTGCTTGGCCCCGTTCCTCGCTCCACTAGTCACATGTCAGCATGATCCTTCTAATGTCAATATTGGGACCTTGGCCCCGCCCCCTAGGGTACCTAAACAAGCTCTTTAATAGATATACTGTGCTTCCTCAAGGCCCCCTGCCCCCCTACCCCCTGGATTTGGTTTACAGGGGGAACAAAAGACTATTAGGAAAGAGAGAGAGAGAGAGAGAGAGAGAGAGAGAGGGGGGGGATTTAAGAGGGAGAGAGAGAAATAGAAAGAGAGAGATAGAAAGAGGTAGAGAGAGAGAGAGAGAGAGAGAGGGGGGGGGATTTAAGAGGGAGAGAGAGAAATAGAAAGAGAGAGATAGAAAGAGGTAGAGAGAGAGAGAGAGAGAGAGAGAGAGAGAGAGAGAGAGAGAGAGAGAGAGAGAATAGAAGAGAGAAGAGAATTATGCTCTACAAAGCTGCCATCCTCTCATTTCCACAGTCTCCTTTCCTCTCCTCCCTTGGTATCTGGAACCTTTATGCACAGAGAAACCTTATTGGGTAAATGGTCCTAGTTTCTTTCATGGACTTTCCCTCCTCCAGGTCTTTTGAGCTGGATTCCAACATAGAACTGGCCCAAGGCTCTGGAACAGCAGGTTTTTGGCAGCAGGAATTATCGTGACCCCTTCCCATTCCCTACTTTTATAGAGAAGCCCTGCCCCCATACTCACAACGTAACGCCAACCCCACCCCGAGGGCTTAAATAGGCCACAGTGCCAAGGGCTTCATGTTGGTCATGTGACCTGTGATAACTTCTCACCTCCCTAGGGCTGGTTAATTGGCTTTAATTGCCTGTAATTGCCTAATTAGCTGGTCAGTCATTTACTTAGCTTCTTTCTACTCCCTCCTTTGTCCGACGGGGCAGGGTTTGCACTGGTGTCACGTCCAATCACACCGCTCTGGACGGGACCCAATTAGCATTGTAAGCTGAACCATTTTTTGTCCGCGAATTGTCCAGGAGGAAGACGTAATTGAAGACGACAACAGCTTTAATGTGAAAGTGTGCAGCCTGAGGGCTAGTCTGTGAAGTTTGTTCTACTTCAAGGTGCTGGGCGCACTACAGTACGGTTCTACTTACAGGATACCATGGAGCGGAGAGGTATTTACAGTACAGAACTAATATCAGTGACCGTTGTGAGAGTCCGCAACTGACTGAGGCCTGTGCCCTGACCATTACCATTACCAGGAAGAGGTGAAAAAGAGTCATTTAGAGACACTTGTTCTCTCAGGGAGGAGATGTGGCCTGAGGATAGTCATGGAGGCCTGCATGAACACCAGAGACCTGCGATGCACTGTCAGACCTTGTAAGCTGCAAACTGGGCCACCTCCTCTCTACCCGTCTCCTCTCTTCCCTCCGTCAAACCCTCCTCTCCGCTTTCTCTCCCTCTCCTCCTCGTTCTCCCATCGCTATCCCCTCTCCTGTCTTCTCTCCATCTCTCTGGTGGTGGCAGGTCCATTCAGGGCTCATTACCTCAGGGCCCATCCTAAGCGTCTGAACTTGTAACCTTATGATCTTCCAGGACAGGCTTAATGGGTCACCAGAGTTCCAACCCGCCTCGACCAGCCCGGCACATTAGAACCACTCAGGTCCCATAACTCCCAGACCAATCAAAAAGTCCCACACAGCAACCAGCCAATCAAGCAGGCCTTTCGGATTGACCGGCCCCAAATGCGATGAGGCACCACTGCCTAGAGACCTGCTTGGTTCACCACGGCCCCAGGTCAAGTGTCTATGACATCACGGGGCAGCCGTGGCCCCAGGGGATGCATAGGAGAAGCCGACCCAGAAAGGTCCGTGTAGCCAGAGTCACATGACCTCTCTCCAGGTCAGAACAGCTGGCGGGCGTCGCCACAGGCAGGAAGGGCTGGGGCTGTGTCCTCCGAGTTGGAGAGAAATAAAGACAGAGAGAGAGAGAGAGAGAGAGAGAGAGAGATAGAGGGAGAGAGAGAGAGAGAGAGAGAGAGAGAGAGAGAGAGAGAGAGAGAGAGAGAGAGAGAGAGGAAGAGAGGAAGAGGCAAGATGAGTATCAGCTTCACCACACACACTTAGCAAATTACCTCAGGAATAGACAAGAGTCATAGAGAGCAACTGTGTGAGAGAAAAAAGAAAAGAGCAAGGATAGACAGAGAATTTAGGAGAGGGATTCCAGAAACAAGTTCAAGTTCAAGTCTTTTATTGTCAGGTACACAGAACAACACAAGGTCAGTCTGGGCACTGAAATTCTTAAGACAAGACAACGCAAGCACCTGGCATGACATAACATAACAAATAAGTACACAGAACATAATTTACATCTATGCTACCTTTACAACAAATATGCTTCCCGCATGTGTGGAAAATCTGTGTTAGGGAGAATGGGGGAGTGTGTCTGAGGGGGGAAAGCAGGCGTGTCTGTGAGCCTAATCGCTGAGCCACTTAGGCAACATCAGTCAGAGGAATTAGGGCCTAAACATCCCGGCCCAGCGTCATGGAAGACAGCAAGCTGACAGGAACTAGCGAGTGTGTGGCTCGCGTTCAGCGACTGGAATATCAAGCCCAACTTGTAGGCCGACTAGTGCTTTATCTGATAGGATTAGCGTTACTTAGACCACACACACTGGAGCGTTCATAACCCCGGACGCTTTTTATAGATCTCTCTCTCTCTCCATCTCCTTGTGTCTCTATCTCCCTAGCTCTGTCTCTGCCAGCAGAGCAGTGAAGGGATCAGGGCTGACGTTCTGTGTGAAGGCTTCTATCGAATGGATGCTCATCGTCAGCGGGAGCTCATACAGAAACATCCATGGGAGATCTGTTCAGGAGAACAAAACAACCGGCAGCAGGCTGGGTTTGACGCTGGTGTTTGGTTAACGTCCTGGTCGTCCCCAGGGCCAGCTTTGATCCCTGCTTGTATTTGTAAACTCCCTGCCCTGACCGGGGCGAAACTTGACTCCACCCCCTCCCCCCCTCCCCCTCCCCCCCCCCCCCCCCCCCCCTTCACACACACACACAACCTCTGACAGACTTTCTGGGTGACTTTCTGCTTCAAATTCATTGACCACGACATCTAGTAAGTGAAACCCAAGGGCTATATATGGTTGGTTGGTCTGTTGCTAAAGCAGGGACTAAAGTGTGGGTGGGTGGGCAAGTGTGCTGACTCACCTCATTTTCAGAGTGTGTGTGTGAGTGTTTTAGTTGTCTCATGTAGACCCTTGAGCAGGTAAGGAGATAAAGTGGCCAGTGTATTTACATGCCAGTAGAGCAGTAGAGAAAGAGCCACCTAGCCGCTCCTGCTACATCAAAGAGAAGCAGGTTATTAACGGGACATGGAGAGCCCTGCAGCCTGCGTTAGCATCACACACACTCCTACGCTCGTCTGGAATCAATAACACACGCTCACACACGTACACCGCTGCACACACAGCCACAAGCATATAAACACACACAGGACCAGGACCGGCTTCCATACAAAACTACTTTCAATATCCAATCCACCTAGGGCTAGTCCATTGTCAGTGGCTCTCACAATTAATTAGGCAACTTATTGAGCTCGAGATGCAATATGCATGTTAATTTAATGGGTTCTCTCTGGCTTGGAAAAAAAAAGAAAAGGCTTTGATGTTCACCAAACTTGGCAGTGGATTGGCCGCGGCACACAATGGCAGAATTAATGAGGACAGGGAAACAATGGACCAGGTATTGTTTCACAAACCTGCATACAAATGGAGCGGAGATGCATGCATGCTAATGTGGTCTGAACCCATACCCTGCAAAACGGGCCCTGGTCTAGCTTTTCATAATGTCTCTCTGCTGGTACCTAGTCAACGTCTGTTTTAGTGAGCAGATTTAGCCTCATACAGCCTCAGAGATCCAACCGGATTGTCTGGGTGATACGTTGCCTGTGTGGGCAGAGCCAACAGCATCAGATGCCCCTATGTCTGGGCACCCTGCTCTCCTCTCTCTTCTTCACCTCCATGTTCAACCCTAACATTCAGCTATGATTTTGTTCAGGCAAATTGATTGCGTCTTTTTGGGACTTAACTAACCTGGGCTCATCATAAACAAACAGGCAATTTGACCCGTTCAAATGGGGTAAACCATGCAGCACATCGGAACAGCAGAGACTTGCCCCTTCTCTACCCTGTGCCAACAACATCCAGGAGCTTGCATCGACATTTGTCACAAACAAGAAACTATTGCTTCATACACGCTAAAACCAGCCACAGGTAGGCTCCATTCGGGACCCAATCTGATCTTGTTTGATGAATTCATGAAGTTCTTGGAATTCCATAATCAGGGATTTAACCAGAGATATGTGATGTTGCAGGGCTGTAACTGATCTGGAGGTGGTGATCTTTCAGTGTTCCATCTGGACCTTACAGTTATTATGTTCAGTATTGACATTCAAACCAGCAGCATTTGTTTATTTAACATTATTGACAAAAATCTACTTTAACCAAACTAACCAAACATACCAGAAATGTACCGTACAGTATTTTAATTAACTTATTCCTCGGTGACCTAACCTTACTGCTATCCATTATGACAAATGCTTCTTTGACAAATGGAACCATTTCATGGCAAGGTGAAAAAACGAATTGTGAATGCTATTGAATTGCCATAGAAATACACAATAAAACACAATTCAGCAACAGGCCACATTTATGAAATAACATGCATAGCAAATGTTTCAAGGTCAAAAAGAGAACAAAATACTGAAGCAGAGCCATGTTTGTAAGGTGGAGCAGAAGTGAAGCATTGAGGTCAGATGTAGATGCAGGGAGCTCCTGTATGACAGTCAGTTCCTTAGCATGTGTTGCTCCATCTGGAGCATGAGGACAAGATGCAGCACAAGCCGAGCGAGCATGTGCCAAGATTTGAAAGGCGGGAAAATGCTCTGATTACCACGCGCTTAGTCCATCAGAGCAAGGCTCAAGGCTATACAACATGCTGTATTTGCATTATTAACGCGAATAACAGGCACATAGCTCCGGTATAGAAATTATATTCAGTGAATCATTTTGCAACACTGTCACCACGAGTGCAACAAATAATACAAACGAGTGTACGGATGCAAACCCACTTACCAGCTGTAAATTGACTTTCTTTCATAACATTACTACAAGAAGAGGTTATCATACAACAAAATTAATCCATCAAGGATTTTTATAAAACCTGAATTTGCCGAATAATTGCTTATATATAGGCCATTCTTGCAGTGTGAGCTGCAGGGGGAAGTCTCGGTCTGTTTTTACTACACAAACATAATTACATTTGACTTTAGGTTTTAATCACACTTGTCATGTTGCATTCCCGACTGAGTCAAACACAGTGAAAGGCTTCTTCTAATTATGGAAAAGTTGTCAAGCCTCTCGCGCCTGCTTGGTATCTGCGCGTGGTACCCGCCCGTGCAACAACAGGCGGTGGGGAACCTGTGCCAGGCTCTGCCTCGCGGGGGAAAACCTGTGCGACGCGCAGGACGCACGATCTGTCTACCTGAAGCAAGACGTCTCAATGCATTATTCACAGAATCAGTCAAGGAAAACGCAAAACAGTGAGGGACGTACAGCCAGCAGAGCGTGGCATTAAATACAAAGTTTTAATAGGCCTACTGGTTTACATTTTATAGGCTAACTTTATGTGACTAAAAGGTCATTCAAAAAGAGTGTTGTTATAGGCAATTGCACATTTGTGTGGTTTCACATCATAGACAACAAAAATCTGAACGATTAAGCTACATTACTACTGTCACTCTGACACAGCCTTCCACCTTCAAAAGCTTTGACACATCTGTCCAACTGGTCAGCCGAGCATGCTGAGTCAGCAGATCAGGTCAGACAAGACATGGGGCCCTTCAGACACCGCTTCCACCTCCACTTTCTCAATCAGTATTTCTGATTTACAGATAGTGGTTAAAAGATGTTGGTTTCGACTCAACTGGATTAAAACATTTGGAATGTAAAAGTAAAACAGATACAATATGGGAGAGTAATTGTAAAAAAAGTTGTAATTAATCCAAACACACCAGTGCCATGCCCAGTCGAAAGAAAAGAGAACGTTGTTCATCGCGGAGTTTTAAAGCATGTTGACACAAGACACGACGAGGCCCTCTGCTGGTGTGAAAGGAATTTAATTGACATATTTTATTATGATATTTGGCCTCCATTCTCCAAACCACGGAAAACAGGAAAACAGACACCAAGGTCACATCCTGTATTGGTACATTATTGCAAAAGTATGTTTTTGTAAAAATAGGAATGCTGCTTTTGTTAAAAGCGAAACACATCACCATTGGCTTTGGACAAAGATAACTGAGTGTTTTGTCTGAGCTGAATGAGTCGGTACGACTGCTTTGGTTGCTTTTCTCAGTTTATTGATGAAAGAAGACTTTCGGGTAGAAGGACATCAGCAAGGGGTCAAGTATACTCCTTTCAAATACTTTAGGTGTTTGTCTGCCTTGAATCATGTGGGTGAGGAGAACACTAAATGTTTTTGCTCTACTGTTTTGAGAACTACTCATTTGGACTGAGGTCTTATACACTGAGCTGAGTGAGGCTGAGGCTGCTAGTGCTGTGATGGAACAACAATCCTGGGGTGTTGGGTGGAGGGGTGCAGGGTTGTATGAGGGGGTTGGGTTAGAGTGGGTGGGTGGATGGATAAGTGTGGGGTTGGGTTAGCGAGGGGTTGGTATGTTACTGCTGAAAACAAGGTCAAACAATGTCAGATAAAATAGCTTTCACTCGGCCTGCCTGCTTGCCCATCTGCCTGTCTGGCTGCTACCCGTCGGTCCAGTTGCCAGTGAACCTGCCTGTCTCTCTACAGGGCTGGAGGACAGAGGCAGAGCATTTCAGGATGTGCAAGAGCCAGGTGGACGTCAGAGACTGAGAGATCCACATTCCAACCTGTCCCCAAGTAGGGGATCACTGGTGCCAATGGCACCGTTAAACCCAGGGCCCTCCTGGAACAGTAAACAGTTTTACACTAACGTGGTGAACACAATCAATAAGATGGCCGTTGATTGGACAGACAGGACAGTGGGACAATGTTGACATTGAGACATATTGATGAACCTGTCAAAGCACCAATGGCCTGGGATTGGCCGGAGGGGCGGGGGGCATAGAGAGACAATAGGCCATTATCCAGCAGGGGCATGGAGTTGGCGGGAGAGGCCTGGGGGAGAGGCCTCGGGTGAGACGCTGAGACTGTCTGGTCTGGTCTGGTCGCCTCTTTATTGATCACATGGGGATGGCTGTGGTGGTAGGATTGGATGGGTGGGTGGGGGGATGGTTGGGGGTGAGGGTGGGCTGGGCTGTACCCTCTGGAAGCATGTCCCTCTGGTCAGTGGTGGGATTCTCACTGGTGACCCACCCTGAAGCTGGCCGCTTGCTCTTGTTGCACCAGACAGTCAGAGAACTGCCCAACGGCCCCGTCTGACATAATCAATGTTTACTAACTCAGTGAATGATTTACACAGCGGTAGCCATGACGAATATTACCCTGAAGGATACCACTGTCCCATTCAATTACGCAAGCACGTAATGGGATTTCATAGAATAGTTGTAGCTGAGATTATAAATGGCTTTATTGGCATTTCATGACAAAAAAGACACATATCATAACGTAAACATTTCAAATATATAACAAAATGCACATTCAGAAAGTGGCATGGTACTGTACGTCTATGCTCTTGTAATACCATAGTTTGCCTGTGGGGAGCGCTTGGACACCACAAGAATCTCAAATCTGAGCCTCACATGAAGATTAAAAAAAAAAAACATGACAATTGAATCTCTGACAACATGCTGGTCAATATATAGGTAGCTATAGGTCCTACAACGAGCTAGTCAACATATGTAGGGATATGTAGACAAGCATCGGGTGGACAGGCGACAAGGTGACAAACAGATAAATAGACAGGCAGACAGTGACAAACAGATGAACAGACAGGTAGACAGGCAAACAGGTAGTAAACAGACAGATAAACAGACAGGTAGACAGGCGAACAGGTAAACAGACAGTTAACAGACAGGTAGACAGGCGAACAGGTAAACAGACAGATAAACAGACAGGTAGACAGGCGAACAGGTAAACAGACAGTTAATAGACAGGTAGACAGGCGAACAGGTAAACAGATAGTTAACAGACAGGAAGACAGGCAGACATTGACAGACATGGGCAGACAGACAAGAAGAATTGAACAGAAGGTCACAGTGTATATTCAGCCTCAATGGTACTCTCACAGGCTGCCAGAGGTTGGAGTATTGTGTGTGTGTGTGCATGTATGTATGTATGTATGCGTGTGGAATATGTGTGTGTGTTGAAGGGGATGTCCGAATTAGTAGTGTGTTCTGCGTGACTGCGTGTGTGTGTTGGCTTTGGCGGGAGTCTCGCTGTCTCCCTCGGGGTCGCTGTGCGCTGGGCGTTGAGTCAGGCGCTTGCGGAAGTGTCTGCTCAGCAGGATGTAGATGAAGGGGTTGATGGAGCTGGGGGCGTAGCTCAGGCAGACGGACAGGTAGTAGCAGGTGTGGTAGGCCAATGAGGGCCGGCGCACCCTTAGGTTTACAAGCTGGAGAACGTGATAGGGCGCCACGCTCACCAGGAACACACCCACCTAGAACCAGCACCATCCGGGTGAGCCGGATGGCGCGCTGTCTGGGTAGGCTCATGTTGCAGCTGGAAGGAGGGGGGACGTGGGCGGAGGAGGGGCAGGAGGGGGGAGGAGAAAGAATCAGGGAGGAGAAATGTGAAGGGAGGATGGGGCGTTAGAGATATATTTTTATTTATTTTGATGTTCAGCTGAACTTTTAGAAAGGTCTCCGTTTAAAATCACTGACAACAATAACAGACTAGCCTGTCTCTAGAGGCAGTCCCATGGTGTGGGTTGGCCACAGGCGGATGCTTTCATAATCCTGTTTCATGAGTCACTCTGACTTCTAAGAGGCAAAGAATATCCTTAACAAGTCTGTCGGAAACAGTCAAGACTTGTTGTGTAAAGAATCTTTCATCAGCTGACCACATCTGACCACAGTTTTCCAAAGCTGAGCACAGTTAACATCAACTAACCACAGTTGATCGCTTACTCTGCCATCATAGATACCATCTCCCTGCCAGGGACTGACACGTCACATAACCTGCTGCTGTTAATGCATACCCATGTTCTTCTGTGCCCATGCATCAAACACACACACACACACACCGGCTTGCCTGCTTGGTCTTCAGGTACTTCCTCCATGTTGAGGTGAGGATGAGGAAGTAGCACGTCAGGATGAGGGGCAGCGGCAGGAAGAACGATGTCATGGTCTGATACAGGGTGTACCTGAGAGAGAGAGAGAGAGAGAGAGAGAGAGAGAGAGAGAAACATGAGCAAACCAAGGTACAGTACGTCCCGAGTCTCAATCAACATACAGATAACCTATAGAGAACATGATTCAATGAGTATTGAATGATGTATTGCAAGGAGGTAATTACACTCTCTATGTGTAGATCCATCATATCCAGCAGCCATATAGAATGCATGGCTGTAGACTGGAATAGAGTTAACCCGGAACCTGTTTCAACATGGCTCTAATTCAGCCCTCACTACCAGGTTCAGCGTGAATCTAGAGAGCAGCGTTGACCCTCGTGACTCCATTACCACTGAGCAGCACACAGAGCTTCATGTTTAATTATGCTCAGCCAGACTCATCTGCAGCCAGGATCCACCCCTGAAATCAAACACCACCTGTGTTGCTTCTCATTGGCATCAGTGTTATTAAGAGATTGTTAAGAGATGTTAGTTAGATGTGATGATATTCACGTCCATGGTGCTGGGTGGAGAGAAGATTGGAGGACAGGAAGTTGTTTTGTTATACTGTCAGCAGTCTACTACACTATTTCTGGACGGTCGTGAATTCCTGATTTCCTGATCCTGACAGAAATACCAAGTTTGGATCTTACCAGAGCACTGCACTGGGAGAGACCAGGGTCTGATCTTACCAGAGCACTGCGCCGGGAGAGACCAGGGTCTGATCTTACCAGAGCACTGCACCGGGAGAGACCAGGGTCTGATCTTACCAGAGCACTGCGCTGGGAGAGACCAGGTTCATGGTGCAGCTTTCCAGGCCGTCGGGGAAGCGCAGCACCTCTGAGTAGAGCCAGGCGGGCAGCACCAGGATGAAGGACACCACCCACACACACAGGTTGATCCGGATGGTTCTGGAGCGGGTCCGCAGGGTCATCAGGCGGAGCGGGTGGACCACCGCCAGGTACCTGGGGGCCGGGGGAGAGAAGACGGAGAGACTGATGGGGAAAAAGAGACAAAGAAAAGACTAACATACTCCTTATCTGTATCTTATCTGTATCACCCCGACTCCTGAGTGTTATCAAACAACAATGTCCCCCGAATGTCCAAGAACATTGTGAAACAGGAGTGTTGTTGGAGTCTATATCTGCAGTCAACAGATAGACATGGTAAAACAAACACACACACAGTCAGGTTGGGTACACGTAATGTAGTGTGGGTGCAGTTACGCCCTCTAGTCAGTTGGAAGCTAGCTGTTGCTTTGAGATAACTGTTGATAGTAATGTACCATGTCTGGTGGCCTCGGATGAAGGCAAGCTTTGATGAAGAGAACCATTGCATCAAACCGCTCTCAAATTAGTGAGTTTACCGACATACAGTCCCCTATGCATTCAATACCAAGCCTCAAAGCTAATGCATCCATTAGGCTTGTTGATGCCCAAGGGCAAAACGCACCAACCATCATGGCCGCCACGCTGGTCATGAAATGGACATCCGTGGGACGGAAACCACATCTGCTCCATATAACTGTCAAAACGACATATGGAGACGGAAATGTAATTTATATCTGTACACCAACAGTCAGATAATGTCATTCAGGGACGTCCAAGAGATTCCGACTATATGTTGAGTTAACCCTTGTGCTGCCTTCGGGTCACATGACCCAAAGGTTCATAACGAACCATCGTTGTGTTTACACAATTTTACCCAATACAAAAACAAATACAAATAATTGTATTTTAACCTTCGCAATGTGGTGGGTCTGAGACAGCCCAACGGTTAAAAGAAAATGCTTCACTTTGTTTTTGTACGCGGTAAAGTTGTCGCAATACGACGGTGGGTCACAATGACTGATGGGTCAGAATGACCCAAAGATAACACAAGGGTTAAGTTAATATATATGTCTGAAGTGGGTTACTGGAAGAGAGACTGTGATGGCTCTTAGAGTGGGTTCTGTTCTAAAGCATCTAATCGATCAGTGTCCACTTGATGTCTGCTCTAGGACAGTCAGAGACTGGCAAACCAGTCATGAGAAGCACTGGTAAACAGGAAGATATGAAACCACACAGAACAAACGGCTATTTGTGTTCACTGGTGTCCAGGCTGTGTCTAAGATGAACATTTGAAACCGAATACAAACTGATCTGAATATTTCAGTGACCTGTCCAGTCAGGCACCAACCTATCAAGGCTAACCAATCATACACCGACCTGCCCAGGCCTGCCAATCACACACCAACCTGTCCATGCTAACCAATTTTTTTTTAAAATGCAATTATACACTGACCTGTCCAGGACTGCCAATCACACACCAACCTGTCCATGCGAACCAATCATACACTGACCTGCTCAGGCCTGCCAATCACACACCAACCTGTCCAGGCTAACCAATCACACACCAACCTGTCCAGGCTGACGGCAGTCATGACAGCTGCGCAGGCCACCTGGTTACAGTTGTCGATGGAGGTGATGATGGTGCAGAGGGTGCTGCCAAACACCCAGTGCCCCCCGCGCGCCCACTGGTGGATGAGGAAGGGCATGACGGTCACGTGCACCACATCTGCCACTGCCAGGTTACACACATACACGTCAGGAACAGTCTTCTTGGTGGTCCTGAGGGAGCACACACACACACATATATATTTATATACAGACACACCAATACAGAGTCCATATAAACACATTCACCAGCAGGTTACAACATAGCCATGCCTCATCACTGAGGATGTGTTGCTCAGTGGCTGAGCGTTGTCTGTTGTTGTGTTGTTTGCTTATTATGTGATATGTGTGGTTTTTGTTGTTGCCTCCCTGATCTATATTTTGATCTACATCCTGTATGATCACCAGCACAGCTGGTCTCTGCCTCGGTCTCCCCTGGGAACCTCCCATATCCTGCGGTGCCTCCTCCAATCCCAGCATCCGATACTGATCATCTCCAATCCCTGCGCCTGATATTGATCTCCTCCAATCCCCTGCCGCCCGATACTGATCTCCTCCAGTCTTGGCTTCTAAGATCAGACATGGCTAAAGGATGTCCTTCCTTCAGCTCGCAGCTAAAGAATGTACGAAGCAGGAAGGGTCAGATAGCTCACACATGGCGAGCGGAGCGGGGGGGGGGGGGGGGGGGGGGTCTCTTGTACAATTCCTTGTCATTTAAGTCATCTGGGCAGTCAGTAGAGGTACTGAAGGGGCCCCAGACCCCCGGTACAGCAGAGTGCACAATGACCACGGGACATTGTCTGGAGGAAACACTTCTTTCAGACCTTCCATTATGGAGCTTGTCTTCAAACATGGGGATTAACTACTGTATATGTATAAACATAGAGTCACCAGACTCGAATGAACACATATCTGGTAATAGCAAAGTATAAAAAGTAACAAACCTTTGCGTTTTACAGGAATTGGGTAAACATGAGACCGTTTTAACATTTCGTAGTTTGCTTCAGTTGACAAAAATGTAAAAAAAGTTTAAGATTATTTTTCTGCAGCCTAATTTAACAACAAATGACTGGTGGAGTATATTCAGCACTTTAACAGCAATTACAATTTCAAGCTAAATATTTTTATTTCCAGCTTCAGTAAATGCAGTTTCTCCACTTCCACGTTGTCATTCGCGTAATAAAATAGGTTTCTGGCAGGCAACTTTCTGCCTGCTAAGATTATATATAACATTTTACATTTCTAACAGTGTGGGGTTCGACCTGCTTCGGAGATAACGACAATGTTAGCGCCTACCTCAAGATTGTCACCAGCACGAGGATGTTTCCCACGAGTCCCGTGGAACACAGGACGCCTATTAGAGAAGGTAGTATCGTGGTCTCCGTAACGTGAACAAAGTTGGAATATTCATCCAGGTGGCTCCCATCATCACTGTCCGACTCGTTGAGAGGATAAGTTGTTTGATTCCAGGTATATGTGTCGATATCATCCATGGTGATATTTGCAAACGATTTGATCTGTTTTTATTACTGCAAGTTTGCACAATTAGTGGAAACGTAGGATGGAGTCGGGTATCCTTTACTGTTCATCTTAACATGAGGAGAACGCTGTGACGGCGCGGGACTGCGGACTCTATGGCACAAGAGCGCATTACGCACGCATATGAATATGCGGATAGCTGTCTGCCTCAAACTTCCCCAAGAAGCAGCTATATAAACCTTTTTCTTGACCCTCACACTTTGAAAAGCACCTTCATATAAAAATCTATACCACGGCGGAAGCTTTGAAGTCAAGCTTGGCGATTCATTAAGCTTGTCAAATCTGAGATGCTGTCCAGCAAGCAGACATGACACAACCATCCATAATTAATGACGGAGATGAAACGTTAAGGGAAACCGTCAGATCTGTAAGTTTTCATGACTCTCTTCAAAGATCCAATGTAGGCAGTTTAATTTTAAAATGTATTTTCTTCGAACGTCGTAAACTAGGCTACCCTATACATAAATAGGTCTACAATATTTTGAAGAAACTCTAGGAACTAGCTACATTTAGTTTGTGACACAGCAGCTGGCTCCAAGTGACCAACAAGCATCACCAGAGGTCATAAACAATGTATTCGAACATTGAAAAGCGGAGATAACATCCAGTCTGTGTAAACATGGCTTGTCGTAAACATCTCCCTGTGTCCCCGGGACGAGATCAATAAGCACCACTATTAGCCTATATTCTGTTCTACACAGACATCTCAATTCAGGTGCATCTCTGACCGCGTCTCCAAGTAAACATCACAGTGTTACGCTACAAACTGTGTTGACTGCTAAACGGCAGTGGGGATTCACTCGCTCTCCATCAGTTGCGGGAATATCTCCCGTTGCATGGCATGATTTGATTACAGAATACTTCTCTTTCCTCAGGCCAGATGGACCCTAAGCACCTCCGCATGCCTTATCTGTCATCGTATCTTAACGAACAGATTAAATATGAATGACCGTGATGAAGTATAGCAACCATGTATGTGATGGGCATGCATGTGGAAGGGAATACAGAAAACGTGGCAAGAGGCATCAGGAGGGTGGAGGGAGAGAGGGAAGGGGAGTTCGAGGGTGCAGAGAGGCTAACTCTACCTGGGTTCCCCACAGAGAGCCAGGAGCCTGCCAGGGCCGATAAAGAGATGCAAACAGGGGGTTGACTGGTGTCCTTCAAAAGGCTGGCGTAAAGGAGGGGAGGAAGGTGCTGGGACCGAAATATGGATCTTCATGACAAACAGATGAAAGGGAACAGAGAGGCTCACATCACACGGACCAACGCTATCACAAATGAGCCAGATAAGCAATGCCTCAGATCTCTCAGCAGTCTTCCGGACTCAGTCTTGGGCAGTGTGTGGGTAGTGACACACCATGTGTGTTTTTAAGGTCATGCCTTTAATGTCAACAGTGTTTCTGTTTACTGATGCAGCCCTGTAGAGGCATAGCCTGGGAGCAAGGTGTGGCTTTTATTGATTTAAACACAGTCAGGGTCTGTTCCTCTACATCTCAAAAGACTACTAGTCAGTGATCTGGTACATAGCTTCATCCCCAGGTACAGACGTGTATCCGTCTGTAGCTAATGCCAACCCCGTTAAGCTCGATTGGGGAGGGGCTGCGTCATGTGACATCAAACACCGCCACTCTAACCACAATCCCAGCATGCCATGGCCTCCCACTGGCCCTTCCTGGTTGGTTAGTTCTGTCAAAACACTGTCTGTTGTCTTTGAAGATTACATTCCTGACCAGGTCTGACCTGAGAGATCACTGGGCAGACTATATGGGCTAACACGATAGCACAGGAACCCCCATGGTGAAACAAATGCACTAACGTCAGACAAGACTTTACTCCACTTGAAAGCCTTTATTTTGACCATGTTGGTACTCTTGCGTAGCTAGAACATTCATCCTTTTTTTTTTACAACAACATCGTCTTCCTGTGTTTGAACTTTCAAAGCCGTCGTTCAGCATCTGTCTGTCAGTGGTTGTCACCGTGTCACCGTCTGTCTGTGTCACTGTCCGTCTGTCTGTTTCACCGTCTATAATGTGTCCCCCTGTGCCCGTCCTCCTCCCCCCAGTTCCCTCCCTTCTCTGCCCTCCGCGTCACAGTTTGCAGGACTGGACGGTCATGGAGTCTTCGGGCCAGCGGTAGGTGTCCACGGCGAACTCGTCATAGTCCGTGCTGTAGACCAGCGAGCGCACAAACGCCAACTTGTCCTTGGGTTCCGGATGCAGGGACGCCATGTTGTGCTCATAGGCATACTCCACAATCTATCACAGACACACACACACGGTTTAGTCACATCATCACAAGATGCATGTGCGACAAATCCTTTTTGGATGCTTAGTTCCAGTTAAATGAGACGTGGATAAATGGACTGCACCTTGACAGCCAGCTTCAGGGAGACGTCTCGGATGGTGTTGAGAGGAGGGTACAGTCTACCTTCTGCCAGATCCTGCTCTGTGACAAGCTCTGCGATGGTCTGTGACACACGTGCAAAGGCTTCGGTTGGTTTTCACAAAGCAAATTAAATCAACATTTCCCCTGCCAAATCGCTAAATCAAACAGACCCCATTCTCATGCTCCAAGATTGTGTGTGTGCGCATGTGTGTGTGTGTGCATGTATATGAGAGCTTGAGTTGCGTACTGGATCGCCTACACTTTTAATAACCAGCATCACATGATCAGTGGTATGTTCTACTGCTCAACAGCCAGCTTCTCCAACAGATCCAGCAGACCTCCAGCCCTCTTGAACAGATCTAATCCGTATAGGTATGGGAGGCTATAAATGGACTTGCAGAAAGGTACTACTGGCCTAGGAGCCACAGCATCAATAACCAGCCGGGCTAAGCCGTGTCAATAAAGGCCTCTGTCCTGCTTAGATAAGCGTGTTTGTTTGCTGGTGTGGGTTTGCATGTGTGCACACAACCATGGACAGTGTGTGGACCGGCTCATGTGTCATCTATAGAGACAGCTCTGGTAGACATGGGTGGGGTTTGTACACTTCTGCGTGACTTGTTTTCCTTCACACACACACCATGTCACACACAGCTAACACATGATCACTGGGATTAAAGGTTTATTACACAGTCCTGAACTAAGAGGGTCGGGGGGAGGGGAGTCAAGGCATTCAAGAAGGGAAGCGAGAGAAGGAGGAATGCTCAAGGGAACATTATGAAAACGGATGAATAGGGAAATGAGAAAATAAGGAGGTTAATCTAGATGGAGCGATTGGGAAAGGGATTGGGGTGGAAGGATGGCTGAATTGGTGAAGGGATTGGGGTGGAAGGATGGCTGAATTGGTGAAGGTATTGGGGTGGAAGGTTGGCTGAATTGGTGAAGGGATTGGGGTGGAAGGATGGCTGAATTGGTGAAGGTATTGGGGTGGAAGGTTGGCTGAATTGGTGACGGTATTGGGGTGGAAGGTTGGAGGGATTGAAAAACGTATAGAGGTCAAATGATGAGGGGATTGAGAAAGCCACAGGGCTAAAAGGATTGAGAAAGGTCTTGGGGTCGATAGATGGAGGGATTGAGTCAGCGTAGGAGAGGAAACATAAGTGAAGATGGGACAAAGATGGAAGGGAGGTGAATAGATGAATCATGTGTGTATTTATGTGTGTGTGTGAGAGAGTGAGAGAGAGATTTACCTCTGCAGTGGTGAGGAAGATCTCGTCTGTTATGGTTCTTATGGCGCAGGCTGTGACCCCCAGACCGACTCCAGGGAACACATAGGAGTTGTTGCCCTGGCCGGGGTAGAACTTCCTCCCATCAGGCAAAGTCACAGGGTCAAACGGACTCCCGCTGGCAAAAATGCCCCGACCCTGAAACAACGGTCACACAACGTCAGCACGGCATGGCTAGGATACAGTAGCTGCTAAGCTACCCGAGAACCTCAGTAATGGTGTAGCCTAGCCAGCTAAGCTAAAAGAGAGCCTCAATAATGGCATAGCATAGCCTGCTAAGCTAACACAAGATCTCTGTGGTGGGGTAGCCTGGCCCGCTGAGGGGAACACATTACCTCTGTGAGAGTGTAGCACTGTTCAGCGGTGCACTCTGCCTTGCTGGTGGGATTGCTGAGAGCGAAGATGATTGGGCGTTTGTTAAAGGAGGCCATGTCCTTGATGATCTGCTCTGTGAAGGCTCCAGCGATGGCCGCCACACCTGAGACACCAACACACTCGTCAGCCTCCACCTCCCACAGCTGTGTGACCTTTCTGAGGTGTGATATGCATTTGTGTACATCCTGTAAACGTCTACATTTAGTCATTTAGCAGACGCTCTTATCCAGAGCGACTTACAGTAAGTACAGGGACATTCCCCCCGAGGCAAGTAGGGTGAAATGCCTTGCCCAAGGACACAACGTCGTTTGGCACAGCCGGGAATCGAACCAAAAACCTTCTGATTAATAGCCCGACTCCCTAACCGCTCAGCCATCTGACACCCCTAGACTAGTTGCTTCTAATAAGTTGAAACCCAGAGACCTATGATGGCTGTAGGCTTGAGTTCCTTCACCACGTCTTCCAATCTCCTCATCTCTTTGTGCTCATGGGCAAACTTCTCCTTCTCATGGGTCAAGTGGTCCCTGCCCTGGAAAGAGACAGAGGGAAAGAATAAGAGGGCAAGAAATACAATACGGGCACGGGGCTCTCACTTTCAATGTGTGTTTACAGGTACTGAGCATAGTGACGTGCATCTCCCTCTGCAGGCAGCCGAGAGTGTGTGCGTTTTGAAGGGACTATCGATTCAAATCTTTAATTGAAATACAGAAACTGTGGTTAGTACGTTTGTTGAACGTATCTTTAAATGTGATCTAATCGAAGCTACAACCGCTGCTGACTCAAGAATACAGTCCTGCTGGCTGTGGGGCTCGGCCATAGGTGCGAGGCCCTCATTGAAGCTCTGAAAGTCTAAAGAGAACTAGACTCACTAGCAAAGGCCCATGGCTCTGAGGTCGCGGGGCGTTACCTTGACGATGAGGCCCTTGGAATCAACCATCCAGATCTTCTTCAGGCACGCCTCCATCGGAAGCCCCTCCTTCTCCATCGACATGGCGATGAGGTCAGCTATCCCCATTGCAGCCTGGGTAAAAAAAAGAGGTAGAGGAAGGAGAGACCAGTAAGCGAGGTTATGCCTTCGGTTATAGGGGCCGGCTTGTGTGCTTTGTGCATCCAGAACAAGCTACACAAAATAGTGGGTAGAAGTCAGCAGCACGCACCTCCCCCGCCCCCTGGAACACAATGGTATGGTCTGACATCTTGCTCTTGGTGATGCGGAGGGCAGCGAGGAGACCAGCCACCGCCACGGCAGCCGTACCTGGAGGGGGGGGGGGGGGGGGGAGGGGAGGAGAACCACAGGGTTGGACGAGGTCGAAGCGATGGGTGCGAAAGAGGGGTGTGTGGGATACGAGAAAGCGATGAGATACCCTGGATGTCGTCGTTGAAGGTGCAGTACTTGTTGCGATACTTGGTCAGCAGGCGGAAGGCGTTGGTGTTAGCAAAGTCCTCAAACTGGATGAGGCAGTCCATCCCATACCTAAGGACAGAGCAGGTCGGAGGTATGGTAACTAGATATGGTAGCTATACAGTATGACATGTCAGATGGCCAGAGACAGAGAAGCTCAATGCACCAACCCACCACAGCAAATTCCTTGTTTGTGTAACTCACTTGGCAATAACGCTTATTCTGAAAGCCCAGCTGTAGCAGCGCTAGGGGTGTGTGTGTGTGTGTGTGTGTGTCGCTGTGTCCCCTAGAGGGCAGTGTTTCACTGTGATCAGGAGCACAGGTCTGGATGTGGAGAGAGTGGATGAGAGGAATGAGATGCGGAGGAAAAGGTTATTTTTCCTCACCCCCATTGCTTTGCCCCCTTTCCCTCCCTCCCTCCCTCCCTCTCTCCCTCCCTCCCTCCCTCCCTCCCTCCCTCCCTCCCTCTCTCCCTCTCTCCCTCTCTCCGTGTAGAGCCCCACCTAGTATGGCATATGGAAAAGATTGCTCTCGAGTATTTTAACAGCTTATTGTACAAATCACTAAAGCTGTTTCCCAGTTGGACGGCGGCTGCAAAACTGCTTTCGTCGCCGGGGGAAGATGAAAAGAGTGGGAGGAAAGGACGGATGTACGAATATTGGGTTGACAGACACTCAGTTAATTTGTCCGTGTCTGTGCTGAGAGACCGACATCTAAACTGCATCTCCTCACCCTCTCCATCCTAACACTTTTCCCTCCTCCACTGTACACTCAGAGAGGGGGAGCGACTGAACATCTCTCCATCCAACACTAGGATGAGAAGTCCAGAGAGAGGGGAGAAGAACGGGTGTCGGGTTGTGAAGAGGGGAGAGGAGACCAAGAGAGGAGGAGAGGAGACCAAGAGAGAGGAGGCGAGGAGCGGAGGAGAGGAGACCAATAGAGAGGAGAGGAGGCGAGGAGCGGAGGAGAGGAGACCAAGAGAGAGGAGGAGGAGGCCAAGAGAGAGAGAGGAGACCAAGAGAGAGAGAGGAGGAGGAGAGGAGACCAAGAGAGAGAGAGGAGGAGGAGAGGAGACCAAGAGAGAGAGAGGAGGAGGAGAGGAGACCAAGAGAGAGAGAGGAGGAGGAGAGGAGACCAAGAGAGAGAGGAGGAGGAGAGGAGACAAGGCTTTCCTTCAACCGGGAGTAGGAGTCCGTGGCAGACTGTTAAACCCATCTGCGAGACGTCGCCTGGTCTAACACACTGCTCCTTTGTTCCTCTCAGCCACCATTGTGCTGCTGCAGGCACGAGGAGAAACCATCTCACCAGAGGTCACCCGCCTCGGGCAGTGTCTCCATGCTCTTCTCTCTCCCAGGAGGAGAAGACTCTCCCACTACCCCCCCGCTCCTCTAAGTGACTTCCCGCTGTCCACTTCTGTAGCGGTTGGTCACTGACATCAGAAATGTTCCGTTACCCAGCATGCACCACACTCCGCCAGCGGCCTCTGCCCAGAAGGTCACGCACGAGGGCGTCCTCTCCAAACACAGCTGGCTAAGAGCAGGAGAACGTGCACACACATGTACTGTATAGTTCACACACACACACACTTACCCACCCACACACACACACACTCCTCAGGTCAGTCACCGCTCCGTGGTGGTTTGCATATCCTTCTGTGTATTCTCCCCCACGCAGTTCCTAATCACGACCCTCCCCCCTCCCCCTCCCCCTCCCCCTCCCCCCAGCATCTCTCAGTCACCACCGGCCCCCCTGCATTAATAAAAAAACGAAACGGAAACCCAGTCTGCATTCTGTCTGCACATTCCCCCCGCACACTAGCGGAAGGACGATTGTGCCCTCTGGGTTTCAGCAGAAGGCATTCTGGGAGATGTTAACTTGACCTGACTAGTTAAGAGTTAAGAGTTAGGCCCAGATTTGTGCCTGACTGTGTGGAGGAAAACGCTTGCTCAGTTCCCTCAGAAAAGTGATGATTAAAAGATCTAGGACTGTAATCATTCATTCATTCTCCAACCCCATAATCATCCTTTTTCCACTGCTCCGTCATTTTTGGAGAAAAACCCAGTAGTTCCTGTAGCTCCAGGAGTTGTTACTCTGGTATTAGGAAGCCACACTGGAGCCTTGCTTCGGAGCTCTTCTCAGTGACCAACATCATCAACATAATTGTTTGTGTGCGTGTGTGTTTAGAGACAGCAGTTCCTACCGGTCTGTGACTGCCTTCATGAACTCATCCAGCAGCTCATCGTAGGCCGCACCCCTCACCCTCTTCTGCCTCAGGCCGATGTACAGGGGGTCCTTGAGCAGTTCCTGAGAGAGAGAGAGAGAGAGAGAGAGAGAGAGACAGAGAGAAAGATGGATGGTGGAGTTGGACTAACATAACACTCAAAAGTGTTTATGTGTGTACACAGTAGGTACTACTTTTTCATGTTGTTGTTCTAGGATCCCCCCCTCCCTCCCTCCCCTCTCCACTCCCCCCGTCAACGCTCTGCCCCCCATCTCAAGCTGTGGTTACTTACGGCTTTAATAATGCCCGTCTCAACTTCCACCAG
Organism: Thaleichthys pacificus; assembly: GCA_023658055.1. Lineage (NCBI taxonomy): Eukaryota > Metazoa > Chordata > Actinopteri > Osmeriformes > Osmeridae > Thaleichthys > Thaleichthys pacificus. The sequence goes on along the minus strand of CM042871.1, from coordinate 12,231,869 downwards.
AACTCCCACTGCTGTGACACAGCGTTAGACGCAGACTGCACACACACACCCCCCCCCCCCCCACACACACACAGGCCCGGCACTGTAATGGGAGGCAGGTGTGACCAGGGGGCCCAGAGCAGATGATCCCGTCTGCTCTGATGGAAGCTGCAGATATGTCACTGTCAACCCTGTAACCCTAACCCCTCCGACCGCTCCTTGTATGTTAGAGACCTGCAGTAACAGTCCCTATAAACCTGAGCTCATCCACAAGAGCCTTTTGAGTGGTTCTCCAACCACGCAGGCTCCTAGCAGACTCCTGCTGGTCAACTCAGGTTTCAAATGCCACTGGCTGGACCTGATCAGGTGATACTCAGGAGGCAGAGAGAGGGAGATCGTAGGAGAGAGTATAAGGGTGGGAGAGGTGGCTCCTGGTTGGCCTACCTTTTAGATGGCGCCCTCCTCCACCTCTCTCCACCTATCATCTTACAGGTCCAGACTAACGCCTGGAGACAGTTCTGCCTGGAGAGTCTAAGTGGCTCTGTAGTGTTGTGAGTAGGTAGTGGGCCTGAGTTCCCTCAGCAGTTGGCCTGTGGTGCATGCGGCCGTGCTGCCCTGACTCTCCTCTCTCAGTCAGGTGCCCAGCACATGAAGAGAAGCTGACGGTGACCTTTGACCCCCGCGCCCCCGACGATGGGGAGATGAGAGGGACGTGGAGGAGAGGGCAGAACAGGGATCATGAACACAGGTCACTGGCCAAGTGTGTGTGTGTGTGGGGGGGGGGGTAATCCATCATCTGAACACTTTGATGGGGTCTCTTCACTTTGATGGGGTCTCTTTACTCTCTCCGTCACACACTCAATCTCAAAACTCAGAGCGTCTGCATCGACTCAGGGCCCTGTCCTGTCCGTGTACACAGAGACCTTTATGAAGGAACTCCCCTGCTTTGGCCACAGAGAGCCCATCCAACAGTCAGACAAACGGCACATTGTCTACGGTGACATCATCGGCTTTTAGTCCTGCATGTGTGTGTGCCTGTGTGTGTGTGTGTCACTAAGGTAACTCCAGGTGAGATCAAAACACACGAGAAAGAGATAACATCCACAGTTCTGCCAGGACGGTCTCCGTCAACACGGAGAGAGTGTGTGTGTGTGTGTGTGTGTGTGCGTGCGTCAGTGAGTGAGTTGGGAGATTCAGAGTGAGATGTGCAGGTACCACAGCTCTGTGGGATTAGTTCTGGTATCCTAATACACATCCATAATCCAGAGGAGATTATTACAGATCACTACTACTGCTCATCTGACCCTTCAACTTCACAAGAGACAAACCCCTCTAAGCAAGGAAATAAAAGACAGTGGGTATAAGGGGGAGGGGTAAACTTGGAGGGGCTTGCAGGAAGTGAGGGTTGGAGCAGAAAGAGGAGGAGGTCTCCATGGTGCCGACCCCAGAATCAGTGTGACCCAGAGCAGAGTCTCCAGGCTGGTCCCAAGGACACAACTAATCCCATAATAACCCTCATTTCAGCTATTAGTTACTGCTGGCTAGAGACCCCAATCCTCCCTCTGTCTCCACCAACTCTGACACCCTGCCTTTCTCCCTCCCCAACACACACAGACACACACACACATCCCTCCTCCAGCCTTGATTCATCCGGTTACATCTTATTGGTTCTGTCAACTCTTCAGAATAACCCACACATGGAAAACTCTGCTGCAGCCAAGCCTTTAGTCTGCATAATCAAACCCTGCCACTGTGTTTGTTTGATGACTGGAGGCATTCTGAAGGTGATGACTGATTTGCATTTGTCCGAAGATGATGTCGGGGGAGGTAAGGGAATTTCTAAGGTGAATGTGCATCACTTGTTGTAAACACTTGTCATTCCTGAGTGTTTGTGTGTGTGCGTGTCATCTCTTCTCTCCCAGCTCCTGCTGCTTCACATCTGCTATTAGTTTACAGGTTTGGAAAACAACAGGGCTGCACCTCCCCAGACAGGGAGAGAGAAACTCAACACACCTCGGAGTCTGCCAAGGCTCAGGTCCGGCACCACAACAGCACAGCACAATCATAATGACTCCCCAGGTCAATAGGTAAGAGCGAGCTTGGTTTCACACACACACAGGGCTATTTCCCCTCTTGGCAGAAGGTAGAGAGTGTAGGCTGAGGACACAGACATAGAGCAGCAGATCTAACTGTGCCAGAGGCAGCTTGTTAAAAGTGGGTTCAAATGTTCTAGTGCCAGTTAACGACCAGAACCAGGACACCCTGAAGCTGTCTTGATGCTCTCTGGACCTGGAGCCTCTTTACACCATCCCTTTGTGGCTCACTAGTCAGAACCTGGACTCAAACTGGTAACCAGGACTAGAAGCACACTCAGAGTTTATACAGTCGTGGCCAAAAATGTTGCTGGTTCAGTATTTGAGGAAAATGTTTTCACATGTGTCTATAGAATACTGGAATACAATAAGGCACATTTAATATTTTTGAAAGCTTTTTTGGGGCGAAGATTTACAATATGCAAATAGTCCCCTCTTTTACAGCAGTCAATCTGCTCTTAAAATCCAATCAGAATGACAGAGTGATTTCACCTGGTTAGAACTAGTTCACACTTTCCCCTGTGCTGATGATATGACTCACTGACATTATGTTAGCAGTCATTTTATGCCAAGGCCCAGCAAGCTTTGCAAACACAAAATGTATGTTGCTCCCAATACTTTTGGCCACGGCTGTACAAGCATACATTGTCGATGACACTGTAGATGTGTACACACACTAAACGTCTACATATAGATAACCCAGAGTGTGTGTATATACAGATGTGTACACAGCCAGACTATTCTTAGGCTGTGTCTATTTAGGACTGTGAACACACACACACGTGACACCCTGCCATATTCTGGCCTCTGAGCTAAGATCATCTGGGGAGGGCTATAGCACTGGGAGGGGGGGGGGGGGGCGACAGGGAGAACCATCAAGAGTGACCAGACACCAACGGAGCAACGCTGGCTGGCAGTGCCCGTCGGCTGGCAGCTGGCGAGGTGCTTTCCCAGCTGGCAGGGCGGAGGCAGCTGACCTCACCCGACCATAACGCCTACCTGGAGGTACAGTGTGTGAGAACCTCTGGCTCAGTGTTGTGTACGTGTGTGTGTGTGTGGGGGGGGGGGGTATGGGCTGGCAGGGTGGGTGTTAACGTTGGCAGGTTTAAACCTGGTGATGAAGTCGGTTCCAGCTGGCATTTCCCAGCTCTCATATCACCTGTGTGTGTTAGTGTGCGAGTCTGTGTGTTAGTGTGTGTGTTACCTGGTTGTCTGTGCCCACGTCCAGCATGACGGGCAGACACTGCTGGGGTGGCATGCCACCGCAGGCGGTGTAGAGGGCCAGCTTGCCCACAGGGATGCCCATGCCATAGCAGCCCAGGTCCCCCAGACCCAGGATACGCTCCCCGTCCGTCACACACACCGCCTGGAACACACACACACGTCAGGTTAATCAACAAAACAAACGCATCGGGAGCTGTGGAGCTAGAGATTGCGTAACAGCCTGGCCACTGGGGGCCAGCCTGGCATCCTGATTGGCCAACACAGTCCACTCTCCCACGGCCCTTTTAACGAGCATGTACCACAACACTCTGTCCCCGCCCCGGGGCATGACGTCATTGGCTTAACGAGCCTATTAATACTCCTCTGTTGTCACTGGGAAACTTTTGTATTATGGGATATATGACATCAAACGTGCCAAAGCACATTAGGCTCATCTGTGTGTGTGTGTGTGTGTGTGTGTGTGCGTTGGCTCTGCAACGGAACAAGACAAGGGGAGAGCAGAGGGGAGGGGGGAGAGACAGTGCCCTCTGGTGGAGGGAGTACATACCCGTATGTCGAGCTCGGGCCAGCTCTGCAGCATGGTGGAGATGTGATGGCGGTCATGGATGGTGATGAAGAGACCCCTGGAGCAGACAGAGCGAGAGAGAGAGACAGAGAGGGAGAGAGAAAGAGAGAGAGAGGTGGTCAGATGGACGGACAGGCAGAGAGAGAAGGAGACCGTTGATAGAGTTTTGTTAGATAGAGTTTGTTTGATAGAGAGATGGTCAGATAGATAGAGAGACTTTTAAGAGAGACACTGTTAAGAGAGACAATCTGAAAAACTGGGGACACAAAGCGACTTTTCCTTGCTACATCCTGAATTTACCATCAGACTGGTACCTGAGTAGGCCTGGGGAGACCTCTAGACTTCACAGGCTGTTTGATGCCTGGGTCTTTGTTTCAATCAACATTCTCCTATCCCAGAATGCACAGCGTATCTGGACCTAGGAAACTCCCTATGGGGTTTGGACTAGACCCCTCCGCACACTATCCCTCCGTCCGTCCCTCCCTCCGGCCCCTGGCAGATGTGCCACGGGCCCCAGGAGTGAACCCACAATGGATGGACAGTCTCCAGGCCTTTCAGGCCCATGGTGTGGGGGTTCCTGGGGAAGGAGAGGAAAGGAGTCCTTGGGGAGGAGAAGGATGGCGGAGAGGGTGGAGCAGAGGAGAGGAGGTGCGGGGGGGGGTCAACTCATCTGGCCCTGAAGGGGAGAGCCCAGCTCCATGTGTGTGTCAGAGAGACAATAAAAACAGGACTATTTGTCAGCTAATAAAGTCATGATGAGCGGTGACAGGTCGGACCCTCCTCCACTCCTCCCTGCACACACGCACTCCCCGTCCGGCAGGGATGCCAGAGCAGAGCACAGACGGCCGTGTAAAAGTGTCGTATAAACTATCCTCTCTGATAGCTGTGAGGTCCAAGAAGTCTCCGGGGTCGGATGAACACGTTCCAACTCACATGTGGTGCCAACAGGACCAAGATACACCAGCTCAGGTTCCTCAGCACCGCCTGACCCTTGGAGCCCGCTAAGCAGCGGTGACCCCATGCAGAGCTGACGTTTACCCTAGGAGAAACCCCATGGTTAAGTCACAGTAGTTTCCATAGCATGGCAATGTGTGTGTGTCCGTTGACTAAAGAGTAGCGAGGTCCACGTGTCTCCAGTGAAGAGACACCAAGCTTGGGCCACATGGTGGCCCACGTCAGGGGCCCCTGGGCCTCCTCAGAGCAGGTCAACACGCCCCGGGGCTCCACAGCCAGCAGAGGCCCTTCTGCAGGCCTGCCCTCACTGGAACATTGACATAGTCTGTGTGGCATTTGCACAGCTGTTTGGATCCATGTATGAGAAATGGGCTGACCTGCAGCATGTGCACGTCTAGAGACAGGCAGAGGAAGAGCGTCAGGACATAGAGGCATGTCCTATCGTGACGGCTGCCGTGAGGGGATTTGACCGCTGACCCTAACGGGCTGAAGTAGAGCAAATAAAGCAGGCGGCGTCCCTCAGAGAGACAAGAGAGACGAGAGACAAGAGAGAGAGAGACAAGAGAGAGATACACAAAGAGAGAGAGAGAGACAGAGAGATACACAAGAGAGAGAGAGACAGAGAGAAGAGAGAAAGAGGGAGGGAGGGGAGAAATAAAAGGGAGATTGGCTTCTGCCAGGTTCTGATGATCAGACATCTGCACTCCTGGCGCTGCCTCACAGCCCACTAGAAGCCCTTGAAGCAGGGGAAGGCCAGAGGCAGAGCAGCCAAACGCCCCCCAGGGAGGTGGTACGGTCCTGAGGAAGTCTGCGCTGCCCCTTTCCCTGACCTGGAACAGCAGCCAGCCACCGGGGAGAGCTTAGCTCCAGCCAGCTCACTGACCCACAGCCTTAACAACACACTCTGCCCAGGAGAAACACAGTCGCTCAGCCAGAACACATCCGGTTGCTGGATGCCGCACGACCCTCACCAAGGCTCCGGGCTGTTACATAAGCTGCTGACGACAGGGCTGTCACCCTGCCGCACCTGGCCTGCAGCCTGGGGAGGTCAAAGGTTTTAAGATACAAGTCAAACCAAACAAGCTTGTGTGTGGAACATTCTGGAATGTCCCCCGGAGGAAGGAGTGCGAGGTGATTCTACAATGCAGGAAGCAGGTAGTCAGACACGCACATAGGGGTGACATAAAACCTCACGCACATTGGGTCCTGCTTCTGGTATTGATTGTAGAAAGGGACATTTGATATTTTCCAAGCCCAGGGAGGGTTTCCCCTCTCTGGGACAGTTTGTCTCCACTCTCCACATCTGGAGTGGAGGGTTAACAGTTGGAGCTGTCGGTCAACTACTGCCGTCATGGCTGCCTCCTACCTGCTCGGGTTCGAGACATTACTTTCTTATTTCTCTGTCACTGCTGCAGTCCTGGAGGGGTTATGCAACTGGGGGGGCTTACATAACACACACACACGCACACACTAGTGTGGTAGTAACCCTACACTGAGAAGCTGTCAAGAGATAAGAGAGACATCGATACTGTCCACAGTGATGTAATAGAAGCTTGCTACATGTGCAGAACTGGGCCGCAAGTTCACTCACATCAACGTGTGCGTGTGTGTGTGTGTAGGTGTTTATATAGTATGTGCAGATGCCAATGATTCAGTGGAAAAAGAATAGAGACTTGTGCACTCCAATATTACTGCTACAGAGAGAGACATACAAGACAGACATGCAGGACCCCAGTAAGCTGTATTACACAATGTCATAAACCCAGACTCCCTCTACCCTTGGTCAACTTTGTGATTAAGCACGGTTGTTGATTTAGTGGAACCCAGTTGAATAAATCATGAATAAATTAGACAGTAAGCCTGGTTCCAACATGAACATAGTCATTAAATAGGGGCCTGGTTCCAACATGAACATAAGTGTCCTTCAAATGGAGGCCTGGTTCCAACATGAACAAAGTCATTCAAAGAGTGGCCTAGTTCCAACATGAACTGAAATGCCTTCGAGTGGGCCTTGTACAGCGCCTGTAAAGCTAACGGCAGAATCCGAACTTGACATGAACATAAACAAGATGAGACGTCTCTGGTTCTCATCAGACATGTCTGGAATGATCTCAACCACAGATGAGAGTCCTGGAAGAGCCACTGGCCTCCAGGGTACTGAATGTGTCATTCCAATAAGTTTCAGGGTGTTTACGGGGCTCTTCTCCACAGAAGACAACAATCGAGATGGAAGGAAGGAAACAGAAGAACACACAGAGAAACAGGAAGAAAGTAATCGAGTTTGTGACAGGGCAGATGTGACAGGACGGATCCAAACCCAGTCTGCTCCAGACCTTCTGACCCGGCCCAGGCTGGGACCAGACCCTCTGGAAGAGCTCCATCTGCCAGCCACGGGGGCCAGAGGCTCCCCGGGGGGGCCTGGCTGTGGTTCCTGGACGGCTTCGGGTTGAATATCAATCAGCCGTTTGCTTCGACCAATAGAGTGGAAAGAGAGCAGCGTGGGGTCGAGCAGGGCTAAGGCACACGCTGACCAGCCTGAAAGACTTACAGCCTGCCTGACAGCCTGCACGCCTGCCTGAGAAGTCACGATAATCAGAGAGACGGACAGAGAGAGACAGACAGACGAGAGAGAAAGAGAGAGAGTCAGAGAGAGAGTCAGAGAGAGAGAAGAGGAGAGAGGAGAGAAAGAGGGAGAGAGAGTCATGCGTACTGCTGGATGTGGTATCTGACCGCGCGCTGCAGAAAAAAGGACTGACGGGACAATATTTGTGCCATGAGGTCGCTGGTTTCAGCTCTCTGCCTCTTCCCTCTCGGAGTGGTATTTCATGAGCTAAGAGCTAGAGAGAGGGACAGGAGGTTCAACCATCTGGAGAAGTCAGCTCGCGCGGTCCTCTCAGCGCTAAGCAGGCAGAGCTAATGCTAAGTCAGACCTGCCAGACCAGCACGGCTGTGCAGTGGATCAACTGGGCTGGAGGAGGGAGGAGAGGGAGGGAGGGGCTGGCAGAGCCAGAGGAAGGCAGGACATTGGCACTGCCCAGCCAAGGCACTGCCAGGCCCGTTGTGACGCACATATGCCCGTTTAAAAATAAGTTATAACAACGGAACAGAGCGACATCAAAAGAGTCTAAATCTGCAGCACAGCCCTGAGGGAAGGAGAAGGGGATGGAGACAGAGAGGAGCTGGATGAACGTGAGCCCCCTGTCTCTCTCTCAGTCTGCAGAGGCAGTGCACCCCACTACAGTATATACACCCCCCCACACACACACCCCCACCCACCCACTCACATTGTGCATAGTCCTAGAGTCAGACAGGATTCCATTGCATGAGAAGGATTCCCAGCGGGCCTTCCCATAAAACCTACCAAGAGAGACAATTCCAATTCAAGACCTCGGAAAATTACAACCCATAACCCCACACCCCTGGGAAGGGAAGAGGCGAGGAGAGCAAAGGAGCGGAGGAGAGCTGAGAGGAGAGAGAGGAGGTGGAGGTGAGTTGGCACGGAGACCGCACGCCTAGTTTGACGTGCCAATCATCACCTCGGCCGACAAGACCCCCGAAAAAGAAAAAAAAAACGTGTGTTCCGAGTGTCAAGAGTGATTCATGCATGCAAACAAACATATGGAGGGGCGAGAGGGAGAGCAGGTCCTGTGATCTACAGCCAACTGCCATACCGTAGGAGCCAGTGAGTCAGCCAGACGGCAACGGCCAGCTGGATATCCGGACTGCGAGGCAGTTTAGGTTGTCCAGTTTCTCAGTCACAAAAGAGGGAGACGAAAATGGGAAGGGATGCGAGACGGAGGAGTAAGGTGGTGATGGAGATTGGCAACGGAGAAAAGCCAGGTCGGAGTGAGAGAGGCAGAGGCAAAGAGAGAGAGAGAGAGGCAAAGAGAGAGAGAGAGAGAGTATTGGATCACCATCCCTGTACGAGGAGCTGTGATTTACGAGGCACTCTGATCTCTCGGACGCCTCTGCAGACAGATCTGGGATCAGGTTTAGAGCAGAGCCGGGTGGATTCCTCAGAGTGTCCACTGAGAGACAGCCGGGACAAAAGCTCACCGTTTATTTTTCATACAGAGAATGAGACAGTTTGACTATAAGACACCCCAGAGATGGAGACAAACATCTTTTATGACTTCACACCCAAACACATCTCCTGTACATACCAGGCTAGGCCTCTCCAAGACACAGACACTAGAGCTTAGCAGGAGAGTCTGGGATTCAGGACCAGGCGATCACTCAGAGCTCGAGTAGGGTCACATGGGGTCAGAGATCAGGGTCAAAGGTAATGGGGCTCTCTAAAAGGGGTGGGGCCACCAACACCAACATGTCTAAGCTAAATCACGGTCATGAAGTTGTCAGGGCAACTATGGCAGCCAATTAAAACCCTCCTGTCTGAGGTGTTGATGGAGCAATGACATGAAACATACGTCAAAACTTTAGTATGGGATGCTTCAGCCGTGACATGACACATCCATGTCCATGACACAGTTAACGGAATGGAGCAACACAAGCCTGAAAGAGTTCTGTAGTGCTGTACCATACACAGCACTCCTTAACCTACTAACTACTGCTCACTTGACATCTACCAACTCCTCATATTTACTCCTTGTCTCGTGTGTTCTTATCTCCTGACTTGACATTTAGGGACTCTGGTAGCTCACCAGATAGGAGCACGCAACACTCAGGCTAAGGCCTTAGTGTAGGGGCCCGGGTTCAATTGCAGTGCAGGCTATTTCCTGCATGTCTCCCCCTCTCTCCCCCTCTCTCCCCCTCTCTCCCCCTCTCTCCCCCTCTCTCCGTCTCTCTCCCCGTCTCTCTCCCCGTCTCTCTCTCCCCCTCTCTCTCCCCCTCCCCGTCTCTCTCTCCCCCTCTCTCCCCCTCTCCGTCTCTCTCCCTCTCTCCCTCTCCCCGTCTCTCCGTCTCTCCGTCTCTCTCCGTCTCCCTCTCCCTCTCTCCCTGTCCTGTCCTGTCACCATTTCACTGTCCCAATCAAATATAAGACATAAAGGCCAAAAAGACCTCTTCACGTCTTGTCTTCTCACTCACTCATCCTTTCCTAACTCGCGACTCCATCTCCCCCCTCGTCATCTACTATATAATCTTATCTCTCATCTCCTCATTTTTCTTTCCCACAGTGTGAGGGATTGTGGGAACCAGGATCCGACTGCCATGCCGGGCATATTATTACAACTGGCTGAAGAAAGAGCGTTTGGCTGCAGCACAGTTTCTACAGAGCCACAGAGGATCTTTTGCTATTAGTATGAGGGATATGGGGATGCAGCTCACTGAGGTGAGTGCGGTTTAGATTGGGTACACTGAGGTACTAGCAAGCTGTGCTGGGCCTGGGCACCGGAGGACTGGGCAACACCTGGTTTCCAGTGGAGGAAATTATTCTCATCATAAGGGTATGGAGGCTTTACAGGCTCTGAGTGAGCTAGCCCTGGCATCGTTAATATGTTCCTAAGCTAATGAAGCTGTTGTCTAATCAGAGTCCAGACATGCCTCGCCTCTGATTGTTCATGTGGGCCGGCATCACGTGATTGGCACACTCAGACGACACGCCAGGAAAGGCGTGTTGGAACCAGGAACGACACGCAAGTCCTCTCCCTGTGTGCTCCGCATGCCAGGAGTATGTAGTACGAGGCCTCTAATGCCATTTTTGACTAAGGCCTAAAAAGGTCAGCTCTGCTGCGAGTATGCACTCAAACGATTTAGAGAGACACACACAGAGACAGTGTGCCATGAAGCTTGGAAGGGAATGTTTGTTTTGAGTGTTTTTTACCCCCCAACCCCCAGCTGGACGGGTCCAGGCGGCCCGGGCCTTGTGCGTGAGTGGGTGACCTGTCCACAGCCACTACCGTTCAGAACGGCAACTCGCGTGCGGTCGTTTGTTAAATCCAAACACAAACACATCCACACCTGGCCTTTACAAGGCACACAGGGACAGGGGGGGGGCAGAGCAGGTCGTTGGTTTAACCTGTCTCTAATGCCTGGATAAGAGCTGGCTGGAGTCCCAGCCAAACACTGCTTATACACACTCCCACATCTGCTCTGGCGTCACGGTACACACACACACACACACAGATGTGCATGCATATAAAAAGACGCACTCGCATACCAACATCCACTACGAGAGATATAAAACTGGTTTAAAACGTAAAAATATGATTTTATATCAATGTACACTGTTCTTGAAATATAACTGCCTTATGTCCTTCCGCTATTGAAATAACTATACAAAAAAGTAACATCATTAAAACGTAATAAAACTTTGGAAGTACCTGACACTTGCCAACATGGGGCATTCCATAAAGCACCATATTTAACTCAGCAACCAGTTCATAGGTCCCCTTTTCTCTTCCAGAAAGAGAGAGAGGGATTTGCTGAGGGAGTCTGGGAGGCTCAGAGCTGAGAGAGAAGGAGACGGAAAGAGAAAGAGAGAGGCGTAGAAAAAGAGAGGACAGAAAGATTGAACAAGAAGTAGAGAGACAGAAAAAGAGAGAAAGAGAAAAGTCCCACCAGAGAGAATTACCACGAGAGAACGAGAGAGGTTTAGAAAGACAGAGAGTGAGAAGGAAATACAGAAAGCAAAAGGGGAGAGAGAGAGAAAGAGAGAGAGAGAGAGAAAGAGAGAGAGAGAAAGGGAGACGGAAAGACAGAGAGGGGGACAGCCAGAGAAAAAGAGGTGTGCTCTGGAGCAGGTCCTGTACAGTCTGGACAGTGCAGAGCCAGCCTGACTGTACTGAGCTCACCGCTGGCCTCGGTAGTCACCACTAATTGAATCCAGAAGCAGGACAGTCCTGCAGACCCTGAAGCACTCGTAGCCTCGGAGAAGGCTGCAGTCTGGGGCCAGGGCAGTCTGGAGCTGGCCTCTACAGCCAGAGACCCTCCAAGGACTCCAGACAGACAGTCCAAGATGGGGGCATCATGCTCTGAATGACCATGGCCTAGGCAGGGGTCAGTGAGGACAGGAGAAAGGCTGTCCCCCCCCCCCCCCCTCCCCCTCAACCACAGCCCTCAGACATGAGCTCCTAATTGTTTTAAAAGTCAGGGAGGGAATTAATCAAAAATGTTTTGCCACGTTCATTTTGAGGTCGGTGTAATTCCAAACCATTCCTCTCATTTCTCTTCTTCCTCCTCCTCCTCCTCCTCCCATCCCTGTTTGACGCACCCCCTCTGTAGCCACGGTAACTTGACTCAGCTGAGAAATCTGAGCCGGACCTTTCATTCACCGTGGGATGATTACGCAATCACCCAGAGAGAGAATGAGGGAGGTAAACAAGGAAGCTGGATGGCAGTCTCATGACATTAGTCGTCTTAGACTCTTGTAATGTGATGGTGAGGGGGGGGGGGGACTGGCTTTGTTGCAACAAAGCAGTTGTCACTGTTCTGGGGTGCTGAAGGCCTGTGTGTGTGTGTGTGTGTGTGTGTGTGTGTGTGTGTGTGTGTGAGGAGATTAAAGATCTAGAGGGGCTGGAGGGGTTGCCGGGCGATTTACTGATACTGAATGGACGATCACCTCTTCTCTCCCTCCCAATGTGTGTGGGCTCCGGTGATCTTCCGATCACCACTATAAACCTCTTTACCCCCTACCACACACACACACACACACACTACCTCTTGGGTGGCTGGGGCAACTTCCTGTCTCATCTGTCATTAGGCCAATAGGAACGTTCACGTTGCACTGATCACAGAAAGAAGCGGTTGCTGTAATTAAGCCCGGCTCACCCCGGCTAAGGGGACCGTCTCTGTGCTGCCGTATTATGGGATGGCTCTCAGGCTCAGGAGACCTCCCACATTGCCAAGGCTGCTATGGCTTCCGGAGCAGAGAGAGAGAGAGAGAGAGTTACATGACTGGGCTGATCTGATGGACTGTTGAACCTCCTCAGTAAAAGGACACGCTTCACTTCTTGTAAATAATGCATCTGAAAGAACACAGAGCACCATGCCCAGCAGTGCTGGGGCTCAACATTATCAGTCATGCTGAGAATAATACTAAGCCACACACACACACACACACCCTGTCTAAGGAGATGGGAAATGTCTGAGTCTGGTTTCCTGATAGTAAACAATGTTAGCAGCCTAAAGGACCCCTGACTCAGATTAAACGAGGGGTTAACAGGTGGTCATCAGTTTGCCTACTTGTCCCAGACACAGCTTCCATACTGCACACCAACACTGTTTCAACTCACAGGGAACCCTGCTTGGTCTTGTCCTATCAGAGATCTGATAAGGAGCTGTGTTTGGTTCAAGCCTATCAGAGAGTAGATAGGAGGTTGTGTTTGGGCAACTAATGGGGTGTGACCTGTGACCTCAGCTGAGTACTGAACTGTTTAGTTTAGGGAGAAGATTTGAGTAGGGAGCCAGGCAGGTCACACACACACACAAAGCTCCTTACACCTAAGAGCAGTGATTAGTTGACTAATCTCACTCTGTTTAACCTTAGTCTCAGCCCAAGTCCAACACCAGGTCTAGATCCAGCCCCAGCCCCAACCCCAGACCCAGTCCCAGCCCCAGCCCCAGCCCCAGCGTCCAGTAAGGCCATGGTTCTGGCAGGCTGTCCTGGCCCAGTGTGTGGTGGAGCTAGGGGGAAGTGTAAACGACTCTCCCAGGCCTGGGTCATGGCTCGAGAGAAGGCTAGACAGATTTTCCACATTTTTTGGGGGACTGTGAAGAGGGCTTGTATAACACCACTTATGTGTGAGCGTGTGCTCTGCTTTCCCACTCTGTTAAATGGCACTAAGGTGAGCTCTTCACAGTAAACCACTCTGACATTGTGAGGAGATTTAGAATTAGGGACTAATCAAAATCATCCAAGCTTGAAAATAGTTGCACTCTCTCAGAGAAAGATAGAGAAAAAGACCCCCAAAAAATTAACGACAGAGACTGACTGACTACCTAGAATATCTAGTCCAGAACTTGGGAAGAGATGCCAAGTCAAATAGGCCTGACGACAGGCAGAGGACGTGATAGGCTGATAACTCTATAACAGACTCCTAGAGTGAAACAGACAAATATATACTTTGTAGCTGGCATGGCCTTCCCTGAATCAGATAGAGCTTATCAGTCTGGTTCTAGGTTTATGCATCGACTGCTTATCCTGGTCGACCTTGAACAGACCCAAGGTCCAACCAGAGCCACTTTCTGAGATGTGCCCCACCTTAACGCTGGGTCAATCACTGCAACAGTGTGTGTATGTATGTGTGTGTGTGTCTCACCTGGGTCTCCTGAAGGCGAGGCCGTACTGCTGGCAGGCCAGACCCACCGTGGGGGTGTAGACGATGGGCATGAACCTCTCCGTGTCGGAGGTGAGCACGCGGTAGAACAGCTTCTCATTCCGATCCTGCAGCCCCATCAGGAACACATACCTGCAAGACAGGGAGGAAAGGGTGTCCATACCCAGCGTACCCAGACATACAGTGCCCGTGAACGCGGAGGGGGTTCATACTTAACATACAGTTCCAAGGCAAGAGAAGGGAGGACAGGCAGGTTATATCTCAGAGAGAGAGAGAAGGGAGGACGGGGAATTCAAATCTTGTTTCCACACAAATATCTAGGACAAATCAGGGAGGACAGGGGGTTCATATCAAGTGAAAGTGAGGGAGGGCATTGTCGAGAAGACACAGACGGAGAGAAAAAGAGAGGGACAAACAGAGCAAGAGAGAGAGAGAGAGAGAGAGAGAGAGAGAGAGAGAGAGAGAGAGAGAGAGAGAGAGAGAGAGACACTGCGAGTATGCCACGCACTCAAATGTCTATGTGAGTGTTGAGTGCTGACAGTGGGACTTCTGCGTTGTGCAGTAATTGCAGGGTGTTGTTTTTATTGCTGGTCCTATTACACATTAGTAACAACATGCCAGGCTAAGCCATGACTCATGGCCCCAACAGACAGGGAGATTTCTCATGGCACTGGCTGTCTGTGGGGGCTGTCTGTGGGACTGCTTGTTCTTGTAGTCTTCTGGTTAAAATATCCGAGAGAACATTCCCAGCGCATCCGTCTGAAGGAGGCTGTCTGGGAGGGAGGGCAGTGGTCCTAAATAGCCTGTGATAGCGACGGAAAGGCATGCAGTGTTCAGCGAGAGATTGGGGCTGGGGGTCACTGAGGAAGGGGCAGGGTCTGGATATGCACACCACACAAGGCCTGGAAGAGGGAGAGATGCAGGGAGGGAGGAAGAGCAGTAAACAACAGAAATGAAGAATGGCGGATCAGGGAGGGAAGGCGGAGAGAACAGGCATGCGTGTAAATACAAGAGAGATCAGGAGTGAGGCATGAAGGGGGTGGAGGGATGGATGGGGGGGGGAGGAGAGACTCTGAAGCGGAGCCGATCTGGACCCGGACCAGAACAAAGAGCCAGAAGTCCAGGGCTCCGGAGAGCCCTGGGAAAGAGAACAGGAGTCACAGTGCTGTGACTGGTCCTGGAAACACTGACAGGGTCAGGAACTCTAATCAGCTCCCCATCCACTCCACAGCTTGGGGGTCAGTGTGGTGACCTTAGCGGTACAGTGCAGTTATGACGTCCAACAGTGTTGGCTGTTAGCGTGCTTTATAAATAAACGGACTTGACATGACAGAGATAATGATGTCAATGTGTTCAGCAACAGATTGAGAGGGAGAGAGACAGAGTTCCAGACACTTTGCTCATCATTCCAAACATTGAGTCCAGCCGTTGCAACTTCAGGTCAGATCTGACCACGGACGTGGGCCGCTGATCAAAGGAGCAAAGTAAACGTTAGCATGTGGCACGTCTTTTACACAATGAACACAGACATACACACAGGCAGACATACACACCCACTCAATCTGTTCTGACATCAGTCAGGGTAATCAGCTGTTTCCCATAGAGCAGCTTTGGCTGAAAACAGCTGATAAAGTAAGAAAAGAACTGTGAGAGAGAAGGCAGGAGAGAAAAAGGGAGGGACGGAGAGAAGGAGAGAAGGTGGTCAAGGGGGAGATGGAGGAAAATCGAGATGGAGGGAGGAGCGAGTAGAGAGGCGATTACTAGGGTAAACAGTAGGTTGTGGTGGGAGTGTGAAGCAATCGCTCCTCTCCTCTGAAACCTCCTTTGGAGCCTTCCAGATGATGGATAGCTCTGGCTGTAGCTCGGGGCTGGGCTCTCCCAGAAGCACACGCCAATGTGTGTCGGGATTCCCCTCTTCCTGAATGTGTACAGTGTGTGCATGCTTCCATGTTTACACCCGTGTGTGTGTGTGTGTGTGAGTGCGTTTCCCTGACCTGTCGAGGTCGTCCTTCTTCCTGTCGAAGTTGCGGAGCACGCGGAGGAGCTGGACGTCCTGGGACAGGAAGCAGGGGGGCAGCAGGCCGTGGATGCCCAGCTGAAGGCGTTCCTCCAGGGAAAACGCCATGCCCTGTACACACACACACACACAGATAAAGAAACCACACTCGACAACATAAAGCCTTCAACCTCAGAGCCTATAGAGAAATATCCCTGTCCTCTGTCCAAACATGCCTGGCTGGTGACAAGACCCTACTGTCCATCAACCTCTGTTTGTTCTCACAGCCTCGCGTAAGGAAGGTACGGCATCCACAGGTTAACCCTATTGGCCGATCTGCATCCCGAGGGTCCAATGTGTGCTCGACATGCAAAACGTCCCGAGGGAGATCTGCTCCGCCGTGAACCCTGACCCCGACCGGAAACTCCATAAACACACAGGTGTTCGATGTCATGGTTGTGACGTGGGACACCAAACCTGTCAGCTTGTGGACTTCACCACCACACTCCCGGAGAGGGAGGGCTGGACAGAGAATGAGGTACAGTAACAGGAGAAGAAACCGAGAGAGAAAGACAAACTGAGATAAGGTCAGATGGCTGAGCGGTTAGGGAGTCGGGCTATTAATCAGAAGGTTGTTGGATCGATTCCCAGTTGTGCCAAATGACGTTGTGTCCCTGGGCAAGGCACTTCGCCCTACTTGCCTCGGGGAGAATGTCCCTGTACTTACTGTAAGTCGCTCTAGATAAGAGTGTCTACATACAGATAAGGAGGAACTGACATAGGAGGAAGAGAGAGAAGGGGGAACTGAGATAGGAGGGAGAGAGAGAAGGGGGAACTGAGGAGGGAGAGAGAGAGAAGGGGGATCTGGGAGACAGGAAGAGAGAGAAGGAGGAACTAAGAAGGAGAGAGAGAGAAAGAGAAGTATGGTAGCGAGCGACTCAGAAAGGACGTTGTACTGTATTATATGTCAGACAGAGCCAGGGAGACTTGAGGTGCAGTTGTAGGCCCGCCTCCGTGTTTTAACAGTGCGACCACCACAGCCTGGTCACCACACTTAACGGCGTTCCTCTGGGAGACGATCTGGTTATGTTACACGGGGTTTCGAATGTAAAAACATGAATGGTCACATGAGTATAGTGCAGTGAAGGACCATACAGCACACACAGCAATAACATATGGTCATCTTGACGTGCTTCAAACCGTCAGAGCTGACCACAAGCTCTCCAGGTTTTTTATGCATTTTCTTCATGGCAGAGCAACACATTGACGTTCCCAATGGAATTCAGCTCCCAGTTCCAGGGCAATTAGACTGGCTTATCTACAGAGCTCCAAAACAAAACAGACACACACAATCTCCTCATCTCTATCTGGCTGCCGACCGAAGTGAGAGTTTTGGCCCCGATCCCTTCCCAGTGGAGAAGGGGGATGACCGGAAGAGAGGGAAAGGGTGGAAGGGAGGGTAGGAAGGGTAGCAAGGTAAGAAGGGAGGAGGATATGAAGGGAGGAGAGGATGTTGCAGAGGATAAAGCCAACCGCTGTCCTGGTTCCTAAAGAGCAACAAGTTCACTCCGGGCTCTTCAGCGTGGTCCTGATTGATCTTAACTAGGTTTGTTATTCCAGTGTGAAAGGTTAGAGGACAGAAGCTATTTCAGTTAACGCCGTCATTCACCAAGCCCTGTAATTAGCGGAGCTTTCAAATGGACAGGAGCAGCCAAGCTGGAGAGCCAGCTCTCGATGACTGCACGGCGAACAAGCCATTGGAGGTCAGCAAGGTTGTTGAGAGACAGTGGTTGGTTGACGTTATGCACGGCTGTCTGTTCTCATCGAGCTGGGCCTGCACTGGACCATTACACAGCTCTCCTCCAGCTCTGCCCTGCCCTGCCAGCCAGCCCTCTCCTCCAGCCCTGCCCTACCCTACCCTACCCTGCCCTGCCCTGCCAGCCCTCTCCTCCAGCCCTGCCCTGCCCTACCCTGCCCTGCCAGCCCTCTCCTCCAGCTTTGCCCTGCCAGTCAGATCTCTCCTCCAGGCCTGCCCTGCCCTGCCAACCAGCCCTCTGCCCCAGCTCTACACTGCACTGCCTGCCAGGCCTATCCTTCATCCCAGCTCTGCTCTTCTAGACAGCCCTCTTTACCAGCCCTACAAGCCAGCCATTTCCTCCAGCCCTGCCACACACACACACACTGACCAGCAACACTGGAGACAAGAGGCCATGAAAGCTAGCTTTAAGAGCCTTAAAATACATGAGGCGGACAAAGTTTAATATGAGGCTATAAAATGAGATCAAGACCGAACACACACACACACTCCCCTATATTAACTCTCGCTCTCTCCAACTCTCCCACACATAGTCAGAGTGTTTGTGTGTATGTGTGTGCGTGTGCAGAAACTCGATCTCGAAAAGGTCCACAGTGGTAGGCTTGTGAACGTGGTGGAGCTGTCCCAGTAGCATTGGGGCGGAGACACCGGGGCTCTGAGTGTCTGTGTCTCATTAAGGATAATGAGCCGTCCTGCTCTGTGGAGCCTCAAAAGGCCCCCAGTAAGAGACGTGAAACAGAGACCATCCGTGGAAGCCTGCCCAAATGCCCCAATTAACGTGTCCGACAAAAGGAGCAAGCAGCCTGGCTGGAGGAGAGTTAGACCACGGCCTGGAGCTGGCCTCCGAACGTGGACAGATGGGTCTGGGCGAGGGGGGGGGGGACTGGCTGTCTGGGGGGAGGTGGGGGTCCAGGTACTTGGATGGAGAATGAAAAAAAAGATTTGTTCTACACGGTCCGCAGCATCCGCCCCTGGGAACTTGGAGCTGGTTTGGCAGATCTGTGATATGTGACTTACTTGGCCTCTTTGAGCCCTGGGCCTCATTTCAGCTCTTTTAGCCCTGGGCCTCATCCCAGCTTTCCCTGACAGTCAGACAGGCTTCTGGATGTACACCTCTTGTTTGTTTCCCTGCAGGTTCTGATGTTTTGCTTCTCTCTCCGTCTCTGGAGAGAGGGGAGGGCCGGGCCATATAAGGGAGGGCTGGGCAAGCAGAGCCAGAACGCTTCCACATGCTGCTCGCCACATCTGAGGTGCCCATCGCCGTGCCAACACGTGTTGTGCCCGCAGCGCCTTGTTCCAGAAGCAGCGGTAACCAACCAAACCTGTAATCTCCTCACTGGGCAGTGCCACCCTCCAGTCCAGCCCTGCTTCGTGCGCACGTACACACACACACACACACACAAAACTCTTCATTAGTTGACCAGATGGGGAACCAGTGAAGATGAAAGTCCAGAAGTTTCTATCTGGGATAAAAGGCCTTCTGTGAGTTCCTCAGAACTCAATGGCAGGGTTTGCTAGGTTTACAGTCTGGAGGCAAAGTTCAGAAACATGAAAAGTCTGCGTGCTGCCCTTGCCTTGTAATCTCATAACCACACACACCGCCTAGGAGAGAGGCGAGCAGGAGAAGAGGAGATCCTGGGCAGACAGTAGTTGGTAGTAGATACTGTAGGTTGTAGGCTGGTTTGTTCTAGAATATTCATGGCTGGAGTGTTCAGGTTGATCTGTTCCGGACTGTTCAGGGCTGGGCTGGAGGGTTCTGAGGCTGGTGCCACGGGGCAGAGACCATGCCCTCCAGCTGAGCAAATAGAACAAGTCAGTTCCAGTAAAGCCTGCCGTGCTCCGGCTAACCTTCCATTACTGCCGGTCCAACAGAGACAAGCAACAGCAGCCACCCTCATCCTCATCTCAAGCAGCCCCACAGGTCTCTCTACTGGAGAAACGAGCAGCTTATCACTCAGAGAGATCTGTTTGCAGGTCTGAGAGCACCTGGGTCTAATAGACTAACACAAAGGATTATGCAGAAAAGATGCAGTCAATCTGCTGAGAACATGCAAAGTCGGCATATTTTGCACCCAAAAGACTGTCCTGCAGACTGCTGACATTGACAGTCAGCAGAATGTTAAGTAGAATCCTGCTGTTATAGGAACTCTCCCCCTCTCTGTATTTGTCTCTCTCCCCCCCCCCCCCCCCCGTCTCTCTCTCTCTAGTCCACAACAGCTGGGGAGAGACTGAGTCATACCTCTCTCAAACAAAACATGCCTGCTGTTTATAAACACACACACACACACCCCCGCGCACGCACACACACATTCCTCATCCCTCACCCTGAAGAGAGCAAATTCAGAGGGAGGAAAATAAGAACCCATCCAGGAGGACAAGAGGAGGACAGGAAGAGAGGATGAGGGGAGGAGGAGAGGAGGACAGGATGAGGAGAAAAAGACTCCCATAACCATGTCCAGCAGCACTCAACATCATTATTTATGTCATCAATTGTGGGATGCGAGTCTAGACCCTGTGAAAACAGCAGGTCTGGATCTGGGGCCGGGTCTGGAGCCAGGAGGCTGCGACTGGGACTGGTGCTAACTGGCCCAAATCA
Organism: Thaleichthys pacificus; assembly: GCA_023658055.1. NCBI lineage: Eukaryota > Metazoa > Chordata > Actinopteri > Osmeriformes > Osmeridae > Thaleichthys > Thaleichthys pacificus. Next base: position 12,211,410 of record CM042871.1, on the reverse strand, counting down.
AGTTACCAGGCAGGCAGGCCAGCCGGCCGACTAGCTGGGTCGAGATGCTTCGAGAAAGACAAAGGCCTAGCAGGTGTGAGCCCCCTGTAGGGTTCTGTTTGATATTTCCATAGTGCAGCAGTGCCTGGCTAATGAGTCCATGACGTGTGACAACAGTCGCCAGTCCTGAAAGAACCCCATCTCTGTGGCCCCAGCACATTCTGCTGTCAACAGTGTGTGTGTGTGTGTGTGTGTGTGTGTGTGTGTGAGTAGAGATGGATCACAGGGAGAAGAGACAGACACAGAGAGAGAGAGAGAGAGAGAGAGAGAGAGAGAGAGAGAGAGAGAGAGACATTGACAGAGCGAGAGACAGAGAGAGTGTGTGTGGAGTAAGAATGTGTGCATTCATTCATACTAATGTGTGCATGCATGTGTGTTTGTTTGGACCCACTTAGTCTGGGCTTCTGATCCCTAAAACACACACACTGCCTCCCCCTCACCCATACTCCCCAACCCGCCCTCCCCCTCCTGCCCCATCCTCCAGAGCAGGGGTGGGTACCCCCACTCATCTGCCATCCCTCCCCCTGTAGGGTGCAGCAGTAGGCAGGGGAGGAGACCCATCTCTGTGGGGCTCTCAGGATCACTGGCTCAAACACATCAGACTGAAACTCAGAGGAGCATTCCTGTGGGCCCTCCCCCCACATCCATACACACACACACACACACTAGCATCACTGCTCCTATTGTGCTTGCAAGGCCGTTGAGGACATCCAACACCACATCCTTCAAACAGATACCCGATCCATCCAACAGCGTATCCATCCAACCTCCGTAAGATTCCTCCATTGCTGCTACGGGGCCTGGGGCTACTCACCCATACACCGTCCCCCCCGTGACAGGCCTGCTGGAGCCCCCTCTATGGAGCTGGAAGCAGACCCCTGCTCTGAGGTGACCCCTGGGTGACCTTAACAGAAACCGCTCTGGGGGGGGCTCTGTAGTTATTTCGTAGCCCAGATTAAGAAAAGGAGTGGAGAAGAGGTGTGTGGCTTCTGACAGCAGGGGAGCACAGTGTAGTCGTGGAAAAGCCTGAGTGCGTTTAAACATGCATGCACGCACACGCACACACAAACACTCCACTTAAAATTCTATCGAACCACCTAGGGTTCCCTAACAGGGTGACTCCCCTCTTCATTTCTCCCCCCTCTCCCCTCCTCTCTTTCTGGTGGAAACTTCAGCTGGGCTATAATGAGTCTCCTGTAACAACTCCATGGTTACGACAGCCTTTACAGAAGTGGCAGCCATAAAAGCCTTCACATGAAAGAGACATGAGGGAGAGAGGAGGGGAAGCGAGGTCTTTTGGTTTCTGTTTTCCATACATGACACACTCAATGCAATGGGTTTGTGTGGAGCGACCTGGGGAGTGAGTTTGAGCAAGATCCCCTTTCAGCCACAAACCTAGTTCACGTTCAGGTCCTGTCCTGTCCTTATGGTTAGTGTGTCTGTGCGACATACCAGCCCACAGTGTAGACTCGTAGGTCATGGGGGCGGGGCAGGTCTACTGGAAGCTAATACTCTCCATCTCCCTTCATAGTGATGGACTGACAGGAAAATAACTGACTCTCTCCTCTTTCTGATACAGAATACTTTCCTCTCGCTGTGTCTCACGCCGCCATCACTCTTTCTTTCATCTGTCTCTCGACAGGAAGTGGAGAGACAGACACAACTAGAGATGGTAGCGCTGTCCTCTCCAGGGATGGAATATGTCCACATCCACGTGGCCTGGGAAAAAAAACATTCCTCGACTCCAACTCTCTAATCCAGACGTACGCTACACACAGGGAAGTGAACCCATAAACAAACAGAGGTCCTCTCCACCAGATGCACTTCTCCAGCATAAACGGTTTATGCTGGAGAAGTGTATATGTCCGTATCAAACCCTTTATTAAACCAGCACATCCTTGATGAAACCGGACTGTTGAAGGCCACCATGTGTGAGCAGCAAGGAGCCAACCTTCCCCCCCCCTCCCCATCCAGGGTCAGACCCCAGCTCCCATCCCTCTCACCCACCCCCCCCCCCCCCCCGCCCCAACCCCAAACAGTGACATGTACAGTAAATATGACATTCTACCCATTCCTTTTCAACTGTCGTCAAATGTAAAGACTTCAGTGGGGTGAGCTGAATGGTTGCTTGTTTACTTAGTACACTAGCAGCCCCATGTATGGCCCACGTCTGAAACTGACAGGACCTCCCGACATTTCCCTTCATACTGTCCCATTGCTCACATATCTCCAGTCTTGGGAAATGCACTGAGAGAGGCATGCGTGTTAGGCCAGGCACGGCTGACGTTAATCATTTGTGGGAAGCAGAAAGGCGGCTGTAAAACATATTTGCCCTCTGACTCCCGCTGAGTCACACCAAGTCCCCACGGAGAGATCCGAGCGCTAAGCTAGCAGCTCGAGTCAGACAAATTAATAAGCATTTGAAAAGGATTTTCGATGTGTAGCCCTGGGGAAAAAGAACATCACCACAGATCGACCCTCCACACCAACATTTCGGAGCGCTGGGCCGAGGGTTCCTTTGATGAATGCCTCAGACTAAATGTGCCGTGGTCTCGAGACTAATGATGTCGTTAGAGAGAACGAGTGGCGCTCCCCTGACCATTCTGTTTAGAGAATCGCCTCCGTCTATCAGACTGATAGCAGTGTTTATCCCCTCAGGGCTCGGAGGAGAGGAGGAGAGGACTGACCTAGAGAATTCCTCCCTCTGGGTAAATATGCCAGCGCTGTAAATCACGAGGTGTCAACTTGTGAATGTATAGACGCTTGTTGGTTAAACAGCCTTGAAAACCAAGCTCCTGTTGACTAAAGGGGGGGCGGCCTCAGCCCGAGGGTGACATGAGGAGCGTTTCAAACGCACCCTCCCAGGACGGCCCTTCAGATAGCCTTTTCATGCTCTATGTTCCTCCGTCCCTCAGGAACCTGCCCAGTTGCCGGGCAGACGTCCAAGTCTCTAAACAAATCAGCAACTCTAAAGGCTTGGGGTAAATATGGCCATACCTCAGCCCCCCGGAGGAGTTCAGTCTTGGTTAGCCTGGCGCTGAGACCTGGCAGTCCTGACACATCACATCTGATACACTCCTGTACTGAACGTGTCAAACCCACAGCTCTGTCAACACGAGTTAGCATCTGCTCCATCACTACCACAGGTGACCTATAAGAGGCAGTCTAACCAGCAATGGACAATATCAACTCCTCAAAAAAAGTTAGGAAACGTTATTTCGGTCGATTATTCCTCCCCTTCAATAATACCAATTGGTATTGTCTTTTATATTTTTGGAAAGCCTGATTAATCACCTTTACAATGAGGTACAACGTGTAAGGATCGTCCATTCGTGGAATGAGCAACACAGCTAACCGTGTGGGTAGCGGCCCTCGGTATTATTGAAGGGGAGGAATAATCGACCGAAATAACGTTTCCAAACTTTTTGGGAGGAGTTTACATAATCCTGGCTTTTGATGCAGGAAACAGGCCCTGACTCATCACACTTGCAAAGTTCCTAATGTGAGAATCTGGAGGAAGGCCAACTCTGATAGATCTCATCTAAGCCTGCTGGCTCACTAAGGAAAAAGACTTCATTTATTTAGTTGTTCTCTCTACTAAGTAAACACGACTAAAGCAAATCCTTGCTGAGCCCGGTTCTCAAAAGAACAGAACACACTGTTACAATAAAAATGTCCAGCCTGCATTCTCTGAAACTTAAGCCGCCCATGCCATTTTATCACTAAACACGCCTAGTAACAGGCCCAGGCACCAACAGTATGTCAATCCAGAGGGTCTCTACAATGTGAACTATGAAACCGACAGTAAAAAGTGTCCCCTTGTCCCCTCCGACCTTCAGCCCTTCCTGTAAGCTGTCCTGTCCACAAGGCCACCTACATAGAGCCCAGAGCCCTGAATGCAGCCCAACAAAAACAGAAAGAAGAAGAAAAAAAAGATGTTTCTCTCAACAGACAAACACCTGCTCCATCACAATGGAAGAGGGCCATAAGGTTGTCAGCAGCAGAGCTATGGGGGTCATGGATAAAGAGGGTCGCTCTCTGAAGGCTTGGGTCTGGTCTCTGCCTGCCCGGCCTTATGACCCGCAACCTTTGACCCAGGACAGGGAGTTAAGCGGGTCAAATAACATACCAGCACGGTTTCAGATCTCCACTAGGTTACATTATTAGAAAGGTTGACGCTGAGCCCAGTGTTCCCATGTTTGCTGCTCCGTGTGTTGCAGACTCTGCTCAGTGTCAGGAGGTTCGTCTATGAGGCAGGAAGTCAGGCCTAGAAAACCTATTAATCAGGTCTGCATAGTCACCAGGGTATTGTTTCCAAGCAACCTACTTTGCATGGTGACTGCTGTAGACAAAGCAGCAAGCAAATCCGCCCCTACACTGTTCCCCAGTGTGTTCCTGTGGGCTGATAGGGCATCTCTGGGGACTGGGTATTTTGACCAGAAGACCTGTTTACCAGGTTCACTTGCAGGCAGTGTTAAAGTCCTTCTAGAACTGCAACTAACAGGAAAGGCCCGGACTGTGACCATTCCGTCAGGCCTGTCCTCATGCTACCTCCTAGAGTCAACACAGCAGGTCCACACACAGCCACGGTCAAGATCTACGCACATCATCCGATAACCCTGGGAAATAGAGTACTTCTTGTATTCAGAGGGCATCAGTGGACCTGTAGTTCAGTAATGTTACTCTTTAGGCAAACCACATTCTTGGAGTTGTAAAAGAATGAAGGGTATGGTGGGGGCTCCTGGGGAGATATTTCTGGATATAGCCATTGTGTTCAACATGTAGTTGGGAAAACTCAAAACAAGACAGGACAGGAGATATGTCTCCTACATACCCTATTTGACAGTCTGTATAATGACAGCTAAAGTAGCCTACCCAGAACTGACAGAACCCAGAAAGGCTGAACTAACCTCTCTGATACTCAGGTGCTTGGTGAGTATGTATGTGTTTCTGTAGGCTATAGCAGGTGTCAACGTTGGGGATGAGCATATTAAGAATCTTCGATTCCTGATATTATGAAAACAACTTACAACTATCTAAATGACAACATAGCCTTATTCTACGGCGTGGCGTCCTTAGTTTGGTTAGCACTTCCATACAAAATCCCCGAGTATCGTATCACAATTGACCACAAATCACACATCTATTACACTATTTAGCATTTTACTGCGGTAATTTGCTACTCTAGGAAAATTGGGCCTATTCTAAATTGAAACTTTAATCTGCCAAAAATTGCATCAAATGAACGGTTTAAATTACGTTCACAGCAGCTATCAACCCTAGATTGTTTACTAGGCTGGAAAGAATGCAATGCTGAATTCGCTGCTTGTATTTGACGAAGTTACCTTGTAACTCTTCGCCACCCTGAAACTCCACGCCATCCTGAAACTCAACGACATCCTATAGCTTTGCCCTACGTGTCCACTACAGCGTTTTTTAACGCTCTGCACAGCCTGTACGTCATCGCTCGGTGGCGTGTTGGACACGTTATATTGAAAATTAATTGGAAGCCGACTCTGCGCCGCCCGCTCCGCTGTAGTGGACACGCATCTGGATAACCACGCACGGGACCTCTGCACTATGCCCTTTATTCAATTTAGACGCAGTAGTTGATTTCAACACTACGAAACACTTACGCAGATCTTGGAAAATGATCAAATCGAATATTATTGGGTATGGTGGATACTAATCCAGTTCTAATAATGTAATATCCGAATATCCTCCTCATGGTACAGCAGCTGAGTTTATGGAAAAGAATGCGGGGGAATTTCAATGGGGGTGGGTGAGGAAGGGGAGGGTAGGGGGGTGGATGAGGGAGGGGGGTGGGGGGGGATAGATGAGGGGGCTACTCTCACTTTCAGTCTGGCCGCTCCGCCCCAGTCCATTCGAGGAATGTCTGTCTGGCGAGCAGCGATGCGTGTGGTCGCACAGACACACCTGGAGACGGCTGACCACACCTGGGACACCTGTGACATCATCCCCCAGCACTGCGGCCCACCTAGAGAGGGTCACCCGACCTGGCGAGGGACAGACAGAGGAGCACTTGTCCCCCTGTCAGTCCTCAGGTTGACTCAGCCCTGTAAGCAGACTGTTCAGAGCCACCTGCCTCTCACACACACAATCTTACCGAAACACAGTCTACACACACACACACACACCATGGACACAGACACACAAAGTCCCATGAAGAAGAGCCAGAGCAGGGTTAGAAAAGTTTCCATAACAAAAGTGGATGCTTTTTGGTTTCTATGTGTTTGTTTGTTTCACAAGATGTGCTGACAGGAAAATAATACTAGAAAATGGTTCCAATAGCCTTTGGGGGGAGAGGACCCTCAATCAAAACAGACCAAAGACAGAGAGAGGCAGGGTTAGGGTTAGGGTTAACCCTAGGCTGAGTTCCAAGTTCCAATGGTTACCGAGGGTTACAACGATAACCTACCCCAATTAGAGGGGCAGCCAGCTGGCATACCAGCACACCCTCAAAGACCAATCAGATATTGGTTTTCTCCACTCCAGCCAAAACACAAAGATCCTCATTGGATGGTGGGTATCATATGAGCCATCTGTACAGACAATATGGAGACTGTGGTTACAAAGTGAAGCAGCCAATAGCATTATCTCTCTCTATCCCCCCACCTACAGCTGATTCAGGATCTTATGTTGTACATCAACAACACCAGGTTAGTCAACATCAAAATCAAACATATCACCACTGCTCAACATGGGTTGTATGACATCATTTTTGTGCATGTTAGCCTGTAAAGAAACACTAACCAATCCATTGTGTAATCTGACGTTTATCAGTATACCAGTAGGGGGCAGAGTAGCTGTCCAGTAATGAGGACCTGACCGCACAAAAAACAAAATCACACTCCGAATATCCGGTTCCAATAGGAGCGCTGTAAGTGTGTATGTGTGTGTGTGTGTGTGTGTGGGGGGGGGTTAATGGGGCATAAGGGGCCAAGGATACTGTTCTGTAGGGGTTGGGGTGGGGTAGACTTGGGCTAGAGGACTAGGATTGGGGTGACTGGGGGTTGGGAGGGTGGTGACTGGGGTTGGGGGTTTGGGGGGCCAGAGGGGGAATGTTGAACAGGGGCTGAAAGAAGGTTGAGCAGTTGGGGTGAGGCGGGGGAGGATATGGGTGAGGAAGGGAGGGGCTGCAGGTGATGAGGGGACTGAGGGTGAGGGGGTTTAAAATGAAATGGGCAAGTGCAGACGTGAGGACAAGCAGCTTTCAGCAGCCCTTTCTATCAGCATCAATTAGCGTGTTGTTCTGTGACTGGTGTGACCGGTTCTGGGCCGGGGCTGACGTCGGGATAGGGAAGAGGGGGTTTCAGGAGAGGAGTGGGGGGAGGGGGGTCCGGGGAGGGGGGGTAAACACAGGCCCCCAGGGACCTCAGGGCTCAGAACAGGACAACACTGGCCCACTGCTGGCCCACAGAGGCCTGTCTGTCCCTGGTACTAGAACATGCTAGGGCTCATTTCCTACCTTCTCCTCCAATTTCCTCCTGCCGGGCCGTGTATGGGCATGGCAAAGGACGCTTCACTGCAACGCACAGAACCTCCTTCTCTCTCACATCAGTCAAATTTTACCTGTGTATGTGACTATTTTACCTCTGTTTGTGTGTGTGTGTGTGTGTGTGTACACGCACGTGCGTGTCTGATGAGGGTCTCGTAGATCCCACAGCAAGGGTTCCTGTGAGGCTGGCTAGCTCAATGTGAACAGTAATGCTCTTGCTAACTGCTGTGGATAAGTAAGGCCTCCTTCTTCAAACACAATCTCAGACGACTTGACCAGAGAACCAAGGGGAAACTTAGTGGGCCATGGGGAGCTTTCAGAGACAGGACAAAGGTATGGCTATACCAACTGACAAGGAGACCGAGCAAAAGCCTTGAGTGAAAACCTTGAGCATGATAAACAATGTTTTGACAGTTTCAGTTTGAACTCCTCGCTACAGATTTTCCAAGCTCTTGTTTACAAGGGGAGATTACTATCCAGGTCCAATGGGAGCAGTTTCTCTTAATGAATCTCGTGAAAGCGCCAGTCTTTCTCAAAAACAAAGCAATAACACGCACGCACGTGGAAGGCACATTAGAAGAAGAAGAAAAAAGAAAAAAGAGCTGTAAAACATGAAAGAGACGCGTCGTCTCGTGACGTTCTACCATCCCACATCACATCGCGGAGGGAGAGAGATGAGCCAGGAACCTACCGAGGCTGCTGTCCCTTCAGGCTCTAAGCTGCTCCTGCCTTCTAATACTCTGGGAAGAAAAGTAGCCTGTCTCACTAATTCAAGTCACCATTTTCCCTGACTTCTGGGGTGCAAAAACAAACAGGGACAAAGCATGTTGTGGCATTCACAGTGGCAGACCAATCCGGATTCAGTCTCTGAGTGGCTCTGAGTGGTGTGGCGTACAGACACGCAATTCAGAACGGGAGGTGTCAGCTGGCAGGTAAATAAACAACTCGGCTTGCCAGCAACAGTGTAGAGAGAGAGAGAGAGGTGCAGAGAGAGTGGGGGGAGGGAGAGAGAGACAGGGAGCAGAGAGCAGAAAGGTACATGAGGAGGTTAAGCAGTGAAAGGTCATAGCCTGTGTGAGAGAGGGCTTTACCAGAATAGAATATGAGATAACCTCTCAGCCACTGGATCCGATTGGAGAATCATCGGTTTCTAGGCAGGAATTTAGTTGTTTTCACAAGCTGACAGTATGTTATCAGTCTACAGCAGTTACTATTTCTACAGGAAGATGGTGAAGTGTGATGTTACCTCTTACAGAAACAAACACTAGCCCGCTCCCAGTGACGAGAAACATTTAGTGAGGCCAAAAAACAGGCATCAGTCAACTGCTAGTAGGGCACACCTGGACTCAGAAATGTGACCTAATTTCTGTCTCTGCCATATTGTACAGAAAACACACACACACACTTGACGTGTGTGTTGTGTCGGTCTGTGTGTGTGTGTGTGTGAGCCAGCCTCAGAGGAGTGCAGTCATTAGCTGGCTGACAAACAAGGCTCTGTGTACCAGCAGTGTGTGTAAGTGTGTGTGTGAGCACATTGGGGCAGGGCGGGGGAGATTCTTGCCTATGGGGACTCCAGGATGGGGGGGAAAGGGGGGATCCGGGCCTTTGACTTCCTAGCGTATCAGGCGGGGCCGGCCCTGGCAGCCTTCCCAGGGCTGAGCGCCAGCAGGCTGGATCAGATAGGGAGAGCTCCCTGAACAGACCCCACAAGGCTGAATGGAGCCAGGCTGGAACAACATGCTAACGTTTTTCTGGGAGAAGTCACTAGAGCAGCATGCTAACGTTCCTCTGGGAGAAGTCACTAGAGCAGCATGCCAACGTTCCTCTGGTAGAAGTCACTAGAGCAGCATGCTAACGTTCCTCTGGGAGAAGTCACTAGAGCAGCATGCTAACGTTACTCTCGGAGAAGTTACTAGAGCAGCATGCTAACGTTCCTCTGGGAGAAGTCACTAGAGCAGCATGCTAACGTTCCTCTCGGAGAAGTCTGTAGAGCAGCATGCTAACGTTCCTCTGAGAGAAACTTCACTAGAGCATCATGCTAACGTTCCTCTGGGAGAAACTTCACAAGAGCATCCTAACGTTCCTCTGGGAGAAACTTCACTAGAGCAGCATGCTAACGTATCTCTGGGAGAAACTTCACTAGAGCAGCATGCTAACGTCTCTCTGGGAGAAGTCACTATGCCTGATAGCAGTCATGCAATAATCATGACTAGACTTACAGAGCACATCAATAACACAATAGCCACAAACAAAAACTACCTAGGTTTTTTTTTATTGTGTTGAGGTTATAAGTATTTCACTTAATAATTAAAAGTGAGAGTTGATGGATGATTAGATGTCGAGCTATACGTATTCATTTCTGTGTAATGGACGCATGTGGGGGAGGGGGGGATTGACACAGGTGACCTAGTCAGCCTGTTCCTGTGCGTGATCAGCACCATGGACAGAGGATAAAAAGCCCCCTTGTCTCGTGACCACTTCACGCAATAAGACCCATTGAGAACATGAAAAACCAAACTATAGCAACTAAACCTAGAGCAGACTGCTTTTTAGGAGCTACAGCCGCACCGTGCACCAGACACGATCATCCACTCAAAACAGGATTAACCTCTCGAGACAGCTGACAGCTGAGGCAATCCCAGAGCATTTCCGCTTGCCTCACTGTCCGCTAAGATGGAACGAAAACACGGAAGTAAAACATATAAAGTTTAAAACCCAACTCTAAACGCTGCCAGGATATACAATCTTGGCAACAATATCCCCATTAATTTCATCATTCGTCTCTGGGCTGACAAATTAAGGTGCTCCTCCCGTCATGTAGTAGGAGGACGGGCTTGTCTCGCCTTTCCCCACGGTTGGCTAGGCAACCGAAAAAAGAAAGCGACTCACTGACACTCCAAAATGGAAGTGAAGTAGTTGTACAAGCAACATCAAACTCTGTCAAAGTACTCGAGTAGAGTTGTGCTCCTTTAAATCTAATTATAGAACGCTGTGAAGCTGAAATGCCGACCAACTGTTGGGTCGCTCTCCGTTTATAAGCGAAACGTTTCAAACTGTAAACTGTTTTGCTTTGCCTACCTTGTTCAGGTGGGGGTTTCGTGTAACGTCATACCCCCTCTTCTTTGTGTAAACAAAGGTCTTGCTTTGATCTTCAGATTTATGCATCTCCGTCTCGACCGATTCCCGCTTGACTTGCCCGTGTGCCATGTTGCCTTCCTCTTTAAATAGCGTACCGGTGAACTGTTGTGAACTCAACAAGTGGATGCGACAGTGGCTTGCTGGTCGTGCTTGGTCACGGTGACAGCTTACAATGGCTGTTCAAGAACACTGAAGATGGGCACTAGCGCGACGTGTTGTCTAGCTGTCTAACCAGTAGGCGTGAAACTACCTCATTTATTGCTTTCAAAAGATTTCGAAAGATCACAGACTTGTATAATTTGTGATGAAACATCCTGCCCGTAAACCTACAGGTAGTATGATGTAAACTGTAAGAGAAAGGGGAACTAATATTTTTTTCGTTTCTTTAAAAAATCTGGAAAAGTTTTGATGAGAGCCATAATATGTAAAACAGTATAACTTTACTGTCAACCTTTAAAACACAGCCTGTGTGTGTGTTGTGCGTGTGTGTGTGTGTGTACACATGCATACTTGTGTGTGTTAAAGCAAGGTCAGACCACAATCTTCCCTGCTAGAGTACTGGTTGGGAGTTGTGATTGTGAAACATAAGGTAATGGGGCAGCCCATGGTGTCATTGACCCCAACGCGGTACAGAAATATCCTGACCTCACATGAGTCTGGTGACCTAGAGTAGGGCTTGAACATATGAGACTGCACCAAATAGGCTACAACACAATATGTCTTGTCAGAAAAAAAAGTCCAAAGTAATATATTAGGACTCTTCTGTTAAGCCAACTGAGAAGCCAACTGTTAGTGTCTGTTCCATGGAGATACGGTGTCCTGCGTGCCATGGGCCTGACACAGCAAGAAGTCTGGACCTTGATCTGGGTAGCTCGTGTCTGGCATGTGAGGAGCGAGTGGGAATGAGAGTGATAGACAAGGGGAAGTTAAAGAGAGTGTGGTAGAGAGCCTCCTCATAATGCAGTTGTCAGGCCACGCTGAGCCCATGCGCCAGCCATCTTGGGTCTGTTGCAGATTCACTGCGGCTGGGACCTGACTCTGTGTCCTCCTGACCTCGAGACAAAAACGGTCTGCTTACCTGCCTCCGACCCAGAACCTGCCCAGATCGAGGTGTCTATGCTGGGCAGAACCCAGGCCTTGGCATCCTAAAGGCTGTGTACCTCTTGGAAACATACTCAATAACAGGTTTTTAAGGGTAGCCAGCTGTTTGATTACAGTCTACCACCCACTTGATGACAGCATGATCCTGTAGTCTGCCTGCTAGATGACTTTTATCACGTAGGAGAGGGGGGGGGGGGGGGGAGGGTAGAAATGCACTCTCTTTGTCTTTCCCCCTCTCTCTCTCTCTCTCTCTCTCTCTTTCTCTCTCACACACACAGACAGGAGTGAAATTACAGAGGATCACATCGTCCACAAACACAGGATTACTGGCCTTCCTTCAGCTCCTGTCTGTCCCAGCAACGGCACCTGGCCCGCTTCCTGCTCTGAGGGAGGGGGGAGGACTGGCTGCTTACCTTAGCCCTGCCAGATGTCTGGAACGAGAGAAGCAGGCCTCCCGTTCACACCTGCCAATAGAAACGACTGTCACCGCGCCGACACGCACAGCAGGGGCGTACAGTGTGGAGGGGATCTGTTTCAGCTCGGGTCAGTTTGACAGGTTGGATGTGTTCATGGGGAAGAATGAGAAGAATTGTTTCCCGGGAAGAATGAGAAACAAAGGAGACGGAACGCGAGAACATGTCCTGTGGATTTGGAGGAGAGGAAAGGAAGGGAGGGAGGGAGGGAAGGGGGCCGGCCATTATCTCCAACCTATCTAAGGAGGAATGAGCAGTTAGAAAGCTTGGGGCATGGTACAAGGTCAGTGTGAGGAGTTCAAAAGGGTCAGTACACACACAAACAGCACAGCGGTTTAAACTAGCACATTCTCATCCTGAACAATGGCCAGAGCCCCCCCCCCCCACACACACACACAACATGGGTGGACAACAGCAGAACTGTTGATGATGCTGTTTGGACCCTGGAGTGGAACACACACCCTGGCCCAGCAAGGTCTGGATGTTTATGCAGAGAATCCTGAGGGACAGTACAATTCCAGGTCTGCTGGTAGCTGTCCTTCTCTACCTCCCCCGCCCCTCTCTCTCTCTCTCTCTCTCTCTCTCTCTCTCTTTCTCTCTCTGTATGAGTGTGTGTGTGTGGGGGGGGGGGGGGCAACCTAGCAAGATTGGATTAGCTAAAGACTGTAGGAATCATTTTAAGAGAGAGCAAGAGGTGTGTGAATCATTGTAGCTAATCCAATATTCCACTGTAACCACACCCCAACACACACTCACACTCATACAAAGAGAGAGAAGGGGAGGGGTGGGGGGTCGAGAGGGAGACACACACACACTCAATAGGGTCTTTCACCTCCCTCCATGCAGGATGTTTCAGTGTTCAGGAACTGTTTAAGGGCAGTGTCTAGAATGTGGGGAAATAAGTTTAACATCAGGGAGGAATCTTTCAAAATGCCAGATTTACGATCGTCCCCCAGTTTGCCTGCATACCTCCCTCCAACTATGTGTGTGGGTTGTGACTGCAGCTCCAGAACACACTGCAGTATGCATCAAGTTCAATGACAGCAGAGCTGGTCGATGGTTCAAGGTCCCTTTGAGGTCCAGTTCAGGTAACTACAGATCATAGCTTGTATGGTATGAGGAGAGGGGGAGGAAGAGAGGAAAGGGGGTGGAGGGGAGAGGAGGTGAGGGGGGGTGGAGGAGAGCAGGAGAGGGGGATGGAGGGAGAGGAGGAGAGGGGGTGGAGGGAGAGGAGGTGAGGGGGGGTGGAGGAGAGCAGGAGAGGGGGATGGAGGGAGAGGAGGAGAGGGGGATGGAGGGAGAGGAGGAGAGGGGGATGGAGGGAGAGGAGGAGAGGGCGTGGAGGGAGAGGAGGAGATGGGGAGCTTAGGAGGATAAGGGGACAAGGCTGATGAGAGGGGAAGCTTGTATGATTCACATTTGTGGAGAAGGAGGCGTCAACATTTTGCTTTTAACAGTACTCTCTTTCTTCTCCAGCGACAGTGATCAGTGTGTTCACTTAGTTTGAGTACTGTGTTTATATAACCTTTCTGACCTCAAGGAATCTCTCCCTCTCTCTCTCTCTCTCTCTCTCTCTCTCTCTCTCTCTCTCTCTCTCTCTCTCTCTCTCTCTCTTTCTCTGTCTCTTTCTCCCTCTCTCTCTTTCTCGCTATTTTTCTATCCATCTAGCTCCCTCATCCACTCTCGTTGCTCGACATGAATCTTTCAATTGGACCAACTTGTTTGTCACAGTTAGTGTGCTGATCCCAGTTTAGACATTCCTCACAACCCAGCGATGGACCTGCCAGCTACCGTGGTCTGTGTTTTTAGAGTCACACGGCCCTGTGGACAGGGGATAATCCTTCGTTTGAATCAACAGGATTTGCCTGAAGCCTTCCCAACTCCTCTCCCCACCACCCATGTCCCGGGACAGTGGACGTCTGCCCTTGCTTGCACATATTCTTGCTTCAGAAATATTGACTTTTCCTCCAGTCTCTGTTTGTATTGAATGACTGACTATTCCTGTTTGACTGGGAAGGCCTGGTCTTAAATGAGCCCCATAAGGTGGGGCCAGGCTTTTGTGCATACTGATACAGCATCCACTCATACAGTACAGTGTACAGTAGGTCCGACCTGCTGTGTGCTTAGTATTGAGGCGTGAAGAAACAGGGGTGTGCCCTGTCAATACCTGACCAGGGGACAGAAGGTTAAACTGAGATCATGTTTGGTGTTTCTGTGTGTGTGCGTGGGCCTTGACAATAGAGAGTGGAGCGAGCAAACTGCCACTTCAAACATCTGTGATTCCAGCCAGTGCCTTGCACAAAAGCAAATAGGCAACACACAATCTGGTATGGACCATCCAGCAACCCAGAGCCAGGCAGGTCCATAGTGTGTATCCGACATCAGACTGCCTTTTTCGCGGGAGGACTTCAAAGCTTCTGGGTGTGATATCTGGACTTAAGGACTGATGACCATATCATCAATCACAGCAGAAACACTTTCAGATGAGGGAACAAAGGCCCAGTCACGACTATGTAGCCAGCTCTCCACTTCCACAGAGCACAGCTCAAAAGCGATATTCATGCACGCTGCTTTGAGGTCCATAGGATGTTTAAGCTGTGTGTGGGTTCGTCCGTTCGGGTGTGTCTGTGTGTACGCAGGTGTGTGATGTGAAACGTACATATTTCTATCTTTATTGCGAGGGGGGGGGGGGGCGGGGGGGGGGATATGGAAAGTCCATAAAAGTTCGGCCACACGCACCTACATGTGTACAGACACACTCATATAACCATTGAAACACATGCTGACCTTGGAGGGTCACTGCAATGCCAAAGGTGGTTTGTGTGTGCTTTTGTGTGCTTGTATGTGTGTGAGCACATCGAAGTTCATGAGCACGTGTGCAAAAGTTGACTTATTATTCTTTCATCAATACTGCAACAGTTTCTTAAGCCTACTTGGCGTGCTAACCTTTTACCTAAATATTTACTGTTAATAAAGTTACATACAGCATGTGGACCTAAGTGGAACCTTTCACCACTGTCCCATAACTCTGTGAGTGTGTGTGTGTGTGTGTTTGTGAATGCGCGTGTGCTCGTAAGTGCCTGTGAGTGTGTGCTTGTACTTTGGTGTTTGCTTGTTTGTGTGTGTCTACAGAGCGAGAGAGGAAGAGGTGGAGAGAGAGCGAGCGAGCGAGCGACGGGAAGACTGAGAGAAAGTAAGAACATAAGTAGGAGAGAGAGAGAAAGAGAGAGAGAGAGGCCTGTCTGATCAATGGGTGCCTGTTTGGTGGTGTGACGCTCAGCTGAAGGAGAGCGCGGTTGTCTAAATAAAGCGTGTGGAAGTGAAGCCGGGGTCATTAGTGCTACTGAGATGCTTTCGCAGTGTGGCCAGAGCCAGAGGAGACAGGCTCTCATAGAAACACACAGTGCCACAGCTGCGTACGGGCTTTGCACACACAACTCTGTACAGGACAACCCAGAGCAGACACAAGCAGTTACACACAAAAGGACTCATCCGTGTTGATCTCCATTGCTCTCTGAGCTGTAGACCCTGGGCCTGGTTCTTTGAGACCACACCTCAGGTCTCGGGTGTCTGTTTAAGACAGCGTGAAGCAGGGTCTGGGTTGGGGTCGGCTGGAGCAGGGTGGAGATGAGTTAGGGTGGGTCTGAGTGCTGTTCTGTGTGGACCTGGAGGATATATACTGTATGGCTGAGTGGACCTCAGCTAGGAATGCTAGGACAGTAGGAGATGTTGGTCACTGGGGAGAAGATCATCTCTCCTATGGTGAGGGTTCCCAAGCAAACCATGCCTTGATGCCATCCACGGCACAAACACAGCACCCTGAGATGATTAACCCTAACTCCAACCTCCACCTCCCGAGGTCCAGGAAGCTGGAGGACTGCTTCCTGTGAGGTGTGGCTGGCTACAAAAGGTCCTCTATTCAGACTGCATATCCCCATCTCCAGCAGAGTGCAAACCCACTCCGCCCTGCCTCGCTCTGCCCCACTCAGGCCCTCTCCCCTGGGGTATGAAGGCAGATCTCTCTGGCCTCTCACACTCCAGTCATGACCCCTGACCAGGAACCATGCAGGCTCAAAACAGGAAGTGTAACTGTGTTTCTTTTACCTTTTTGAGGGTTGCTATAACAAAAGTCCAAAGCTGTTGTGTTATACGGGTAGAGTGAGTGATCACCATGGTGACATGTTCTGCTTCAAAGGTGACTGACACAACGTTCTGAGGACCTAACAGAGACCCACACGCACACATATACTACGTACACACAGACACACACACACACACACATTCACAAAAGGAGAAGGCACACCCTGATCTATGGCAGACTTCATTCAGCTCAGTGTTAGTAGGTGTCAGTAGGTTAGCCAATGAGGCGTCTGTGTGCATACCTGTCACACTGACTGACAGAAGGCTCTCAGGGGATCTGTTTCTGACAAAAACACTTCATAATCTACTCTGTCATCTGGGGCCAGATGTGCATTATTGCTATCCATCCATCCATCCTCTCTCTCGCTCTCTCTCTCTCTCTCTCTCTCTCTCTCTCTCTCTCTCTCTCTCTCTCTCCTCCTCCTCCTCTCTCTTTCTTTCCTTCTCTCGCCCTCCCGTCATTGCTCACACATTCTTTCCGTATTCTTTTGGCCATCCACTTTCTTGGCTCATTAGATCCTCTCCATTCTCCAGTGCATTCCAATATGCCAGAGTTCTCTCTCTCACACACACTCACACTAAAACCAACACAAGTCAGCACACACACATACTGTCCTACCTGATCAAGCATACATTTCCTTGACACCAGTAGCTTATCGCTCTGTCATTCATGTATTTTAGGTCCTCAGTTTAGACATGCTCACACCATACACACACACATAGCTAAAGGATAAGAGCGTCTGCTGCTAAATGACTAAATGTAAAGTCAAACAATTGCCAATCATTTGCCATTGCCAGTGGATTACAGCCACCTGTGTTTATTTTGGATTTAAAACGTATTATTATCAGTATAAATGGAATGGATTTACGCGTCCTCGCATCCAAATTACGCACAGGCACACAGTATCGCAGTCAAACGGATAATAAATGGCACATTCCATTCCATGCGTTTACTTTGCTGTCTACAATTCGGCAAGTA
This sequence comes from Thaleichthys pacificus, assembly GCA_023658055.1. NCBI lineage: Eukaryota > Metazoa > Chordata > Actinopteri > Osmeriformes > Osmeridae > Thaleichthys > Thaleichthys pacificus. Next base: position 12,194,021 of record CM042871.1, on the reverse strand, counting down.
GCTATCGCTTTGATTCATTCTATGTGTATTGTGTGTATGGCCTGGACCCCGTCCCGTGCGTATTAACCACTTGATCGAGCACGAGGACTCAAGACTGTGGTCGCAGCTGTGGAAGTTCAGATAGCTCACAATGAACGTCTACCCACACGTTTTGTTGTGAGTTCTGTGGAACGAATTCTATCCCCGGTCCACTGAAAGCTCCTTTGAACGGGGAGCACAAACGACAGACATCTTATAAAATGATGGCAAAGGCTGCCAGCAGTAGCATCATGCGCGCAGCGCTCTGCCGACTGCCGCGTTGAATAGTCTTCTGACTTCACTCTATTCAGGCTTTGGTGAGATTGGTTGGTCCCTCCCCTGTGTGAACAGCCTTTGTCGCAAGTTAAAAAAAACCTTTTCAAAGTTTTGTCTCCCCCCCTCTCTCCCAACCTCCCTCCGAGCCGCTAAGCATCAAGTGCAGCCTACACGGAGCGCTCCGGCCGCGACTTCTCCCAGCCGCCGTGTTGCAAATGCCATGAAGACAGGCGAACAGTCACGCACTGAGAAGAGCACGTCTGGGATGCACTAGCAGTTTGTTTTTTGAAAAAAAGGGAATAATATTTGTATAAAAACAACAAACAATACATTTCGGATTTATCATATCATCAATCGAATGCAAGCAGGTATGCCGTCTTTTTTCTATATGCATCGTTCCAGTCAGTGATGTGAAGCCACATGGGCCAAATCTCTGACTTCCGTTTACATCTGTATTTTGGTCTATTTTAGGGGTTTATTGCAGAGTGGAAATACTTTTTTCTAGTGGAAAGACTTGACAGTAATTGACGATTATTATTTGATGAATTGGATAACTACGATTTCATATTCTAGATCGTTAATATTGGGCGTTTAGTTGTTTGTTTTTTGTGTTGTCTTTGTTTCAAGTTTATTTAAGTATGAATATTAAACAGACATTCCTTCTGATTATACATTACAAAATTCTGATAGTCTTTTTAAGTTTGATTCTTTCAGACTTACAGTGTAGGCTACCATACAAGAGTTCCTTTTGTAAATTGTAATATTCGAAATGATGGAATATGTTCTTTAATGAATATTACCCATTGTCAGCCAACATTATAACTCAAAGGTTGATTAATCCTGGGCGTCTACTCATTTGTAGGATTTTTTTTGAAGTTTCCAATGTGTATCCAGTAGGCCTATTTGATTTTTACGAACCTTTATTGTCTTTTTCAATTTTATGATGAATATTTAATAAAATAAAAACATCTATAGCCATATTGGAAATACCGTTGGTTGTAGTTATGATAGAACGTTTAAAAATTACTTTTGAATGGGTGTTTGTTGTCTTATGTCGAATGACATGCTGTCAAAGACGCACGTTGGAGTCAGTCCTAAAAATGGGTCAACCTGGGAATTAAATCATGCCTCATATTAAATCATTTTCAATTAGACAATACGTCTCCGCTCATAAAACGACCCGTAAACCCACGAGACCGAGTGAGACACCCTAGCGCCATCTTTTGGTGCGCCCGCGTGCTTCGAACAGCCGACCTCTCCGCATAATTCGTGTGACCTTGCACTGGCATGTAGTAGGCGTGCAGACATCGTATGTGATACACAATCCTGTCATGGAAAATCGTTCAGTGAAGTGAGAGCGCTTCCTTTACTGAGAACTTTTTTGAATACGCGCTGTATCAATTATCACTTAATCCTCAGTGATTTGAGGTTTTCTGGAGAAAATGTCATGTCTCCGTCTGGGCGGAGATGAAAATGGGGTTTGGCAAGAAAGGCAGCAGATCTTTCGCGTTCTGTTTCCGACAACACATTCTGAGAGCATGTTTAGTATTCAGCGTGTTTCTGAATCAGCCTAGGTCCAACTGATTTTGATGTCCGCTCAGTTATTGGTGGGACTGATAGGGGTGGGGGATGGAGTTGAGGAACAAGAATGTTGCCCTCACCAACGTGTACAGTTGGTGTTGTAATTGGTGTTACCTACCTGTGTTCAGTCAAATGTTTATCATGTAAGCCAAGCCAGTGTAAGGTGGGCAGGTCATCTCTCTCTCTCTCTCTCTCTCTCTCTCTCTCTCTCTCTCTCTCTCTCTCTCTCTCTCTCTCTCTCTCTCTCTCTCTCTCTCTCTCTCCCTTTCACATGCTGTATCTCCAGTTCCATCATTTTGCTAATTTCTGATTGGATGGTGGCCTTCAAGCCACGCCCCCTATCTGAAGAGTCAGCCAGCCAATCCCAGGCTTAGATCAGTTGAGCTAATCACAGGGTCTGATCTGTGGATTTACTCACATCAATGGTCACAGGCTATTTAGACTGGGGAAACAAGCAGCATGGACCCAATCAACTCTTGCTTTCATCCTACACTCTCTCCTCCCTCTCTCTCCCTTTCATCCTGAGAACTCATTGAACTGGCTGCTGGATTTGGACCACTTCTCTGCCCCTCAATGACAAGGACATATGCCTCGCCCTGCATCCTCCCAAGGTCAAGCTGTGGGGCTACTGTGTTCGGCGGAGGTCTTTCTTGTGGTCAGGGTTGAGCCGTATGGCTGAAGGCCAATGTGGGTGTTCAGCTACGTGTGTGTGTGACAAGTTCTCCTCCTCCACCGTGTTGACTAAGAACAGCACCCGTCATCGGCGGTAGTCTTAGTGGTGAAGTGATGGTCTGTTGAGTGGATGAAATGCCCTGCAGTCTGGTTCCCTCTGTAGGGCTGGTGTTCAGCTTGGTTCCCTCTGTAGGGCTGGTGTTCAGCCTGGTTCCCTCTGTAGGGGTCTGGTTCCCTCTGTAGGACTGGTGTTCAGCCTGGTTCGCAACCTCTGTGCTCAGCCAGGACACAGCCTGCCACCGATGTCACATGTGTCCCTGCACAATGGAGGGATGGAGAACCCTCATCTGGCCAGCTGTGAACAAACCTCAGAGCCCGGTCTCCTGCCCTCGCCCCTAATCCCAACCTACAGCCCCCAGACCACAGGCCTCCAGCCTCAACCTGCATGGTTGAAAGGGGGAACTCTGTTGGGACATGGGGCCAAGTGCTCTACACTTCCCCCTTGTGGAGAAGGAGGGGCAGTGGCGCTGGAAAGCATGCCTCCTGGGTTGGCAGCCAGGATCCACTCCCTGTGGATTAAATGGTTTCCAGAGTGAACGTTTAAAAGTTTTGCAGCATGTTAAAGCGTAAATGACTAAAGGCTACACACCATAAACGCCACCACTCACCCTGTGCATTTTCTCTCCCCCTCACACCTCTCTTTCTTTCCCTTTTTTCTGCTGCGCTCTCTCTTCCTCCATCCCTCTCTGTTCCTCTCCTCCAGAGTCAGAGCGATCAGTGCAATGGGCCCTGTTCCCCTGTGTCTGCTGCTTCCTGTGACCCTCCTATTGGCCGTGACGGCGGCGCAGGAGGATGACCTCACCTGGCCGCAGGGGCCGGTTCCGCTGGTGAGGAGCAGGCGCACCATTCCCCTCGACTCCCCCGGCTTCACCGCCCGGCCACACCCCCGGCAGAGCCCCGCCTGCGGCATCGAGTGCCAGCGCGACCTCCCCGACCCCTCCCTCGACCAGCTGGAGGAGCTGCTGTCCTACGAGACCGTGTACGAGAACGGCACGCGCACCCTGACCTCCGTGTCCCTGCAGGGGCTCAACGACATCCCTTCCTGGCCTGGGAACACCTCCTCCTCCTCCTCCTCCTCCAGGTCGCGGCAGAGACGAGAGGTGTACGGCATGGACACGCGCTTCACCATCACCGACAAACACTTCTCCACCAAGTACCCCTTCTCCACCTCCGTCAAGATTTCCACCGGCTGCTCCGGGGTGCTGGTGTCCCCCAAACACGTGCTGACCGCCGCCCACTGCATCCACGATGGGCGGGACTACCTGGCCGGGGTGCAGAAGCTCAGTGTGGGGGTGCTGAAGGAGAAGGGCCGCAGGGGAAAAGGAGGGAAGGGGAGAGGAGGCCGAGGACGAGGGAAAGGGAAGAGGAGAAAGGGGGACGAGGACAAGGAGGAGGGAGACGAGAAAGAAGAGAACGGAGGCGAGAGGCGAGGGAAAGGGAAGGGTAGGAAAGGTCGGAGCCGCCGCAGCGCCGAGGCCGCCAAGCCGTCGTTCCGCTGGACGCGCGTGAAGCAGACCCAGGTCCCCAAGGGCTGGTTCAGGGGCGTGGCCGACAGCGTGGCGGCAGACTACGACTATGCCGTCCTGGAGCTGAAGAAGAGTCAGAAGCTCCGCCCCATGGACCTGGGCGTGGTCCCCTCGGTCCGCAAGCTGCCCGCCGGCCGGATCCACTTCTCAGGCTTCGATGACGACCGGACCGGGGACCTGGTGTATCGCTTCTGCTCGGTGTCGGAGGAGTCCAACGACCTGCTGTACCAGCACTGCGACGCCAAGCCAGGCTCCAGCGGTTCGGGGGTGTACGTCCGGCTGAAGGAGCCCGGGAAGAAGGCATGGAAGCGGAAGGTGATCGGGGTGTTCTCTGGGCACCAGTGGGTGGACGTTAACGGGAACGGAGCTCAGCAGGACTTCAACGTGGCGGTCAGGATCACGCCCCTGAAGTACGCCCAGATCTGCCTCTGGGTCCACGGAGACTCGAGCCAGTGTCGCCACGTCTGACGAGGCAAACGCCCTTCTCCTCTCCTCTCTTCCCCTTCTCTCTTGTCCTCCTCTCTCCTCTGCACTCCTCTCCACTCCTTCTCTCTCCTCTCCTCTCTTCCCCTACTCTCTTGTCCTCTTCTCTCCTCTCCTCTCCTTCTATCCTCTCTTGTCTTCTCACCCCCCCCGTCACCTCCTTCTATCTCCTCTCTTCTCTCTCCTCTTTCTATCGTCTATTCTCCACTTATCCCTCTTTACTTCCACCCTCCTCCTCTCTCCTTTCATCTTCTCTCCTCTCTTCTCCTTCTATCCTCTCTTCTATTCTCCTCTTAACCCCCCTGTTCTCTGCTCCTCTTCTCCTCTCATCTCTGATGTCCTCTGTCACACAGGCTCCTGACACAACATGTGCCCCCCCGCCCCCCACACACACACGCACAAAACACACACAAACACACACACAAACATACATACAGACTCACTATTGAGACTAACAGGAACTTTGGCTGTTCAGCTCTTTTAACTTATTTGATTATCAAAATCAAGCAGCCTGACACAAAACCATCCTGTATCAGTTTGTTGATGTCGAAAGCTTCTTTATTTGACAGATTTTGACACATCGTTGAACATGTTCTGTATATGCCGGTGTCTCTTGTGGCGTCCAGGACTTCCTGTCATCCGTCTTGGTTTTCCCATGAGAGAAAACGTCACATCTGGACTCTTTCTCTCCGTTGTACAAAGAGGCTGTTAGCATCCGCATTTTGTGGAAGACCCAGAAAAAAGTCGTTGTTTTTTCCTGAGAAATTATCATTAGATATATTGAGATTTTGATAACTGTTTTTTATAAGTATTTCATAAATCAAATTGCTGGTGGTTTAAGTGGTGTATATCTAGATCTTTGAGTGTAATGTCCCTTTTTTACAACTACTTTTTTATCGGATATTTCTGTAATGCTTTGTTTGAGGAAACCCTTGCAGGTTGTCTGTAGATCCTAAGCCAACGCTGGACAAACACCCACTAACTCCAACCCTAACCTGTCAGTTGTGCAACAGTGTCTTGATAGTGTAATACTGTAGTTGAGTTTCTGTAGACTATGGATAGCCCACCTCAAATGGAGGCCTTAGCGATGCTTCTGAGACCAGCTAGTGAAGGTCTCAGCCCCACGTAAGAGTCTGAGACCAGCTAGTGATCTCATCCCCGCGTAGGAGTATAAACAGACCCCCCCCAGCACCCCAGCAAAGGAACACAGTTCACCATTGTGATGCATGAACAAATCATGGTGCTTATCTGAAACTTGGTGCTATGCTAATACAAGCAGACCTATCAGGATATCGTACTGATGGCTTGGTACTGTAACTATGTACTGTATTTAAGGTGAGGTTATGCTGTGGCTTAGACACACAGACCAGGCTAAACCTGTACATATTCCTGTCATGAAATATATGGTTGGTGGACACATTCTTACCTGTAGGGGATTTGAACAACCCTCTCAAGCCTGAACGTCAAATTGTCTTGTGTTGCCATCGGCATAATAATTTGTATGGGTTTGCTATTGATGACCAAAGACATGAAATGAGATGTCACATTCAATGAAAACGAATCATAATTAAACTTGGATGTCTACCTGTACGTGTGTGTTTGTGAGCCATGTGTATTGAGAGACATAATAGTGAACTATATGGTCTAACATCTGCTTAGAACACAAGGACTTGTTACACAGAACAAAGTAGCCTATAACATTGCTCTTAATTTAATAACTAAATAAACACTCAGTGAGTCAGTTGATTCCACTCTATGGAGACCATTGCAGGTGTGGATCTAGACAGTGGGGCCCTTAGAGCCATACAAAGTGTGAGTTCCTTTCTAGAACACATTTACAGTAGCAGCTGGTCTGTTTGCATCTGCAAAGTGGGATGGTCCATTTACCACAGAAGAAGAAACCAGACTGACCTCCAGCAATCTTCTTTCCATCATTGAGTTTATTGCATCTCAAAGGGCTTACATGCACTGGGAGAGGGCCATCGTAAACAAAAATAAAATAAAAAAACATACCAATTTAAAAATAAAAATACATTATTAGCTCAATCATGAGAAAGTATTTTTTCCCCTTTATAGTTTTATACCATCTTTTTTCACAACAATGTCTGAGACGGTCACTTTCATAGACATTAAAACAGAGTGTCCTCTATATCTGGGGCTGGGGGAGGTGGGGTCATGGGTCGTGGGTGGGCCGTGGGGTGGGGTCATGAGTCGTGGGGTGGGGGGTGGGGGGGTAGGGTCGTTAGGTGGGGGGTAGGGTCATGGGTCGTGGGGTAGGTTCATGGGTCGTGGGGTGGGGGTCTCACTGTTCAACAGCGCCCTCCTGTGTACACACAAACACACGCACACACACAGGCTGCCGGCCCGTGTCCACTCACGATACCACAGGTTCAACCACAGGGGAGGGTCGCACTACTGAAACAGGATATGACAACAGAGCAGGAAGATGGGAGAGGAATGCACTGTCTCCTCTAAAATACAAAAATAACCTACTTCTAACTGTAACCGGGTGTGGCCATGACAACAATCCGTACAGGTTGATTTCACAAACGGCTCAATGATTTTAGAGACAGCTGATTGGCTGATATGGGTGACTGATCCTGTCTGATTCGTTGATATGACAGCATCGCTCAGGAGGGACCCGCTGACTGTGACCTACATATGACCTTGGAGTAACTGAAATCTTATTCTCTGAAAACAAGCAGAAACATGGGACCTGTCCACTCCAGAGACCAACGACACACACAAACAGAAGAGGAGAGAAGGATGCCACCAAAAGGACCGGATGCCCAAAATATCAAACAAATAGAAAAATATTCAATAAATAAAAAAATACAAATACATAAATACAGAGAACTAAACATATCCTTAAATATCACCAGACACTCTTGTTGGAATCAGCCCATACACATTGACTCTTAATATGTATTCATTATACAGTATATTCACTATTTGTCTCCAAGTACGTTTGAAATGATGACGGGAGATAATGATCACATGACTTCATAGAGCTTGATATCAGATTCACATCAATATTGTCTTCCACGGACATACAGAATATAGACAGCCTTTGTGTCTTGTCTGCCAGGTTTATGTACATCAAGACGACGCTCTGCAGACCACACGAGACACGCTTCTTTACAGCTGACCAGGGGCCGGTCAGGGGGTGAAGCTCCGCCCCCACCCCTCGAGAAGGGGGTGGAGCCCAGCGCAGAGAGCAAGGGGCGGGCCCAGGGGCATAAACACACGTCATCCAATTGAAACGCAGACACTGGGAAAAAGAGCCTAAACAGTCACACCTCCACTCTCCTGCTCGTTTTCATGTTCACTTCATTTTTTACTTTTTTACTTTTTTCGTGTAGATTTGTTTAGACAAAGGACATCCACACGAGCACACACCAACGAACACTTTCACAGTCTGTGCTACAACATTTACACAAAAGTGGGCGGGGCGAGGCGGGGTGAGGCGGGGCGGGGCGGGGCGGGGGGCTGACAAACATCTCTGGAATCTTGGGACGTAGTAAAACACCAGACAGATCGGAGGGCCCTGCTCCAGAAAAACAAGCAGCTGGGAGACAGAAAGCAGGAGGACAGTCAGACATGCTACGCAGGCTAGCCATTCTACACTTCATCGAAAGCAACCTTTCACTTCATCAGGAATACAGCTGCTGGTTCTGACCAGGCCTTACCAGGCCTGACTAAGGAGATATACCCACCTAGAGGGAGGGGTTAGGAGGGCAAGGAGGGGGGGGGGTTTATATGAAGTCCTTGAGGTCGAGGTCTGCCAGGGGATCCTTGGGCTTCTTAGGACTCTGACTGGCAGGAGCAGGAGATATCTGGCAGATAGACAGGGACAGACACAAACACATACAGACAGACAGGAAGGCAGACAGGCAGACAGGCAGACAGACAGACAGGCAGACAGACAGACAGATAGGTAGACACATAGACAGGAAGATAGACAGACAGGCAGTCAGATGGGATACTACACGTTGCACTACCCTGGTTACTTTGTGTGTAGAAACAGTTACACAGTGTGCGTTTGATTTACCGGTGCTCCAGGTGCGGCAGCCCCAGTGAAAGCTGGTCTCATCATGGGGGTCTGTCCCATCATCATGGGAGGAATCATGGGGGCCCCGGGCCCGGCTGTAGGGGCCTGGTGGGGGGAGGGAGAGGGGAGAGGGGAGGGGGGGGGCACCACAGGTTAGATATATATATGAGCTGGGCATCATGAGGCAATACTTTTTCCTATAGCTGTCTATGTGTGTGTGTGTCCCAGTTCTCACCATGCCAAAGCCGGGCTGGGCTCCCATTGGTGGAGCCATAGCTCCTCCAGGGGGAGGGGCTCCTGGGGCTCCGGGGGAGAAGCCAGGCTAGGAAACAGGAAGTAAGTAAACCGTCAACAGAGGGGAAAGTGAAGAGGAGTGGGGCTGGGTGGTTGGTGGGTGCTGGGAAGGTGGGAAGGTGGGGGGTGGGGGGGGGGGGGGTGAGGACGGTGTGATGATGTGAGCTCTTACCATTTGAGGTCCGGGTGTACCCCAGCTGGTGGGGGCCACCTGGGGGGTCCAGTTAGACCCTCCTGTCAGCTTCTTCTCATTCCACTGCTGGTCCCTGACACAACACACACACACACACACGTGGTCAGAGACTAGACACACACACCAGAGATCAGACACTAAACACACAGACCAGTGGTTCAAGTCTAGGCACACACACACACCAGAAAGACTAAACATACACACATGCACATACACACCTAATAACAGAGACTAGACCCACACACATCCATACAGCACATATAAACACATACAAACAGACCCATACTTACTTTTTCTGGCTCGTCACCCCCAAATCTACAAGAGAGAGGAACAGAAGGAGGAAGGAATCATGAATGCTTCTGCCTGCACTGTTAGCCCCAGCAGCTGCTAAACAAGACGGTGCCCAGGCGGGACCATATACGTACTTCCCACCAGGTTAGCCAATGAGGAGTCCAGGTCTCCCCCGATGGTCTTGGCAGGGGGCGTGGCCGGCGGTGGCCCCACAGTGGCGGGGGTGCCGGTGCTCCCTGTGGTACTTCCTGCTGTGCTGCCCCCAGTGCTCTGGGGCGTTATAGCAGGCATGAGCAGCTCCCCTAGACCCCCCAGCACTGAGAGAGGAGGGGCGGGTTAGATCCTTCAAGGACGCGGTGTGACGGTCACCACAGACAGGCATGACGATCACCACAGAGACATGTGACATCACCACACATATCTGTGACATTCCACACACACACACACATACACACTCGATATGCTGTGTACTGCATGCACCAAATGACTACCATGATTAACATGCATCAAAGGGCATTACAGAAGTGTTCCATTTTGGCACCATTCACTGGTGATGTGTAATTAACTGCCTCAGGTGTCCAGAACACACTAGATGCCCAGAGCAGTGGCTGAAGGGAAACCAGCCTGCAGAAAGACCTACAGCAGGGGTGTCAAACCCTGGTCCTCGAGGGCCGCTGTCCTGCATGTTTTAGATGTTTCCCTGCCCAAGCACACCTGTTTCAAATAAATGGGTCGTTATCAAGCTCTGTGGAAGCCGGGTAACGACCATTCATTTAAATTAGGTGTGTTGGAGCAGGGAAACATCTAAAACATGCAGGACAGCGGCCCTCGAGGACCAGGGTTTGACACCTCTGACCTACAGGATACAATCCATGATGGGAGATACAGCGAGAATCCTAATGCGCCGGAACCATGCAAACAAAGCGGACGTTCTACGACGGTTACGGAATCCAAGCAGCTGCAAAGCATTGTGGGGGGAAAGGCTTGTGAACTCACCAATGACACGGTAGCAGCAAGCAATGAGCAGTGAGGGCGGGGGAGGGGGTAGTGGAAGGAGAAGAAGAAAAGGACAGGGGGAAGGATGGAGGGAGAGAGAGAGAGGATCAGCCAGGAAGGCCAACATGTAGAGGAAAGGGGGAGGGGGGGGGGGGGGGGGCGAGGAGGAATTAAAGCTGTTAGCAGTGGTGACTGTCAGAGTTACATAAGCAGTGTTGTCAGCAGTGAAGCGTGACACAGCCAGTCGCGTGGAAACAGCACACGCACACGCACACACACACATGTACACAACAGCAGCAGTATAGAACAACCCGTAGCTGTATCGAGGACAGAGATATGACCACAGCAGCCGTAGCATTGAAAGAGCACCCAGCTAGCTCAGCCTCAAACATCCAATAGAAACACCACAGATAAATGATAGGCTGCATAGTACTATTACAAGGATTCTGTCTCACCCATCATAGTGAATAGCTTACGGGGACTATAATTCCGTCCATGTTTTGACACATGATTGATGTAATTTTTTTCTCTGCTCTATTCTCTCCGTTTCCTAGGTCCTACTACCTGAGGTGTCGAAGCCACCAGATGGCGCTGTCACAATGGCTGTATCCTCCGTTGACAGGGCCGTGGGCATGGCTGGCATGGCTGGCATGGCTGGCATGGCTGGCATGGCGGGCATGATGGGCATGATGGGCATGGCTGGCACGGGGGGGGTCGGGGACGGCAGGGATCCCAGGACATCGAAGCCAGACTCCAGCAGGTCGTTCTGGAGCGGGAGCGTGGCTGGGGCCGGGGCGGGGACGAGCGCTGGAGCGGGCGCGAGGGCAGGGGCAGCTGTGGGGGCCAGGCTGGGTGAGATGAGCCCTGCCGGAGGTGCACCGTGGGACAAAGGAGAGGGACGTTAATGAGAGGCCGCGGGTCACCGGAGGAGAGACCCTGGTGCTCGGCGGCCACAGAGGAGCTCCGCCACGGAGGAGGAATTTGTCGAGGAGTGGAACAAACATTGAGTCACGCCAAGGCTGACTCAGAACCTGTTGACGCCGCGACGACACTCAGTGAACACAGACACGGGAACGCGTGTGTGAGAGATCGAGAGAGGAGGTGTGTGTGAGTGTTTCGGGTGGTGGTGTGCGTTGGGGGGGGGGGGGGGGGGGTGCGTACCTCCCAGCAGGTCGTCTGCAGGCCCCCCAGGGGCAGCAGGCTGAATCTCCGCAGGACTGCTGAAGGTGTCTGCAGGGCCAGCCAGAAGGGGGGCACAAACAGACAGTATGGAGGAAAAATAAGGAGGGTTAATAAATGATGTGCCTGTCGCTCCCTTGGGGAGGGCGGTGGGGGGGTGTGGGTGGAGGGGGGGGTGTTAGAGTGCAAGCACACACCCACGCAAACAACACAACCAGGGGAGGGAACACAGTGCTGAGATACAGTTGAAGAAGTGATGCCGGAAATGGAGGAGAAGGAGGAATTTGGAGGGGATGGGAGTTGGAAGAGCAGGAAGGAGCATGAGGAGGAGGGGTGTACAGGAGGAGGTGCCCCAGTACCTAGCAGGTCAATGACTGCTTCAGGCTCGGGTTTGGGAGGAGAGGAGGCTTCTGGAACTGGAGCTAGATCAGAGAACGAGTCTAGAAATAGACAGAGAGAGAGAGAGAGAGAGAGACACAGACAGACCAAGAGAGATAAAAAGAGAAAGAGAAAAAGAGAAAAAGAGAGATTTACTTAACTAACCATTGAGTTTAGTCCTGGAACTGTAAACAAAGTTAAGGTCACAGGTCACGATGAAATAGGGAGAAGAAGAGAGACAGAGGGAGAGAGAGAGAGAGACACCGGTGTGATACAGTCAGCTGGGTCGCAGATTCCGAGGCCGTTCCGGATCGCGCCACAGGGCACTGTTGGGGCGGTGGGGGGGGGGGTCACATGACCGAGGAGAGCGCGCTCACCCGTTACCAAGATGTCTCCGGCCACGTTGGCTTCGGGCAGGGGAGAGGGCCCACGGGAGACGGCAGGGAGGTCTGCCCGGGCGGCCGGAGAAGAAGAAGGAGGAAGAGGAGGCGCAGCAGGAGGAGCAGAGAAAAAGCGTTAGCAGCAACCGAAAGTGCGCGAGAGCGGAGGAAGGATAGACCAAGTAGCAAGTGGGGAGACATGCACTGCACAAGTGGCATACCACTATGGGGACAAACCAAGACGCGTGGAATAACAGATGAGAAGAGGAGGAGGAGGAGGAGGAGGAGGAGGGGAACCGGTACACAAGAAGAGAGGAATCAAGGCCTGTACCTGACCCAAACAGGTCTACGCTAGGAGTGACTGCCTTGGTCTCTGTGGTGGGGCTGTGCTCAGGCATAGAATCATACACATCTACAAACAAGGACAAACGGTTAGCTCGGCGGCAGCTGATGAGTTCGAGGGAGAGAGGGAACAAAAGAGAGAGGGGGGGAGGGGAGAGAGTGGGAAGGAGAGAGGAACAGAGAGAGAGAGAGAGAGAGGGTGAGAGGAGTAGAGAGAGGGTGAGAGAGTGTCAGAGAGAGCAGAAAAGCAGACTTTGGTTCAGACAAGTCATCGACATGTTTTTCAAAATGCAAGCTGGTAAGAGCGGCAGAAGGAGGAAGTGGTCATCAGAAGGAGGAAGTGGTCATCAGAAGGAGGAAGTGGTCAGAGGTGATGTGCAAGGAAGCAAACTGCACAGGATCATTAGTAAAGGGAACCATCAACACAAGCTGACCAACCTCTGGATATATGGACAAACTAGGTTCAGTTATTTCTTCTAGGGATTCATATACTCACTGTAAGCAATAGCTCACAAAAGGCCAGGGTATATTACTGTTATTTTACAGTTGAGGGCTAATATATAAATATAATATAGCTACTTTATTTTCAGTAGAAACGCAATGCATTTGATCTACATGTTAATAAATCAATGTGTTTACTGATAATCCGTGTGGATGCGCAATAATATCTCAAATAGAACAATGCAAAGGTTTTTGCCATGGTGTATGATCAATATACCAAGGCTGTCAACCAATCAGATTTTGAGGTTGGAACTACTCATTGTGGAATGTACTGTAAGTGGTTCAATATTCCACACAGGCTAATATCAATGCCTCAGTACTGCATTCAAAAACAGAAATTATTTACAGAGGTGGTCAAAATGTTTGAATGACTCAGTGCCTAAAATGTTCCAAATCAAAGAACTGAAATATGGAAGGAAACAAAATGATAACGATAGAAATCTGAAATGTAGGAGGGACGTTTTATCAACTTCATCGTCATCACGGTCAACATCGCCTTCAAAATGCAGCTGGATGCAGTGCAGGGGAGCAGTGAGGTGACATTACCACCAAAGAGGTCGAGGGTAGGTGGAGCCGTAGCCACTGCGGTGGTGGCAGGGGCCCTGGGGGGGGCGACGGGCGCAATCGGAGCCACGGGGGCGATGGGCGGAGCCTCGCTGGAGGTGGGGGTGATGGTGACGGCCCCCGTGTCGGACGGCATCATGGCAAACAGGTCCATCTCTGGAGCCATGGCTGCACTCCCCTCAGAGGGGGCGAAGGGGTCTTTGGGAGGGAGAGATGGGAGAAAGGAGAGGAAGAGGGGGAGGGGGGTGAGGAAGAGGGGAGGGGGGTGAGGAAGAGGGGAGGGGGGTGAGGAAGAGGGGGGTGAGGAAGAGGGGGGGGGAGAGGAAGAGGGGGGTGAGGAAGAGGGGGGGGGGAGGAAGAGGGGAGGGGGGAGAGGAAGAGGGGGAGGGGGGTGAGGAAGAGGGGAGGGGGGTGAGGAAGAGGGGGGGGTGAGGAAGAGGGGAGGGGGGAGGGGGGAGAAAGGATGTGGGGAGGTTTGTTCAACAACAAACATGGTTAAAAGCAGACAGGAGAGAAAATCAAGCAGTTGAACATCGGGATATCTGAACACGGAGACGCCATGCAACTTAGAACACACACCTGAACACACACATTGAACACACTACCTGGTTCCAGAAGCTCTGCCTTGCATAGCATGGACAGCCCAGTGTGATTGAATCCCTAAGCATCAGTGCATCGCTATATTGTTCCAGAGCTGTCAGGCTCTGGGTGGGGGATGGGCAGGACCAGAGCTGAGGTCCACCTGGTTGCCCACAGAGAGAGACTGGCTGACCAGATCCAGGGGGATGAGGTCTGGCGGGTGTCATCGGATTAATGAGGGGGGTTGGGCGGTATGAGCTTGTTGAGCGGGTTATATCAAAGCATGGCTAGGTGGCGGGGCAGTGAGGGGCTAGGCTGGGGGGGGGGGGGGGGGGGGGGCAGGGGATGGGTGAGGGGCGTGGGGGGGGGGGCAGAGGACAGTAGACATATCAAGGTGATGACCGGTCACATGATTCCCTACTGTCCCATGTAGAGACGGAAGCAGCCTATACTCCCGACAGCGTCCTACACACACACACACACACACGCACGCCCACACGCATGCGCACACACAGGCGCTTAGCGGTGCTGTCACCCACCAGATCCACCAAATGCATCAGCAGCAGGTGCTCGTACTGCCGTAGCTGGCCCGTCGCCTGGAGAGGGAGCGAACGCATCTAGGGGGGGGCGGGGGGGGGCGGGGGGGGGTGACAAGGAAGGGGGAGGGGCACGACACCCAGATGCATAGTGAGACGGACAGACAGACAGACAGACACACGGGGGCGTCGTTTGACGGACGGAGTAGGAATAGTGATGAGGACGCAGTTGGACAGGGGAGGGGTTGAAAGATGAGGTGGATGAAGACCAGGACGATGGAGGGACGACATGGGAGGAGAGATGGGAGGTCAGCATTAGGGGAGAGCAGTATACCACAGCAGAGTATACCAGAGTATACCACAGTATACTAGATTACAGCAGAGTACAGCAGAGTATACTAGAGTATAGCTGAGTAAAGCAGAGTATACTAGAGTATACTAGAGTAAAGCAGAGCCAGTAGGGCAGGCGGTTGATCTCACAGTAACATCAGAGGGATGTTATCTCCTAGGCAACAAGGCTGGAGCATGGTGATGTCACCCAGGCCAGGCTGGTGGTGTGTGTGGTTATCGTTCTTAAGGACTGATGTCTTCAGTACAGGTACACTCGAGGTACACACTTGTTTTTAATGTCTTTTTGTATTACAATTGCTGTGTACTAATTGAGTTTTTATCTATTTGAATATCAGTGGATGTTTAAAGTTGCATTTCGGATGTTACTGTAATCAATCATTGAATGTTCATCAATCATGTTGCAGGTAGCAAGAGGCTGTGCAGCCCTCCCCCTCCCCCCTCCTCCCCCTCCCCCCTCCTCTCCCTCCCCCCCTCCCCCCTCCTCTCCCCTCCCCCTCCCCCTCCTCTCCCTGTACCCTTCAGCACCATTCACATCCTCAACCCCTCTCTCCCCGTCCCCTCCCCCTCCCCACTGACCTCCGAACAGGTCCATGTCAGCGGCGGAGGAGGCGGGGGCGGGGACAGGCAGTGAGGCGGGGGCGGGCGTGGCAGCTGCGGGCGTGGCAGCTGCGGGCGTGGCAGCTGCGGGCGTGGCAGCTGCGGGCGCAGCAGCGGCGGCAGGTTCGGCGGCGGGGGCGGAGTCAGGGACAGAGTCAGACTCGTCCAGAAGAGCGTCCGCGGCGCCGTCGGTAGCAGCCGAGGTCGCTACAGGGTCAACACCCAAATCACCCCCCACCCAAACACAACCACGAATACCCCCCGCCCCCCCCCCCCAGACACAACCACGAAGGAAGCATGGAAACCAGGGGTGGAGGCAGGGACAGAGATGAGGAGGAAAAGGAAAAAAGGGAGACAGGAGAAGACAGGCGCAGGAGGACAGGAAGGAGGACAGGAGAGGAAGGAGGAAGAGAAGAAGAGGAGACATTGCAGATTGAGAAAGCAGGACAGGCGTAGCGACAGGCCAGAGAGAACAGTTTGCTACACCGGTGAAGGCTCTGGTTATCATCTTGACACAAGACAACAAGGAACGGCTTCTCTGCCGTACTCACCCTCGCCAAGCAGATCTGCATGAGGCAGAGGGGGAGAGAGAGAGAGAGAGAGAGAGAGAGAGAGAGAGAGCGAGAGAGAGAGAGAGAGAGAGAGAGAGAGAGAGAGAGAGAGAGAGAGAGAGAAAGATTACTTCTCGTAGCATTCGCATTCGTGGCTGACAGAGGAATAGGAAGACATGAAAGGCGTGGAGGAGTGGGGGGCCGCGCTGTGTCTCACCTCCCCAGCCGGTGGTGGTGGAGGTTGCGGCAGCGCCCCCTGGTGGGGCAGCCATGGGGTCCAGATCCAGCAGGTCATCGAAGCCAGTGCTGCAGGGAGATGAGCGATAAGAAACGGACATCCACACATACATGTACATCCTCCCTGGGTGCCCCAGCATGGGGATGGGGGGGGGGGCTCACCTGGGGGGGGAGGTGATGGTGGGGGGGCTGGGTCGGACTGGGGGGCCGGGCCGGGCGGGGGGGCCGCTGGCGGCGGCGGCAGAGGCGGCAGCGGGGGGCTCGCTGGTCGTAGCCGGAACGGCGGCGGCAGGGGAGACGTTGTTGGTTGTCGTATCCTGTTACCACGGAGAGTATGCCCCCGTTACCATAGTACTCGACCCGGTTACATAACGAGGCATGACTTGACTTCTCTTTTACGTGCGAGAGACCCCTTGGGGCCTCACTCCAAACACATCATCATCAACTGAGACTGGGAATAGCTGTTTAGAGAGGAGGAGAGGGTCTCACTCACCTTGCTGGGAGACCTGCAGAGAGATCAACAGGAGAGGAGTTAACCACATCACAACAACCCTACATCATGACATCACAACCAACACCATCAAAACATCACCTGACCAGATCATGCCGCGACCACCTGACCTGATCAAGACCAGGATCAGTAGATCTGAACATGACCTGATCACATTAAGGCCAGATCAATAGATCTCATGACCTTATCACATGCATGATCAGATGTGAGCAGGCATGATCTGTCTGAGCATAGTGACACAGCGACAGCAAGTTCAAATCAAAAGTGTCACATTATTAGCAGACAAAATAACGTTTCTGTTAGTAATGAACAGTCTCAAAAATATAAAAAACATCCATTCTACGCCATTTCTTTTACTTCAAGAGTTCCATAGAATCCTAATGTTTCATGGAACCTTGTTTGTAATCATGACACAACGCAGCACTGGCTTAAAATTGTATCATGTTACGTAAAGAAAATAAAGGTTAAATGTTGAATAAATAATGTCGTCCAGCGACACCCCAGAACGCCCCCCCCCCCCCCGCAGGCCACACCACCTTGTCAAGCTGAATACTCACTTGTCCTCTCTGTGCACAAAGGAAACAGGAACAGACAAGGACAAGTTACCAGCCTGGCCAGTGACACACAGGTCAGCACTGAGCACACGACCAGTGAAGGACAGATTAGTAGCTTCAGAGTAGCAGAGAGAAGCACTTGAAGTGAGGGACTTCATCTACTTAAAGGTGTGTGATAGTGTTTGAGAGAGGGAGTTTGCCTATATAACGTGAGTGTGCGTGTTTGAGAGAGGGAGTTGGGCTACTAAGATATGTGTCTGAGAAAGCTACTAAGGAGAATCAGGGGTTGCTGGGCAAGTGAAGGTCAGCGTTGTGAGCTAGCTCAGCGTGTGAGCTGGGCATGTGCAGGTCAGCGTGTGAGAGTGATTGATGGGAGTGAGGAGGGCTACTCACGGCTTCTTCCCCTCCAGGGTGTTGAGGTGTGTTTCCAGGGACTCCAGCAGACTCTCCGGGGCCTGCAGGATGAGAGAGGGGGGGTGGGGAGGGGTTACTATGGGAACCTGGCAGTGGTGGTGGCATCAGCCTATACTGGCTGGGCAGACAGGGCAGAACGTAAAAACACACACACACACACACTGGTCAGAAAGTGGCAGTAAACAGACACACAGGCGACGGATAGAAGACATAACGTACATTCGGGTGATTTACAGGGGCCACATGCAAAGACTGAATTAACGTGCTCCCCACGGGCTACCCACAATGCACTGCAGCAGACTAGACAGACCTAAAGCCCATCGTTGCTACACATGCAGGCAGGACACACACACACGCCTGCCGATGGCAGTCATACACACACATCTACCATGCTGGATAATCATGTCACTCTTATATAGAACAGCTAAATCAATCTCCCTCGCCCTTCTATCCCCCTCTCCTCTCCTCCCTTCTCTCCTGCTCCACTTCCCAGGTCTGCGTCCTCCGACAGCCTCTCCACTTCCTCGGCTTCTGAGCAATGAAGCCTGACGCCATTACACCAATAGCAGCTGTAATAGCTGTAGTAGCTATGATACTTCTATCAGCTGTAATAAGACCCTGGGGCACCCAGAGTCTGATAGACCTGTCTCCTGAGACAAGGGGGGAGGCGGGGGCATGATCTCCAGAAGAGACCTGAGAGCAGGCAGTCGGGGAGATTGTACACATGACCGCTGCTTTCTCGGTCGGAACTCAGATAAGACCAGAAGCCCCAATGTCCGGACCGGTGCCAGCCAGAGATTGATGCTGACTCTGGTCAGCTTACAGGAGAAAACAAGAGGGTTAAGCTTTGTGAACAGACAGGCATCAGTGTGACTTACAGCAACATTCCAGTGCACCAAGACTCGGACCAAGAGCTAGACTGTGCTCTGGTTTCAAAAGCAAGCGCTGAGACTCAGGTCCTCTCAGGCCCATCCAGTCCTGCATCTGAGACTGTGCGCTCAGCTCAGCCCAGATCTACTGCGCTGCACTTTGCTGTGCTGTGTGTGCAGCTCAATGCTATTCTCTCCTGTGCGCTTGGCTCTATGAAGCTAGCTAGCTCTGTGCACTACACGCTACTCACACTCTCAGCCTGCACGATGCTGCGGCACCGCTGCAAGAGACAGGGCACAGGGTCTGTCAATCACCAGGGAACCACCGCTCATTGGTGGCATGGAGGACGGGATAGGTCCATGGGTCACCATGGACCTATCCATGACAACTCCATGACTTACGGGTGTGGTTGGTGTTTTGTGGGGTGGTTGGGTGGGTTTTTGGGTTTGGGGTTATGTGGTGTTGTTTGGGGAGGTGGGTTTGTCCAAGAGGTGGGTGGTGGTTTGTTGTTTGTGTTGGGGGGTCGTGCGTGTTGGGGGGGGTGTGTGGTTTTTTGGTGTGTGTAGTGTGTGGGTGGTGTGTTTTGGGGACGTGTACGTGTTTTGGTGTAGTGTTTTTCTGTTTTTTGTATTGGGTGAGGGGGATGGTGGGTGATGTGTGGTTGTGTGTTTTGTGTTGTGAGTTGTTTGCAGAGGTTGTGTGTTTTTGTGATTTGGTTGTTGGGTGGTGTTGGGGGGGGGGGTGGTTGTCGTTTGTGGGGTGGGTTTTGTGGGTGGTAGAGGGAGGGGGGGTGTTTTTGAATGTTGTGGTTTGTGTAGGGTTTGTGCGGGGATCGGGGGGGGGGGGTGGTGTGGTTTGGGGGTGTGTGGGGGGAAGGTGTGGTCGGGTTGGGGGGTGGTTGTTTTGGTTTGAGGGCTGTTGGTGCGTAGTGGATGGTGTTGCGTTGTGTGGTATTTTTTGTGTTGTATGTGTGGGGAGTTGTTTGGGTGTGGTTGTGTGGTGGGTTGCTGTGTGGTGGGTGGGTGTGGTTTGGGGGAGGTTTGGTGTGGTGGTTGTGGTTGACTAGTTTTTGGGTTGTGTTGTTGTGGGGGGTGGTGTGTGTGGGTTTTTGGTCTGTGGTGTGGGTGTGGGGTTTTTTGTGGTGCGGGTGTGTTGGGGTGTTGGTAGTTGGTTTGGTGTGTTTGAAATGATGGGTGGTTTGGGGTGGTGGGTGGTTGGGGGTGGTGTGTGTTGAGTTGCGTTGGGGTTTGTTTTTGGGTTTGTGGTGTGGAGACATTGGTGCGTGAGTTTGTGGAGTGGGTGCGTTGAATGTGGTTGTGGTGGCTGTGTAGTTCTGTGTGGGTGGTGGTGTAGGGGTGTCGGTTGTTGTGGTGGGTCCGGTGTGGAGAGATTGTGTGGTTGGTTGTGTGTGGTGGTGTTTTGCGGGGTTGTTCTGTGGTTGTGTTTGTTTTGTAGTGGTGGTTTGGTGTTTTAGTGGCTCTGTGGGTGGGGGTGGTGGTGTTTGGTGGTGGTTTGTCTTTTGTGGGGGGTTGGGTGGTGTTGGTGTTGTGGGGAGGGTCGCTGGGGACGTGTTGTGTGGTTGGGGGCGTTATGTTGGTGCTGTGGCTGTGGGGTGTTGGGGGTCGGTGTTTTGTGAAGTTTTGGCGTGTTGGGGGGTTGTGGTGTGTTGTTGGGTGTGGTGTGTTGTTTTTGACCGAGTTTGGTGGTAGTGTTTGTATGAGTGTGTTTTGTCGGGTGGTGGTTGGTTGTTGTGTGTGGGTGGACAGTGGGGTTTGCGGGGTGGTTGGTTGTTTGCTTTGGCGTGTTGGAGTGTTTGTGTTGGTGTGCTGGTGTGGTTGGTTGTGTTTTTGGTGTTTGGGTGGTTTTTTGTTGGTGTTGTTGTGGGTGTGTTTTGTTTTGTGTGGGGTGTGTGGGTTGTGTGGTGTTGTGGTGGTTTGGTGTTTATTTTGGTGCGTGTGTGGTTGTTTGGTTTTGTTGTTGCTGGTGTGGTGTGGTGGGCGGTGTGTGGTTTTTGTGTGTGGGCTTAAAGTGGGGGTGTGGGTGTGTGGGTTGTGCGTGGTGGGTTGGGTGGTAGTGTTGTGTTAGTGGGGCGTGTTGTTTTTTGGTTGTGTTATGTTTGTTTTGGGGGGGTTTGTGTGTGTGGGTTTGGTGGTGTGGTGGTGTTGTGTGAGGTGTTGGGTTGGGGTTGGTGTTGTTTTGTGTGTTTTTGTGTTTGGGGGTGTTTGGTTGTTGCGTGTTTGTTTGTTTTTTTCAGAGTTTTTTGTTTATTTGGTTTTGGAGTTTTTGTGTGTGTTTGGGTGTAGTTGTGTGGTTTTTTGTGTTTTTGTTGTTGGTGGTGTTATGTTTGGTTTTTTGTTGTGTGACAGTGGGGGGGCATTATTGGGTGTTTTGGTGGTTGGCTATTGGTTTGTGTTGGGTTTTGGTGTCGTGCAAAGTCGGTGTTGTGTGTTTGGTCTGGCTGGGGGGGCGGGCAGTGTGGGTTGTTGGGTTGTTTGTTCAGGTGGGGTTGTGGAGAGGTGTGGGTTGATGGTGGGGGAGCGGTGTTTTGAGGTGTGTTTGCTTTTTATTAGAAGTTTTAATTTGGGGGGTGAAGGTTGGTAGGAGGTTGGGTTGTATAGTTGTGTTGGTTTGGTTGTGAGGGTTGGTGTGATGAGTACCTGAGGATGGTCATGGTGTGTTGGTTGGGTGTGTAAAGGTGTTTTAGTATGGGTGTTTGTTGTGGCTGTTGTTGGGGGTGTGCTTCAGTGGGCCGGGAGGTAGGTGTAATTGTTTTTTTAGTGTTTGGTGGGGTGGTCGGTGGGTTGTGGGTTTGTGGGTGTGGTTTGTTTTGTTGTGGGTGTGGGTTGGGAAGGGGGTGTTTTTTTGTTTTGTTGGTGGGGGTTAGTGGTTGGGGTTTTTTTGTGCAGGTAATTTTTGGTTTTTTTTTTTTGAGGTGGTGTAGTAGATTGTGTTGTTTGTTGGGGGGTTGGTGTGGGGGTCCGTATTGGTTGTGTTTAATTTGTGGTGGTATGTGGGGTGTTGTTTTTTTAAATGGCAGTGGATTTATGGAAATTGATGTACTGGGTGGTTGGGACGTTTTGTGTTTTTGTTTTGTTTTTAAGTTGTTGTTGATTTTTTTTGGTGTGTGTATTGGTTGTTTAGTGTGCTGGGGGGTCCAGGTGGGGAGTGTTTTTGATGGCCAAACCTTTTTTTTTTTGGTTGTTGGTGTGTTTTGTGGTAGCGTTGTTTGTAGGATGGTTTGTTTGATTTGTTGCAGGGTTGTTGGGGTTGTTGTAATTGGGTTTTTGTTGCTTTTTTTAGTTTGTTTGTTGTGAGTTGGGTTTGAGGAGGGGGTGTGGATGTTGGGTGTGTGTGTTGGGGTGGGTTGCGGGCTTCAGGGGGGTGGTGTGATTTTCTGAGTGGGGTGTTGTTTTGTTAGTGTGTGAGGATTTTGGGTTTTGGGTGGGTGGTCATGTTATTTTGTGTTTGTGGCGTGGGGTGTGTGGGTTGAGTTTGTGTGTTGTTTGGGTTGTTATTGTGTTTTGTGTTGGTGTTGTGCTGGGTTTTGTGTTCTTTTTTTTTTTTGTTTATTTTGTTTTTTGTTGTTTGTTGCGTTGGTGGTTTTGTGGGGGTTGGGTGGGTTTGGTTTCGTGTTGGATTTTTGTTTTGGTTTGGGTGGTGTGTGTGCGATGGGGTGGTGTGTGGGTAATGTGGTTTGGTGGGGCCTAGAAGTTTGTGTTTTTTGGGGCTTGGATAGTGTGAGAACTTGGGGGGGTGCAATTGTATTTTTTGTCTGTTTTTTGTGTGCGTTATGATTTGTTGATTGTTGATTTGTGGGTTTTGTGGTGGTAATATGTGTTGAGGGTTTAAGTGGTTGAA
>CM042871.1:12081178-12166178 GCA_023658055.1 Thaleichthys pacificus | reverse complement strand
GTAGGAGAGAATGCAAGGTGGGGGAGAAAGGAAGGGCGGGTGATGGTAGAGGAGGTGGGGCGGGGGGGAGGAGGGGGGTCAGGACAAAGGACAGGAGTCACTAGGAGGGGGGTCAGGACAGGGGACAGGAGGGGGGTCAGGACAGGGGACAGGAGGGGGGTTAGGACAGGGGACAGGAGGGGGGTCAGGACAGGGGACAGGAGGGGGGTTAGGACAGGGGACAGGAGGGGGGTCAGGACAGGGGACAGGAGGGGGGTTAGGACAGTGGACAGGAGGGGGGTCAGGACAGGGGACAGGAGAGGGGTTAGGACAGGGGACAGGAGGGGGGTCAGGACAGGGGACAGGAGGGGGGTCAGGACAGGGGACAGGAGGGGGGTCAGGACAGGGGACAGGAGTCTCTCCTCACCGTGGGAGCCGGTCTTGTCCAGGAAGTTGCTGAGGTTGAAGAGGGTGTTCCTGGAGGCCAGGAACTGGACGAACCTCTGAGGAGACAGGAAGCAGCACCTTCCAATCAGCAACACACACAGTACTCTCTTTCTCTCTCTACACACACAAACACACACACACACAGTACTCTCTTTCTCTCTCTACACACACACATACATAGATACCATGGCTTAAAATATCCTCAGGTGTATTTCGCTTGCCCCTTTAGGAGCTTTACTGGCTGCCTTCCAAATCAAAGTATGACTTTCATGAGGTGAGGAGAGGAGATCCTCTCTGGAGAAAGGAAGTAGACCATGCGCTCCCTCCATCCCTTCCTCCTCCTCTACTTCCTCCATCCCTTTCTCCTCATCCTTCCTCCTTCTCATAGACAGTGAGCTTAGAAACCATCTACCCAGTCTCACAGGAGACACACCTGTCTTCACACACACACACACATGCACACATGCACAAGACTACATAACCATCAAGAAACACACTCTCACCAGCTAAGCCCCCAGTGAGTAGATTCACTAGGGGGGGGGGGGGGGCACAGTGACCCTTGTTACCCATGGCAACCTCATATTACATCCTCCACCCCACTGCTGTAATCTCTCTGCAGACTCTCTGTGTAATGACATTATCTTCTTATCACAGCATCACACGCACACACATCTCACTACATCTTCTTCTTCATTATTTTTATGTTTCCATCCTCCCCCTTTCTCTCTCTCTCTCTCTCTCTCTCTCTCTCTCTCTCTCTCTCTCTTTCTCTGTCTGCCATCTGTCTGTCTTCCACCTGTTGTCTGGGTGGCCATGCAGTGGTTCGTCAGGATGTGACAGTCAGCTGGATCCACCAGCTGAACATCTGCCTCTCTCTCTGTCGCCTTCAACTGACCCCCGTGACATAACACTGAATGAATGAATGAGTGCCTACATGAATGCATGCACGAACTGTGCTGTCAGTTAGATGTAAACAGAAGACAGTCGCATCTCCGCCGAACTGTTCACTGTCTACGTTTTAGTACTGGTGCTGAACTGAACCCCGTCCACATTTAAACTGTGACAGATGAGGGTGCTGTCCCTGGTGCTGAAGAGCCTGAACGAACAGCTTCACACATGTTTACTATTGTCTTCGATCTCCTTAAACACAACTGAAAGAATACATGTTTGAATAACTGAATCAACAAACTGTTGCTGAAGCCTAACTTGTCATCTTCAAACAAGCTCTTGTTTGTATGTGTCTGTGCATGTGCGTGTGTGTGTGTCGTGTGTCTGTTGTGTGTGTGTGTGTGTCATGTGTGTCTGTTGTGTGTGTGTGTCATGTGTGTGTCTGTTGTGTGTGTGTCATGTGTGTGTCTGTGGTGTGTGTGTGTTTGCGTGCGTGTGTGACCTCCTCACCTCGTTTCCGTGCACCATGAGGTGGTGAGTGGTGACCAGGGCCTTGAACACTACCACCCAGCTGGCGTTGCCCGCACGCTCAAATAGTGTGTCTGCCATCTGGGGCACGTTCACGTTGGTCTCCTGGGTCGCCTGGATCAGGTCTGCAACACACACACACACACAGGTTACCAACAGGCTGAAGCAGGTAGTCAGACAGAGATAGAGACGGAGATGGAGAAAGAGAAAGAGAGGATCAGGGTTGGGGCTCTGACCAGCAGAAGACTGCTGGTCAACTAACAGGCATGAGTCTGTGTATGCCTGTGTGAGTGACTGTGTGTGTCTGAGTGTGTCATTCACAAGACGCAGGTTTGTCATCAACTTCTGTATCCTAGTGCAAGGTTCTGTGTTCTCTCTCACATACACACACACACACCCACAGCCCCTCTGCTCTATTTTTGACATCACATCACCGCAGGCATACTGGTGAAGTGGAGCGAGTGGAGAGGGGCATTGTGGGTCTGACATCACGCTATCACATCCTCCTGTTTGTGACTGGCCAATGGGAGGAGGGGGAGGAGACAGAGGGGAGGCTGACTGTATCAAATGTATGTAGTAGAATAAGAGAAGAGACAGGATAAGAGTGTGTGTGTGTGTTTGTGTGTGTGTGTTTGTGTGTGTGTGTGTGTTTGTGTGTGTGTGAAAGGGAGGGGTGCTGATATTGAGTGTCATGATTTCAGCTCAGCATCAATGTGTGTGCGTGTGTGTGAGTGTGTGTGTGTCATATCGAAAACACTCACATTTCAACAGTTACCAATCATTACAAGGAAGTGATACCAGATACAGTACAGGAACAATAATCCTTCTGGTTGGACCAGACACCACACACACAGACACACACAGGATGTCACACAAGGTATTTTACATAGATGGAGTACAAATGAAGTTGTGCCAAGTCTGTTTCCTAGGCAACTGGCATTCTCGTATTTCCTCCCGACATGAAGGATGCTAGAGACGCCTCATCACTGTACTCGGCTGGTCGCCAGGACTACCAGCATCCCGGTGCAACTGTCTCAGGGCCAGGACAAGCTGCAAATGACCAGCAAGGGAATGCTGTACCACACCCAGGGTCATGGTATCCTGTTCTGATACTGCTTTAATCAGCTGTTCAGAGACAGACAGACAAACAGATAGACATGATAGACAGAAAGTCAGGCAGCCAGATATTGGGACCGAACGCCAGCCAGGAAGTAGGACTCTGTGAGGCTGTTTCACTGCACATGAATGGTCCATAAAGCAGCAGGATATTTATAGTCCCTCCCCCTGGAGCAGGGCACTGGGAGCATTACCCAGAAAGCACTGCTGGCTGGCCAGACCAGTACCAGACCAGGAGAAGTGGGGAGAGGAGGTCCTGCTTGCTGTCTGGCTTGCTAAGACTAAACCCAAGTTGCACCTCCCTCAGTCTTCCCCAGCTCCCTGTGTAACCCACTATCGTTCTCCCTTGGGAAAGAGGGTTCCTCCCAGCATGCTTCCTCCTTGGCTGCTCGATCCGGTCAGAAACAGGCAGCAAACAGAACACGGCCACACCTGCATCCCTGCAGTACTGCAACTCTGTCTAGCTAGGAGGCAGCTTGGCAGGACGATATACTGTACACATACTGTACTTTCTCGGTCACACATTCAGAGTGGCAGACTCAAGGACACACTGACCTCCTAAGAAGGAGGATAGGAGGGGAGGGATGGTGGGGGCGTGTCCAGGCACACAGAGAGGGGGAGGAGCCGGAGCAGTCGTTTGCATGGTGACCAGGAAGTGTGGAGCATGTTTCCAGTCCCTTCCAAGTCAATGAGAGGCAGCAGCCACTTCCTATGACATCATCACTGCAGCACGAGAGCAGCCAACTTGCCAAGACCCTCTTCCTGGTTCTCTTACCCTCTCCCCATCCACCCTCTTTCTCTCTCTCTCTCCTTCCCCTTCCTGCCCCTCTCCCCCTCTCTCTCCTCTGTGTCTCTCCTTTACTGCAGCACTGCCTGCCTAGCACTGCATGAGTCTAGAGGCTGGGAGTGGGATGGAGAGAGGGATAAAGGGACGGATGTAGGGAGGGGGAAACAAATAGAGTGGAACGTAGAGAGAGAGAGAGTGTGAGAGAGAGACTATTAAAACAGCACGTAAAAGGGTTAGGGTTAGACGTAGAAAAGCATTGGAAAGTTGGGATGGATATTCTCCCTTTCTGTCTCTATCCCATTCTCACTCTCTGTCTCTCTCTCTCACACTCTCTCACACACACACACGTACACGCAGCAACATACATTTCTCAATGTCATACTCTCTTCATTCTGGTAATCCACTCCCTCTTTAAACAGGCCTTTGTCTATTTGTGTGTGTGTCTGATTGTGTGCATGTGTCTGAGTGTGTGTGTGTGCGCGCCCATGTGTGTGTGTATGAGAGAGAGCACGAAAGGGGACATTGTGTGTGGTAAGGAGGGCCTCCATTAGCCAGCTGACAGGACTTGAAGGAGGAAGCAGCTCTGATCTCTATAATCTGGGAAGCTTCAGCCAGACAGCATCTGGCTCTGGACCAGCTCTCATACTGCTGAATAGTACTGCTGCTATCCATATGACACACACACACACACACAGAGACACACGACACGCACGGCCCAGCACCAGACAGCCTGCAGTCTAGCAGCACAGGGGTGTGAACCCAGTGGAGGTGAGTCAGTGTGTTTGTAGCAGCCCAGACTGAGGACTAAACACTGCTGTTTATCTGGGACCTTCTCCACGCCTCTTCTCACCTCCCCTGCCTCTCCCTCCATCTCTCTCATCTCCTCCACCTCTCCCTCCCTCCATCTTTCTCGCCTCCTCTACCCCTCCCTCCATGTCCCCATCCTCCACCTCTCCCTCCCTCCTCCATCTTTTTCACCTCCTCTACCTCTGCCCTCCTCTACCTCTCCGCCCCTCCCCTCCCCTCCCCACCTCCTCCTGCCCCCTCCTACATTTTTCCTCCTACATCCTTCCTCCTACATCCTTCCTCCTACATCCTTCCTCCTACATCCTACATCCTACATCCTTCCTCCTACATCCTTTTTCATCTCCTTCTGGGAAACGGGTACGCTGGAATGGCTGCCAATGTGGGTGAACAGTGAGGGTGATCACTAACGCACACATACTGTAGGCACAACCCACTCCATGAACACATGAATATGGATGAGGTGCGTGTATGTATCCAAATCTTGTTTTCCTTTTCATGACTCAGTACTGCTGCGCAAATACCAATAATATGGCATTGCTTGGTGATTGTGTGTATGTGTGTTTGTGTGACACATAGCACTCTGCCCTATCTCTGTCTGTTACTCCCTCTTTTCCTCTGTCTCTCCATCTCGTTGTCTATTTTTCTCAATGTCACCCCTTTAACCCTCTTCATCTCTTCATCCCTCTCTACCTCTCTGCCTAGCTAGCTCACCATCACACACCCCATTCCCATAGTAACGGTGTGTGTGTCTCCCCTGTGTGCCTCGGGGAGACAGTGTGAGTGTGAGAGCCGGAGAGAAAGAGAGTGAGACAGAGAGAAAAAGAGAGAGAGAGCCAGAGAGAAAGAGAGAGAGAGAGCCAGAGAAAGAGAGAGAGAGAGCCAGAGAGAAAGAGAGAGAGACAGAGAAAAAGAGAGAGAGAGACAGAATGAAAGAGAGAGCCTTGAGTCTTGGTGTAAGGATTGTCTGATCAGGATATTCGGTCCTAGTATCTCCCTGGTACCTATAATTGGTGGTAGTGTTTGAGTGTGTAAGTGTGTGTGTGGATGTGGCCATGTGGCCATGGATGTAGTCGCCACAAGACCTACAGCAAACAGGGGGGGTGAGGGAGGGGGCACATCGACACAACAGTCATCAGGCAATAAGAGCACTTGACTGCTGAGTGGGCGCTTTCTGAGACGTCAAAAGATTGCTGACACACCATTGGCAGAGCCGGCCTTTAGCTCAATCAGGGAGCGATGATGAAGAACAGTTTATAAAAAATCTGCTTCAATCTGAACCCCAGAACCTGCCACTGCAGACAGACCTGTCCCAGATGGTCTGAGGACCCTATAAACTCTGACAACACACATATGCACACACACATACACACACACACATACACAAGCACATGCTTCTTCTGCCACACACCATCAGTTCTATGACATCAGAGTTCTATGACATGGGTCTGGTCTGTGTCTGGGACCTCCATCTCTCTCTGGGGAATTGTGTTTGGTGATGAGGAGAGAGAGAGAGACAGGTTCTGCTGGAAATGAGGTATCTGTTGGTCCACTGTCTGGACACAGCAGGTGCTAGGATGGGTCACTTGTTAACACATACTGGCTGACTGGTCTCAATACCCTGTATAGAACCTGCCAGATAATGGTCCTCAGGAATTAGTGACAGCACTTGGAACTTTTTCAATTATGTATGGCCTTTCACTGGAGCTGGATCCAGATAGAGATAGAAAGAGAGAGAGATAGAGAGAGAGAGAAATGTGGGTGGAGGTGTTATGGCCTTGCACGCATACACTCAGGACGCCAGATGAGGGGATACTCACATTCCAAGTGCTTCTTCTTCGGCGCTGTCTGTTCATGAGTGGTCGATTTGCAGACAGCACGAGCCACCTCGGAGCCCGTCAGGCTGTACTGCGCCGCGGCGATGCGGTCCGTGAGCGTCTGCCCCGACATCTTCCCTTCACGGTGTCAAATCCCGAGAATCAAATGTCAGATGATCGTCCCCCCCCCCAAAAGACTCTCCAGTCCCCGCTGATAAAATCCCCGCTGATAGAATGTTCCAGACGACCACTTCTACAAATCCACTCTGGACACACTACGTGATTGTCAGAAACAAATAATAAGCCCGGGTTATTTTTGGTTGAGACGTGTGCGTTTCTCTATTCAAAGCATGGAATTGCAATGGCAGGTTGATGACGAGTGCACTGACACGAATAAATGCAAGCAGTTAAAGCTGCACCTTCTCTACTCTATCTCCAGTGAGATTTGCCGATTATAACTGTAGCACATACCAGTGTGTCAGACAGGCCTGGTCACTAGCTATGGGCTAATTATACAGCTCATATAATAAAATTGTGTTTTCCCAAACGTCGAACTCGATATTAATTTAAATGTAGGTAAGTTTGATTCCTTGAGTATTTCTAATATTGGGTTTAGTCATAACATTTATTAATTCCCCCCCAGAAGGATAGAGTCATTTCTATTGCTTACAGTAACGCGTTAGTCACAGCCTTATAAAATGACTGCTCGTTGTAAAAGATGCTCGTCGCGTCCTCGTCCTCCTCTCTCCTCCAGCTCTCGGATTAGTCCTCACAGCGACCCTGAAATTCAACGGAGGCGTTGTTTCTTGCTCAGTCGGTACCCGGTATCATCTCCATCCAGAGCCGCGTCCAAATGCGCCCCCGTTATCCCCGTGCCACCGATGACCACCGGCGATGCTTCAAACGGAGAAGGTAGATGGTGGTGCTATCAGCAGATTGGCATTCTCGAGTGTATTTATTTATTTATCATCACACTTACTCCTCCCACTGAGTCAGGTGACACGTCACTCAGCACAGCAGCATCCCCCTCCCGCTCCGCTACTACACGGATTAAAGGGGAGGACGGCAGCCAACCAGGCTGCGGATACGTGCTCACACGCGCAGGGATAGCCTCACTGCCGAGGGAAGTGCTGGGTATATCACCTTCACGATGAGGCATCTTCACATCTAGGCAGCCCACGAAGCTTGTAATGATGGCCAATATACGCCTAGCTGCATATGGTAGGCTATAAAGAGCAGATTGTTGTTGTAGACCTACCTAAGAAGTTGCATGAAAGCCCAGATTCAGTAGTTGTTGTTTTACCATCGGTCAAATACGATTAGCAAAAACTGTCAAATTATTGACAAAAACGGTCAAAGTTAGCGGTTTATTTTTCTTGCTGCAATGTACCAGTTGGCTACCACATTGTTCAGGAGTGAGACAAAACAAACCTGTCATTATTCATCTCCAGTCACTTATTAATGTAACAGACCCAGGTGCGTAGAGACTGAGCCCAGGCTGTGCTTCCTCCAAGTCTTTATTTCATAAGTCACATCAATATGGAATGAAACACAAGCCCCAGTGGACTTCCACACAGAATGTTAAAGTCAGTTAGCACAGTTGCCCCTATATACAAATCATTAAAACGAAATAGAATAGCTTTTGAAAAGTAAAATACAAGTTGATATAAATACAAAAACAGGAAAAAAATGTACAAACTTTGTTCTTTTCGTTGATATTCCCTTATTATGTACAGGTTTGAGGTTATTTCACTAGTGTTTATAGTCTACTTCCTGTCTACTTATTCAAGTACTTCCTCTCAACTTCCTGTTGCTCAGCGAGGAAGGGAGCATCTTTGAGCTCCCTTTGGCTCCTAGTATAGCAGTAGAGATCCCTTTAGAACATTAAAAACGCCTTTTTTATTTTACATTTCCTGACTCTTCCTTCCTGATGAGGTTCCTTGGGGTTCACGTCTTGATCAGTCCCTCTAGGAAGTCCTTCTCCACCATCTCCTCGATGTCCTGACGCGCGCGGCTCCAGAACACCTTTTGGCTCTCCAGCTTCCCGTCCTTGCTGGAGATGGAGGCGTGGCTGGGAGTGGGGCTGGGGGCGGGACCGGAACGGCTGCCGACCTTGCTATTGGATACCTGGCTGAGCAGGTTGAAGAAGGGGAGGAGCTGCTCCATGCTCCGGATCACATAGAGGGTGAGGAGGAGGTGTCCCGGCTCCCAGGAGAGACTCCGACTGGAGCAGTCCTCCTCTGGGTTCTTCTACAGGGGGGAGAGGGGGAGGGATGAGAGGAGGAGGGATGAGAGGAGGAGGGAAGAGAGGGGGAAGGAGGAGAGGAGGAGGGATGAGAGGAGGAGGGAGAGGAGGAGGGATGAGACGAGGAGGGATGAGAGGAGGGATGAGAGGGGGAGGGAAGAGAGGAGGAGGGTAGAGAGGAGGGATGAGAGGAGGAGGGAGGAGAGGAGGAGGGATGAGAGGAGGAGGGAGGAGAGGAGAAGGTGGGTGAGGAGAGGACAGGAGAGGAGAGGTGGAGAAAGATAGAGCAGATGAAATGAGAAGATTTCTTAATGTGTTTCTACAGAACTTCGGAGGTACGGTACCGTTCCATGTTCTAGTTAGACAGACATACAAAAGTCCTCAATCAGCCTACAGCCGTTGGTAAACATGTCAGTCTGCGCTATGCCAGTGATGAGGTGTGTGAGCCAGGGTACCTTGGCCCTCTTCCTGAGCAGCCTGGCCAGGCGGACCACGTAGGGTTTGAACTCCCTCTGGTGGGTTCCCTGACGACGGACCTCCAGGCCAGCGTCATCACACGACTCCGGAATAAAGGCCCAGCGGTACCTGGAGAACCCCCCCCCCCCCCACACACACAACACACACAACACACACACACATATTACAGAAAGCAGTTACAGTGAGCTATTGCATTACAAGTATTTGCTCAATGATTTGCTAAATGACGATTGTATTCAAATAGGACTAATGCACAAATGGTATTAAAATTCAACTGTGGGTGTAATTTAACAATCTGACTCTCCAACTGTGTGTGTATGTGAAGGGCCACCCACATCTGGAACTGGGGCAGGCTCTCGGAGGGCAGGGCCAGGGCCAGGTCCAGCAGCTTGCAGGCAGACAGGTAGAGGTTGAGCCAGCGCTGGCTGTTGTAGGAGGTGGAGAAACCGTTCCCTCCAGAGTAGGTGGTCTCCAGACCGGCCACCGACGGACCACACGTCCTGGAGACAGAGAGGGGAGATGGGACAGTCAGAGAGAGAGAGACAGATGGGACAGTCAGAGAGAGAGAGACAGACAGACAGACAGACAGAGAAATAGAGACAGAGAGGGGAGATGGGACAGTCAGAGAGAGAGACAGACGTGAGATGGACAGTCAGAGAGAGACAGAGACAGACAGACACAGAGAGAGAGAGAGAGAGAGAGAGAGAGAGAGAGAGAGAGAGAGAAACAGACGGAGACAGCACTGTCAGGGACAGAAAGAAGACAGGACTCTCAGAGACGGCTGGTACATGCTGTGCTCACCTGGAGATATCTTCATCCGCTAGCAGCTCCTGCTCCATCAGGAGAAACACCTGCACCTACAACACAGACACACTCGATGAAACGTGTCTACCGTGTCGGTGAGTGACTTAGCAGGTGTGCCTAAGGATGAGTGTGTGTACAGCCAGGCATGTGTGTGTATGTTATTGTGTGCGTTAGAGCCTGTCTGCATGTGTGTGAGAGAGATGTGGTAAGAGCGTGGGTGTGTGTGTGTTACCAGTTCGGTGATCATGGTGGGCCAGAGAGAGGTGAGGTGCTGGGGGGACATGCGGAGCAGCAGCACTCTGAAGAACAGGAAGACCTGAGCGTGCAGGATGGGAACCTGGGGCAGCCTCAGACTCTCCACCAGACGCTCTGCAAGAACACACACACACACACACACACACACACACAGACAGACACACACAGACACACACACACACACACACAGAGAAGACATGCAGTATAGTTATCGACTCAGATCTGTAATACACTCCTCCACAGCATGGTTATGTGTGTGTGTGTGTGTGTGTGTGTACCCTGGATGTCAGGAAGGTATTTCTGGTACTGGTCCACCTCGCTGCTGTAGATGGTGAAGGCCAGGCGTTTGAGCAGCATGGCTCTCTGCTCCAGCTCTGCGTCTCGGTTAGTGAACAGGTTCAGAGAGCTGCTCTGGGCCACGGCCACGCGCGCTGCAGGACGCACACACACACACACACACACACACACACACACACACACACACACACACACACATGCATACACACAACACGTCAATAACCACACTAGCATGTGGTGGCATGAATACAGTTGTAGTAGTTGTGTATCAGCTCATGGAGTTCTACCAGCCAGAGAGAGAGAGAGAGAGAGAGAGCTCTATTGTATGTGGAGGTCACTCACTCATCAGGTCTCTGAAGGTGGTCTTGTCGTGGGTCATCAGGTGGTCAATGATGGCTCTCCAGCTGGACAGGAAGGTCAGGCAGTTAGTGGAGAAGACACACACACACACACATACACAAAATACACAAGACATAAGGACTGACAAGTATGTGTACTGTACATACTGACAATACACAGACCGACAGTCTTTCGGTCTGTCAGTACATAGACCTGTCTTAGTCAGACAGACATGTGTGAGTACAGACAGACAGACAGATATGTGTGAGTACAGACAGACAGACAGACATGTGTGAGTACAGACAGACAGACAGATGTGTGAGTACAGACAGACAGACAGACAGACATGTGTGAGTACAGACAGACAGACAGACAGACAGATATGTGTGAGTACAGACAGACAGACAGATATGTGTGAGTAACAGACAGACAGACAGGTCTGAGTGAGTACTGACTGGCTGACGCAGGAGCAGTCCATCTGGAAGAAGGTGTGGTCCATGAAGAGGTCGAAGGCCTCCTTCTTCCAGGCGCGCCGGGTGTACTGGTAGCCACTGAGGCTGCTCAGCAGCTGGATGCACGCACGGTAGCTGGGCGCGTTGTGGGCACTGCCACACACACACACAGGTTGGTTTTACTACCCTAGTGAATTCACCCCCAAAACAGTGTTGTCCCTAACCCCTAACCCAAACCCTTAATGTAACTCTAACCCTAATACAAATTCAAACCCTAACTTAAAGTTGTGGGGTCCAAGAAAATGTCTCCACAAAGTCTTTTTTTCTTTCTTCTAAATGTACACTCTTGTAGCTATCAAGACCACACACACATTGCACAGCGTGTCAGAGTCTAACAATCCAGGTGGTGGCCCAGACAGAGATACGGGTCCTAGGGGTGGCTCACCTGTGGTTGCGGAGGTAGGGCACGACGTAGTGCATGATGTTGACCAGCAGGGGGATCACCCTCTCCTTCTCATCACTGTAGAACACCATGTCCAGCAGGTGTGCTAGAACCTACCACACACACACACACACACACACAGAGGGGTCTGCTTGAGCTGGAGAGCTGGACCGAGGCAGTGTTTTCTACGTGTGTGTGTGGTATGTGTGTGTGTGTGTGGTGTGTGTGTGTGTGTGTGGTGTGTGTGTGTGTGTGTGTGTGTGTGTGTGTGTGTGTGTGGACAAGCAGTAGCGGGCAGCTGCAGCCACAGGGCGGTGCGGTACCTCAGCTAGCAGAGTAAGGGCGTGCACGCTGTAGACAGATGGGGTGAAGCTGGACGCTTCTATCACTGTCAGCATAAGGTCTGGAACACACACACACACAGTTAGTGAGAGACATGCGGAACACACGCAGGCTGTCTGATGTCCTCTCCGGAGGTCAAGTGATGCCTACCCTCTACGTCTGTCTCCAGACTGGCCCCATCCACCACTATCTGAGGGGAGGCCTTGACCTCCAGGTTCCTCCTCAGCCAGGTGGTCTGCTCCAGGGAGGAGCCGGCGATGGTGCCGATGGCCTCCACGATCTTATGGGTCACATCCTGGGGGGGGGGGGGGGGGGAGAGACAGAAGAGAGAGAGAGAGAGAGAGAGAGAGAGAGAGGGGTCATCAGCACTGTTTAAGGTGAACTCGTGGCAGGACGGGATGGCAGGGGGGGGGGGGGTGTTACCTGCAGCTCTCTCTGGTCCTTCTTGCTCTCCAGGTTAGGGTTCTTCAGAATAAACTCATTTAGAACTCTGAGAGTGGACAGAGAAAGAGAGAGAGAGAGAGAGAGAGAGAGAGAGAGAGAGAGAGAGAGAGAGAGAGAGAGAGAGAAAAAAAACAAGGGCAGAAAAGAGTGAGGCTGTGTGCAGTAATGAGAAAGAGATTCATGCTTGAGTGAGAGTGTGCTTTACTCTGTGTGTGTGTGTGTTTGTGTGTGTGTATACGCGCATGCGCACGCTCTAACCCCAGTATAAGGAACTGTCCAGGTGCAGGCAGCCCCAGCTGGACAGAGTCCTTGAGCAGAGCCAGCAGAGACGGCCAGCTGTCCACCAGACTGGAGACTGGGATCCTGGAGGAGCCAAGAGAGGAGAGGAGGAGAGGGCAGAGGAGAGGAGAGAAGGAGAGTGCAGAGGAGAGGAGAGAAGGAGAGTGCAGAGGAGGAGAGTGCAGAGGAGAGGAGGAGAGGGCAGAGGAGAGGAGAGTGCAGGGGAGAGGAGAGAAGGAGAGTGCAGAGGAGAGGAGGAGAGGGCAGAGGAGAGGAGAGTGCAGGGGAGAGGAGAGAAGGAGACAGAAAGGAGAAGAAAAGGGCAATTGATATTGTTTGACGTGGTGAAGCAGTATTAGAAGACAGCCTTGGGCACACATCCTGATCTCCTCACCTCTGGACGTAAGCGTAGAAGAACTGCAGCATGCACACCTCCAGAGACAAGTGCTTCTGGAGAGAGAGAGCGAGAGAGAGTTACAGCAGATATGCATATGGTCTGAGAGCGACAGATCGCAGCGTTTCCCCCATAAAAAACACCTTGTCCCACATCAGCACATCCCCCCCAAGTGAGCCTGGTCAGGTGTGTTGAGGCAGGAAGCAGGGCGTCGGCAGACAGGAAGTGGGGTCTGACCTTGTCCTTGGCGATGGCGGGCGGCTGCTTGAGGACCTCCTTCACCGTCTGCATCACCGTCTCCGTCCTCATGGCACTCACAGACCGCACCAGCTCCACCAATAGGAGCTGCTCGTCACTGGCCGCCGGGATCACCTGGTAACACACACACACACCCCTTCGGTATGGACACACTTACACTACACACACATTAAGACAGAGAGGTGGGGACCAGGTTCTGAGTGTAGGGTCGATGCCTGCGGCCTGCTGCAGTACCGTGGGGTCGGGGTAGGGTTAAGGGTCAAGGGTTAAGGGTCAGGGTCGGGTGTGTGTCAGGCCTGAGGTTACCTTGGTCCTGGCGGGAGTCTTGACCTGCCTCCTCTCGTTCCAGACGTAGGCGATGGCGGCCATGAAGTGAGCTCCGTGGTTCATGGAGATGGGCCCCAGCAGCTCCAGGATCTGCTGACGCAGGTTCTACAGAGAGGGAGGCGGACGAGGGATGGCTCAGTGGTTAGAGGTTGTAGGATCAAATCCCCCCCGTGTGGTAAGCCACTTCATCCGCTGAATGAATACATGATTACATTAAATCATAGGAGGTGAGGAGAGGCTGGTTGTGAAGCTGCAAAGAACACGCCATGGCGTCATCACGGCCATGCTACTGATTGTGGTGTTGTCACGGTTACCTTGGTGGAGCCCAGGTTGATGTTGGAGGTGGAGGCGGCGCAGGCGGCGGCCGGCCTATCAGAGCTGTCGGCCTGGTAGAGAACGCTCCACAGCAGGGTGACGGACGCCATGATGGTGTGCAGGATGGACAGGATGCCTGAACGGGCCTCGGCCAGGTGCTTCTGGTCTACACTCACCTGGAGCTGGGGGGGGGCACGGGTCAGCATAGGGGAGAGAGGACACACACACAATGTTAAAGATACACACACATTTCTCTGCCAACTGTGTGTTTCCCTTATGAATGCAGTTCTAACAGCTAGGCTGACAGCTCTCTATCGCCCCCACCTGGTGGTACTGGGAGGTGGGGTCCAGCAGGCAGTAGTGGATGATGGCGGTCACTCCCTCCAGCACCGTCAGGATGAGGTCTGGGGGGATGCACAGGGCCATCCACTGGGGTCTGGGGGACACAAAGCAGGAAACACACACACACACAAGTCAGACATGGACTCACTAACAGCGGTTGTAAACCATGGGATGTCTCAGTTCACAGGAAGCATGGCATCTGTAGAACAGGAGTGCCATCTGGTGGCAGAATCGGATATTTATTATCTTTAATATATCACATAGCCATGCTGCTATATACATGAGTGTATATAGAGGTCTACTGTACAGCCTTAGTGTATGTGTGTGTTTGTGTGTGTTTGTGTGTGTGTGTCCATTCTTTTACCTGATGTCAGTGCTACCAGTCTCATAGCGGTACTGCTGGATCAGGTTGTCCAGGTTCCTGCACAGCTGCAGCGTTACCGAGGCGACCACCCGCCGCAGAACCTTGCCCATATAAGGCAGGGTGGCGGTGATGAGGCCGATCCACTGGGGGTGCATCTTGCAGGCGTGGTGCTGGTGCAGCGCCCGGATCACCGCGCACAGGAACATGCCCTGGCCCGTGATTGGCTGGCCGTGCAGGTACTGCAGCGACGTCATGGGCTGCTGCGGGTTGACGTGCTCCACGTCGCCACCCAGCAGCTCGAAGCCGGCCCCGGGGCCCACTCCTCCTCCGCCCCCTCCTCCTCCTCCTCCCCCTCCCCCCAGCCCACCACCGACGCCTCCTCCCCCCCCTCCCCCGCCCCCGTCCCCGGCCTCGTCGCCGGGGCCCAGCACGCGGTGCTCCAGCACCACCAGGCTCTGCAGCAGCCGCAGCAGCTGCGACTGCACGGCGCTGCAGCCGTCCAGCTGGTCCTCCGACAGGTTGATGACGCTGTCCTCCGACAGGCCCTCCTCCGTCGCCGGCGCGTTGGCCGCGCCCGCCGCCGCCGCCGCCCGCTGCTCGTGCCACTTCTGCGCCGAGAAGATGGACGACAGCAGGCAGTGGAGGAGGACCTTCTGCACCTTGCACTTGGACAGCACGTCGCCAATGAAGCAGGCGAAGCCCTTGGCCGAGCCGTCCGTCACCTTGGCCAGCTCGCTGAACAGCAGCGTGAGCACCTCCAGGCTGGTGAGCTGCATGGCCCGGTTGCCCGCCAGGTCGCCGGGGCCGGCCGCCACGTGCGCCGAGTAGTAGCTGCGCAGGAAGTACAGGCAGAGGGAGATGATGATCTCCAGGAACATGGCGCTGCGGTACGAGTGCGAGTGCGACGAGTCCTGCGCCAGCGGGCAGTAGAAGTCCTTGCCCATCACGGAGACGCGGTGGCGGACGAGCAGGTTCTGCAGGAGGCTGAGCTGGGCCGTGTACGTGTTGTTGATGCTGGTGGTGGCGATGGCGCCCACGAAGCCGGCCGGCGCCGCCCGCAGCATGGCGGCGACGGCGGAGAGGGCGTGGAGGGCCCGCGACGAGTCGTAGAGCTGCAGGTAGAGCAGCACGTGCTGGTAGAGCGGGTGGATGTTGAAGCGGGGGGGGGGCGCCGCCGCCGACGGCCGCCGGCCCGCCGGGCTGACCCCGGCGGCGCCGCCAGGGCGAGCCGGCGTCGCTCTCGATCTCGGACACCTCGCCCTCGCCGCAGCTGTACCAGTTCTCCAGGTCGAGGCTGTCCCCGAAGAAGATGCTGGGGGGGCGGGCCTTCTCGGCCTGCAGGGCCTTCCTGTGGCGCTCCTCCTCCTTCCTCCGGCTCCTCTTCATCACCTTGGGCTTGGCGCCGGGGGACTTGTCGGACAGCCGCTCCAGGATCTTCCCCCGCAGGCTGAGCTGGGTGGAGCTGTGGCTGCGCTTGCGCGCCTGGGCGTCGTCCACCTGCAGGGTGTGGTCCGGCGGGGCGGGGCCGTCCGTCTGCATCACGATGGAGGGGGAGGAGCTGTGGCGGGTCATGACCTCGCGAGGCTCCTCCACCTCCTCCTCCTCCGCGCCCCCCGTCGTCTCCATGGCGACGGACAGGAACTCCAGGGTGCCCCCCGCTAGCATCTCAGGAAGGGTCTGGGGGTGGGGAGGGTGCCCGGGGGTGTCCAGGGCGAGGGGGGTCCCAGTGGAGGTGTCCGAGGAGCAGCTGTCCGAGTCGCTCGGGGGCCAGGCCTCCGGGGGGGTCGGGGGCTCCGCCTCCACCTCGTCCCCCTCGTCCACCTCCCCCTCATCCTCATCCACCTCACCCTCATCCACCTCCCCCTCATACACCTCCCCCACCACATGGTCTATGACCGCAGCCAGCACTGAGGCCACCACTTCTTCAATAGAACCCTCATCCTCATCTTCCTCCTCCTCCTCCTCCTCCCCGGTCTGGCTGTCCGCTGGGGGGGCGTCCGGCCCCCCTAGAGCCGTGCCCCCCCCCTCCTGCTCCTCGAAGCTGCCCTGGTCCAGCGTGGAGGAGCGGGAGGCGCTGGACTCGGAGCTCCCTGGCTCCGCCTGCTGGTCGGAGGGCTGGTACTGCAGGTTCTCACTGCTCAGGCTCAGCAGGGACAGGCTGTCGCTCAGAGGGTTGACCGTCAGGCTGAAGGGCTCCATGTCACCCAATGGCAGGCCTCGCAGGTGCTCGGGGCCCGCCCTCAGGAACTCGCCCTGAATCTGGTTGAAGTCTGAGAGGAGAGGAGACGGGGGGGGGGGGGGGAGGAAGAGGAGACGAGACAAAAGAATAAACAGATATTCCCCTGGATATTCTTCCTGACACCCAGTAGGCTCCACCTTCGACCACACACACGCGTTCCCCCTCCCTCCACTCACTGTCTGAGAAGCCCGAGTCCCTCATGTAGATGGGCTCCGACGGGTCGTGCTCCGGCTGGCCGGGGGAGGCCTGGGCCCAGTGGCGCTGGCTCTGGACCCTCTGGACCGACACGCGGTGGGTCTTGGGGTGCAGCAGCAGCAGCAGGAGGGGCTCCAGGACGCGGGCGATGTCGTGCCTCTGCAGGACCTGGTTGAGCCAGGCCCGGCCCACGGCGCTGGCCGACGGGTCCCAGTAGCTCAGGCTGTCCAGCATGATGAACAGAGACCTGGGGGGAGGGAAGGAGGGAGGTAAGGCACAGCAATATTCGGGTGGGACATATTAGGGTGAGAAGGAGAAATAATGGAGAGACGTTGAGAAAGACAGAAGTTGTGTCATGGTGGCCGTGGCTACCTCTCTAAGCGTGTGGAATGTTATCGTGATCAAAGTGTGTAGGTAGACACTTCTATCCACGACATACAGGGGGAATTTGATCTGCAGTCAATTGTTCTTCGCCTGTGCTGCCCGTGGGTGTATGTGTGTGTGTGTGAGTGTGTGTGTGTGTGGTGTGCGTGTGTGAGTACTGGTAAAGTGAAGGAGACACCAGGGTGATGCTGTGCAGGTAGGTGGGCCCACCTGTCGAAGGTGCGGTTGAAGGGAGAAGACTTGGTGATGTTCAGGTCTCTGGTCAGGTGCCACAACACTGAGAACTTCACATGAGCCTCCAGGCGGATCCACTGGAAACACACACACAAACACACGCACACACTTGAGTAACGAGTGTGTGTGCATATGTGTGTAAAAGTCTGTGCGTACATATTTGAAGAGATTCAACTTTTCACACAAATTGTTAAGCTAATATCATATGCAAAACAGAAGTATCGTGACTAGTGGTCTCCAGACTTTTGGAGCCTAGTGTATACGTGTGAGTGTGGTGTGTGTGTGACCTTGTCCCGGTGCATGAGCTGCTGGCTGATGACGTCCTCACAGATGCTGGAGGAGGGCACCAGGTTGTGCAGCTGGTAGAAGAGCTCCACGCTGCGCTGGTGGTGCTGGGGGGTGGCCTCCCCCAGCTGCTCCCACAGGGTCAGGGCGACGCTCTGGAGAGGGGGTGGGGTGGGGGGGTGGGGGTTAGACCGTCAGACCAACTCAAACCACTCGTGGCTGCTAACCAGAACGTGAGCTACCCTGTTTCAATGCTTGGAACCCAACGTGGAAAGAAACTACAAATCCCATGGTGCACCCCCCCCCCACACCTTGAAGAAGTCTGTCTTCTCCGCGATGTACTTCAAGATTCCCTGAGTGAGGGGCGGCCGGATCACCACGGCGACGCGGCCCTGGCTCGGGCTCATGGGCGGGGCGGAGTCGGGCCCGCCGATGCTCTCGGCGGACACCATGGCGACGGACTGCGTGAGGCCCACCTGGTCCATGAGCAGGGAGATGGCCACGCCCTGCAGGCTGAAGTCTCCGCCCACACAGCAGGCGTCCATCAGGGTCTGCAGCCAGACAGGCGGACGCACCTGCTCCCCATCTGCGGGGGGCCACAGCACAGAGTCAACCAGCCAGACAGGCAGTTTACAACATACAGAATCAGTCCGTTTAAGACATACAGAATCAGTCAGAGACACAGTCAGAGACATATAGAATCAGTCTGTTTAAGACATACAGAATCAGTCAGCCAGACAGTCAAAGACATATAGAATCAGTCCATTTAAGACATACAGAATCAGTCAGCCAAAGACATATAGAATCAGTCTGTTTAAGACATACAGAATCAGTCAGCCAGACAGTCGGACAAAGACATATTCAGAGTCAGCCAGTCAGTTTAAGACAGACAGAAAAAAGCCAGTCTGAAAGGCAGACAGCATCGGTCCATCAGCCAGTCTCACCAGGTCGCTCGTCCAGGGTGGATGTAGACTTGAGGTTGCCCTCGGCGATGTAAACGGGAAAGCTGGAACATTCCAGAAAGAGCTGACAGGCGGCGGTGAAGGCCGGCAGACACTCCCTCTGGCCCGGGGCGGAGGCAGGCTGACTGGCCGGGCCAGCTCCCGGTACCACCGGGCCTGGTCGTGTCGCGTGCCCATTCTGCTGGGTGACCTCCGGAACCGGGGGCCCTGCCCGCACCATCTCCCCCCCCTGGCCTTCCCCCCGCCCCTGGCCCTCCCCAGGGGTGATGTACAGGGTGATGAGGCGGGAGAGGAACAGCTGGAAGTGCTCCAGGCAGCTCTGCATCACGGGCTTGTCCTGGGGCTTGGCCTGGGCCGGGCCGGGGCCCCTGCGGCTGGTCCTGGGGCAGGGCTGGGCCTCCTCGGGCCCGCCGAGGTCCGGCTCCTCACCGCCGCCCTCCTGGTACTGGACAAAGTCGGAGAAGACGCCCTCGGAGGGGTGCCCGCCGGTGGGGGTGGCCCCCCCCTCGAACACCTCTCCCTCCTCCGGCAGCTCCAGGGTGGTGGGGAGGGGCTGGAGGAGGAGAGAGGGGGGGGGGGAGGGTGAAAACAGAGGACGGCACAGCTGGGGGCTGACACCTGGGTGAGTAAGACCCCGCAGACAGACACACAGACAGACAGACAGAGAGCCCATTATGCATACACACAGCCTAGGGGGCTTCCCGGCATGCTTTTGGACTGAGGCAATAGTGCTGGACTCAGATGGCAGAGGAGACACTCTCCCTGCGGGGGGGAGGGTGGGGGGGAGTCTTCCACTCTGATGGAGAGGGCAGACCTGGGGGACGCCCTAGCCTGGTCTCCACAAAGACAGCGAGTCGTGGAGAGAGGGTGTGGGGCTCAGCTGTTACTAGCCACAGTGTGAGCCCCCCCCCCCTCTCCTTCCTCCCCATGCTCTCCTAAGGGCCTTTCCCATGTCAGGGTGAACTATCTGTAATGCTCCAACGAGCACCCACCCAAGCACCCAAGCACCCAAGCACCCACACACACACCCGAGGGTGGAGACACCTTCAAACGCCTCCGTCGGGGGAGAGAGGAGGACAGTGAAGCCGGCTGTCGGACCACCCAGCCTGGGGAGGGCAGGGAGGAACGCTGGCATGGTTTTGGGGTTGGGGGGGGTCAGCGCAATATGGCGTGTCCGCGTCTATGGGACGGGCACAGTATGGCATGGTTGGCAGGATGTGGGGGGTTGGTTGAGATGAGAAGGTCGGTCAGGTCTAGAGGGGGTGTTGGCAGGCTGGCAGGGCTTGGGGGTGGGGGGTGGGACAGCTCTGGGACCAGGGGACACCATGAGGACCGGGGATGGGTGTTATCTGGGCCGTGACTAGTGAGTCTGGTCTGTCCTACCCAGGGGCCGAGCTCACGTCCCCGACTGGAGCCAGAACACAGGAGCTAGGCCCAGGTCCCGTAGGCACCGCTACACAGACACAGGGCTGTTTCGAGGGGGCTTGAAAGGGGAGATTTGTAGAGGGCGGCGGGCCGCTGGCAGCGAGGAACGGCGACCGAGACAGGGAGCTAGTTTGATGTTCGAGGTTGGCGGTGGACACTGCGTTTGGGGCGTGAGGTCGAGGCGAGTCTGCTCGCGAACGCGTTTCTCTCTCTCTCTCCGCCGGCCGCAGACCAAAGCGCCGCGGATGTTTACGGGGGCGCCAGGGTGAACAGATCTGGCCTCCTCAGATCTGAGGAGGAGAGCAGGATCACCACGATGACCACCGCTCCGTCAGCTTGCGGGGTCCCCAGACAGGAAGTGCAGCAGGGCAGAGAGGAAGCTGTGTGATTGACCTTGGGTTCACTGCACCAAGGCACTCTGGGATAGCAGATCCCACCCATCGACACACCATGGCTTGACCAAATGGGAATGACAACAAATAATTGTGCCAGCTCTTAAGAGGTCCCTGCTGACCATGGATTAACTATGTTCC
The DNA here is from genome assembly GCA_023658055.1 of Thaleichthys pacificus. Lineage (NCBI taxonomy): Eukaryota > Metazoa > Chordata > Actinopteri > Osmeriformes > Osmeridae > Thaleichthys > Thaleichthys pacificus. Next base: position 12,145,179 of record CM042871.1, on the reverse strand, counting down.
CAAATAAAACATTAATAATGACATTGTCATCGTCTTGGTAGCTAAAACCCACAACAACAGTTGACTTGCTGCATGCACACCGGCCTCACCCGTCTCTCCTCCTTGTCCCTGGCTGAGGTGGGGGCCTTGGACCCGGAGGGGCCGGCGGGGGGCAAGGCCAGGGGGGACACCAGGGGGGGCTGCACCTTGCTGAGGATCTTGGAGCAGAGGCGCAGGCAGTGGGTGAGCTCCCCCAGGCCCAGGGAGGGCAGCTGGCCGGTGAGGGCCGCCACCATCCGGAGGAGCAGGAGGGGGAGGTGCTCTGTCTGGATCTCGATGTACGTCTCCTGGAGGAGGAGGAGGAGGAGGGGGAGAAAGGTGAGATGGAGGAGGAGGCTCGTGGGAGGAGAGCAGGCGAGCCGGCATTGGTGAAGAAGCTGGTTCAGAACTCTGGCAGCCCCCGACTTCACACATATGGCATACTGTACATCACAGACAACCCGAAACACATAATACTGATAATGGTGAAATGGGGGGGGACTGAAAAGGAAAAAATGAAGAGTGGAGGGGAAACCCCTCAACGGAACATGGTTGTTATGAACTCAGCGTGTTGGGGACATGAGGGGTTGTTGGGTGGTGCTAACAGCATGCAGGCCCCCACCCTTCCTAACAACATCCACACTCAAACACCTCAGACAGGAAACCTATACCTCATTTCCTGTAAGGGGGGGGGGGGGGGGTAATCCTGTCATCAGTGACACAGTGCTGAGCTCGACAGCTTCACCCACACTGGCATAATAATAACAACGACAATCTTCAAAAAGAAATACATAAATGATGAGTTAATGATGAGCTTGGGTGGCCAAGCAGCGATGGAGCATGCGGGAAGGTGTTGGTGGTGGGGCGGCAGAAAGGTCAGAGTAGCCGGGTGAAGCAGGGTGGAGGGGTACAGAGCAGGGAGGAGGAGGAGGAGGAGGAGGAGAGGCAGGAGACAGCAGTACTTTACCTGGCAGATCACCCTCATGCTTCTAGTAGGCTTCAAGGAGAAAGAGCAGAGAGGTTGAACAGGACAGGAGCGAGCGGAGCATAGGCCAGAGGACACTTTGAGTGGAGAGTAGACTAACACACACACACACACACAGACACACACAGACACACAGACACACAGACACACAGACACACAGACACACAGACACACAGACACAGACACACACTTGCAGCATTTTCAGGCACGCACACTTGCAGACACGCGCTCAAGGAAACACACACGTCCAGTTATTATTGTGTCAGGGATTCAGGTTGGAAATGCAGTCTGATAAAAGACGCAGAGAGACTACAACACAGCACTCAGAACCTGTTATTGCGCGCACAACACACGACACAAAAGCACACTACAGGGAACACCAAACCATAAGGGTTGTGGTCATAAGCACTCACTGAGAGAGAGAGCTGAAACAGTGAGAGAGAGACACAGAGAGAGAAACATAGAGAGACAGAGAGCGCAAGTGTGTGTGCGTGTGTGCCTCACCAGGGACACTATGTCCAATAGGAAGTCCACCAGCTGACAGAACTCCACCAATGAAAGCTCTGGAGACTCAACGCTCCACACGAGCCTGGCGGGATGTGCGTTGCCATTGGCTGTTCTCCTACGATGCAGAGAGAGGGCAGTTAGCAGTTAGCCAATGAGCGATGAACACACCCCTCAAACGCTCCTCCTCCTTATCCTCGAGATTCAAGTCTCGGGTTCATTTGCTGTCTTTGGAACAAATAGGCCTAAACATTCCTAAGTGGACCTGTTTATCAAGAGACTTTCTCAGAATACACAACTCCACAGACTACAACATCAGTGTTTCCCCTACCATTATATTAGGGGCCCCCGCCGCCCTCCCCCCTCCCCCCTCCCCTGGAAGGTCAAGGTTTTTTTTAATATATATAGCACCAGATCACAAAATAAGTCATTTAAGGTTACCTTTCCTATAAAAGGTCTATAGCTTGCTCTTTTATTAAACAAACTAAATGGCCTTATGTTATTTATCTCATTTCCACGACGGCATGTCATTTCTGTCTCTACATGGTCGGGCGAAACCTAGGGGAAACCCTGAACATCAAGCCAAGGCTTCTCAAAGCCAGTAACACCATCGCTGGCCATCAACAGGAAAGTGGCCTGCCGTACGTGCCGGGACACCGACCTGCAGCACTCCTCGAACCAGCGGGCGATGTAGTCCCACATGTAGTAGGGCTCGAACGAGTTGAAGAGCAGGTTGGCCGTTTTGATCAGCTCAGTGGTCTTTTTGTTCTCACGCAGCTTGCTGGAGGAGAGACACGTCAGGTCACAGAGCCATCGCTAAGTGTGTGTGTGTGTGAGTGTGTGTGTGTGTGTGTGTGTGTGTGTGTGTGTGTGTGTGTGTGTGTGTGAGAGAGTGTATGCCGATTCCCCAACCCGGCTGAGATGATTGTGGTGCTAGCTGGCTTGTGTGTGTTCCCCAACCTGCTGAGATGCGCGTGGTCCTTGTGTGTGTGTGTGTTCCCCAACCTGCTGAGATGCGCGTGGTCCTTGTGTGTGTGTGTGTTCCCCAACCTGCTGAGATGCGTGTGGTCCTTGTGTGTGTGTGTGTGTGTGTGTGTTCCCCAACCTGCTGAGATGCGTGTGGTCCTTGTGTGTGTGTGTGTGTGTGTGTTCCCCAACCTGCTGAGATGTGCGTGGTCCTTGTGTGTGTGTGTGTGTGTGTTCCCCAACCTGCTGAGATGCGCGTGGTCCTTGCTGAAGGGGCTGTGGTTCTGCAGGTCCAGCTCGGTCCGGCACTGCGTGTGTAAGGTCCGGAACACCTCAATCAGCACGTCCTCCAGGATCGCTGGGCCTGTAGGGCACATCAACACTGCTGACACTGGGGCGTGTGTGCGTGTGTGTGCGTGTGTGTGCGTGTGTTATTATTAGAGTGGTCTGTACCCAGCTCTGGTTTGTCCAGCAGACTGATGAGAATGCGGAAGGGCTTGAGGTCGTGCATCAGGACGCTCTCCTCCTCTCCTCCTCGCGCCTTACCCTGCAGGATCTCCACCATCGCCTGCAACACACACACACACACATGTTTAATGAGGAATCCATGCACCCACACTACCCTAACATAACACACATCTACAGGGACTGCCAGGCAGGCTCAGGTGGTCAGATAGATTTACTTCCTGGTTGGGGTACTTTGTTTTTGGTGTTCTGTATGATCTCCCTGAGGGCAAACCCTCTGTTCCAGTGTGTCTTTGTGTTGTTGTGTGTGTGTGTGTGTGTGTGTGTGTGAGCTCGTGTTTCACGCTTCGTCTGTCACGTAAGCCAACATGGTCCCTGCAGTACCGGAGTCTCCCAGCGGGGGGGGCTGCAACAAGTGGCAGCAGATGGCGAAACAACAGACAAACGACTGAGAGACAGAGCTATCCCGGTGTGTCTGGCTGTCTGGCTCCCGTCTCCCCCCCCTGAGTAACTGAGACATCACACGCTGGCCTGCCCTCGGAGGTGCGGAGGGAGGGGGGGCTGTAAGGGGGTGGGAAGGGGAGACGGCGGTGGCGAGGGAGGTGATGGAGGGGAGGCAGGAGAGCCGAAGGTGGGGGACTTCACCTGCTGCCCAATGTTTTTAAAACCCCCAACCCCCCTCCTCTCCTGTACCACTTTTAGGCCATGAAGTTGTTTAGGCGCTTCGTACTGCATGTCTTGCGCGTGTGTGTGCGTGTATGTATGTGTATGTATGTATGTGTGTGTGTTACAGACCTGAACCAGCATGTCCTTGGAGTAGGTGTTGAAGTACAGAGTGGCGTGTTCCTCCGGGTTGCTCTGTCGGGTGCTGCGTGGACCTGTTCTCACACCGTTGTTGTCGAAGCCTTGGGAACGGAACACGCACACACACACACACACACAAACAGGCTAAGAATGAGCTGGGGCGAGGACATGAAAGTTGCTCCTCCTCAGACAAAGCGGCCTAGCAGAAACTCACCGGCAGGGTCGTCCGTCATCAGACGCACGTGAGAGAGAGCAGAGTACTGACATCAACACCGGGGTACAAAGCTACACAGCCGTGTGTGTGTCTGTGTGTCTGTGTGTCTGTGTGTCTGTGTGTCTGAGTGTCTGAGTGTCTGAGTGTCTGAGTGTCTGAGTGTGTGTCTGTGTGTCTGTGTGTCTGTGTGTCTGTGTGTCTGTGTGTCTGTGTGTCTGTGTGTCTGAGTGTCTGAGTGTCTGAGTGTCTGAGTGTCTGTGTGTCTGTGTGTGTGTGTGTGCGCGCGTGTCCTACCCAGCAGCCAGGCATACAGCCTGCGGTTGAGGGACATGTCTCTCCTCAGGACCACGTGCAGGGCGGCCGACAGGATGCGGATCATGTCGGGCCGGGTGGCCTGGCTCATGTGGAAGGGGAAGCAGAACAGGATGAGGTCCAGCGTGCTCCTCTGGACCAGGACGCTGGAGTCCTGCACGGACGTGCTCACCGCCTCCACCTGCAGGCCGGAGGACGACACCGCACGTGAGGTCACTACCTTACCTTACTTAGGAATGGGGACGGCGTGGAATGACTCGAGCCCACAGAGCCACACACGCACCATGAGTTCGATGTCGCTGCCCATGACATAGAGCTGGTCCTCCATGGAGAGCTTGCGGTTGAGGTGCAGCAGGACGAAGGTGACGCCCGGCAGCCGCACGGCCGGGCTGGTGAGGATGCTGCCCCACAGGGCGCTGTAGAAGGCACACTGCTCCACCGCCCCTGCCACCTTCTCCAGCAGCGCGTTGGTCCTGGGGGGGGGGGGGGGGGGAGGGGTGTATGGGGGGGTGAGGTTTGGATGGGAGACGTTCCAAAAAGATGCCGTGGTAATGCTGCGAGATCCTGTCCTATCCCTCGTGACAGCTGAGGTATTCACGTCCTCGGGATCTCTGTTCACTTCCTACTCGTGCATTACGGGACGCTCCCCCCCCCACACACACCCACACACACCTCCCCCCCACCTCCCGTGTTACCTGTCGTAGTATTCGGAGCCCTCCTCCAGGCCGGGCAGCACCCCGGTGAGCAGGCCCTGCAGGCCTGGTTTGAGGGTCTTCCCCAGGGGCAGGTAGTAGGTCTCGTACAGGCCCAGCAGCGCCGGCTTCACTGACATGGCTGCGTTGGACAGCAGTGGGAAGAGCCCAGCGCTGTGGCACAGAGCGAGCACAGGGAGAACAGCCGAGGACACAGGTCAACATGGAGGGGCCATACACAATGGAAGTAACAGGTTCACACAAATACACGTCTTCCTGCATAGCCTGATGTAGAGAACAACATGCTATTGACAGCTAGTACCTCTATGTTACAGTACATGTGAGAGTGAAGCTGTACGGCCAGCCTGTACGTTAGAGCTGTCTGTCCGGCCTACTGTACCTGTAGAGAAACAGGTCCTTGGCCAGCCTCTTGGGCCCGATGATCTTGAAGATGATCTCGTAGGTCTCCAGGGCCTTGCGGTGCACGCCGCTGGGCAGAGCCGGGTGGAGACACTGGGCCAGCCGTTTGCCGATCGTCAGCTTCTTAGGCACCACCTGGTACTTGGCATTGTTCTGGAGCACCTGGTACAGACCACAGACGGGGGTTAAGACACTGCCGTGCTTCGTCTGGCGGCACGGTGGGTGAAAAGGCTCGAGAGCTGCCAGGTGTCAGTGCGGAAGATCCTATCCCTGCGTGAGCTGATGTGGGTGGATTTGTTTGCGATGGGTGTGAGGAATAACTGAAGATCCTAGTTCATTTGTTGTGTGTGAGGCGCCCGACCTTGTTGAGCTTCCCCAGTGCTGAGATGAGGTCGGCCCATTCGCTGGAGTACTCAAAGTTCTTGAGGGCCTTGTCCACGGCTGCCACATAGTTCCTGTACTTGGAGTCGCTCAGAAGCTCCACCTCCTCCGCGTTCATCCTCCCCTCTGATTGGTCGGCTACAGGGCAACACCGGGCTCACCGACGCACATCACCCCTGCTGGGGAGAGGGGAGGTGAAGAGAGGGAGACGGCGAGGGGAGGCAGAGGGAGAAAGACGGAGGTTGAAGAGGGGGAGAAAGAGACCATGAGAGGTGGAGGGATGGAGGAGGGGAGGGAGGGAGGGACAACAGGAAGATAATGACTCAAAGTTATGACAGGCCTGAACACTCACAGCCCTATTTCATGCATGAAAGCTTAATCTGTGTCTCGCTATTAAACATGCCGTTGACTCCGGAAACCAGTCAGCCCTTCGGATGGGAGAGAGGGCTGCTGAGCTCATGAAGAGGCAGGGTTTGTTTATTGACGGGTCACATGATATACATGAGGTGCAAAGTCTGGCAGGCGGTAGTAAACGGCCAAGCCTGATGAGGTTGGTGGAGACAGCCGTGCTGAATCATGCAACGCATACCGGATCCCTGTGTCTGACACCCCAAGAGAGCAGGAGAGGAAGAGAGGAAGAGAGGAGGAGAGGTGGAGAGGAAGAGAGGAAGAGAGGAAGAGAGGTGGAGAGGAAGAGAGGAAGAGAGCAGGAGAGGAAGAGAGGAAGAGAGGTGGAGAGGTGGAGAGGAGGAGAGGAAGAGAGGAAGAGAGGAAATGTCGCTGATAATAGGGAAATCAACTGAGCAGCAGGGAACCACAATGCCACCCTTTCAGCTAAAACTGATTTCCAGGGAATGTAAATCCAGATTGAGATGCCACATTCCTGCACGAGCAAAGAAGGGGACTGTGCTCCACTTGATCACATGGCAGACTAGCCAGCACACAATGAAACTTTCTCTTGAAAATGAAGTCCAAAATTTGGCACGTGGAATGTTTCCCTGGCACTTTAGAGTTGTCACACGAATGTATTAAATGAGAATACTGAATGCATCTCAAATCTCAATTGAAATATAGCCTGTGGCTAAATAATGACCTGGGGCAAGCAGCTCATGACTCATATACATGAATGGCAAAGACCCCTGCAAGGTTAGCTATAGCCTGTTGTTAGGCCTGGCTATTATGAAAAATCAGCCAGTTTGAGCCTCTATATGAACAATAGTAAAACACACCAGTACTCGTCATACAAAGCATCTAAATACCCGGACACCACTGATTTGGTAAGGGGGAAACTGTTACACACTAATCACTGAACAGTTTATATTTGAGTGATATTTAACAAACAACCCAAAGGTTAACTAGTGTGAAATGTCACACGCAACAACAACCCAATAAAGACACCGGATGCGATTAGGTAATTGTTTAGCTAGCACTAGCTAGGTAACGTTAGCCATGTTGGCAGTACAAGAAGAGCGGGTGTAAACGTGAATGAATCATGCTTACCGTTATTAAGATATTGCTGAACAACTGACACTACTCAGAAAACGACTAACGGATAAAGGACACAGCTGTCAGCAGCTGTATCATAAGCAAGCTACTGTAGTCAGCTTGGCTTCCGATTCCGACTCTTCTTCGTTATGTTGCTGCTGATGCGCTGCGCTGGGCCCCGGTGTCACTCGATTAAGCAGTCTGTGACACTTGTCATGAAGACACAGAAGGCTTGCGAGCCAGTAAGATATAGCTAATCATATCTACATTATTCATAGCTTTCTTTGTGTTTGTCTTGGTGATTTAAACGGCTGTCATCATTATCAGCCCCTGGATACAGTCACAAAGCCTAAACAATCCAACTGACAGCTCCCAGACTGCATTGCAGATTTTTGTACGTTCATCATACTTGTCCGTTAGGACTGGATGTGTTCTACACTACAGCAACAGTTCCACTTGCTGAATAGCTGCTAGCATCAGATAGTCTGCTCCATCGCAAATATAGAGGTTTAGGACTATTTTAACTTCTGACAAACCTTGCATTTATTGTGCCATTAACTCCTTTTGGCATCCATACTACTGTTTGCCAGCCGTTCTTGTTCAGCTGGGTTACGTAGCGATCAACACAGCACGTGTGTTTCAGTGATGGGTGATAGCATGACCAACGCCAGACAAGTTGGAATCTTTCTTGAACTCAGAAAACGGTTGCAAAGTGGACTACTTGTTCTGGGGTTAGTATGTTCTACAGTTTATGCGGGCAATAAATAGAGCTAACTAGCTAGCTACACTAGCTCAATTGTATTAACACAGCTTCAGATGGCTCGTTAGCAAGCAAGCTAGCAGTGGCACAGTACCTGCTTTGCAAAAGTATGCACTCTCTGAATCTAGCCAGCAAACCATCCTGTCTGTTTTTATCAAACAACAAGACAGCTCTTAGTGATGGTAGCTAGCTAAGTGCAACAGATGCGCCCACTGATGTATATACACAATACAGACAAAAGTATTAGGACACCTACACATTACACCTGTAGGAGCTTTTATGACATCCCATTCAAAATCCATCGGCAATAATATGGAGCATTAGGGAGTTTGGGCACTGCTATTGGATGACAAGACCTGGCTTGCAGATGATGTTAGAACTGATCCCAAATGTTGCCCTTTCCTCTTTTGGCTTGATTAAGCTCCATATTAATGCCTATGGATTTAGAATGGGATTTCATAAAAAGCTCCTGGCTGTAGGTGTAATAATATGTAGCTGTTCCAATCATTTTGTCTGTATAGTGTAGCCACAAGCTAGACCACTAGGTGGGGTAAAATATTGCTGGCAATTGAGTACTTCATTCATTTTACTCAACGTGTCAGCTTCATGTCCAAACTACAGTAGTTTAAACATGTTGGTGAATATACAACTATGTGTGGTACCTAGTATATTCTATGTCTATCAGTAAATTGTAAAATAATAGGCATCACCCCATGTCTTTACTGGTGTATTACGTTTTCTTGTACTATGATGCGCGTGTTTAAAGGGATTTTTATACAATAAAACATCAGCATACTAGAAAAATAAATTAAAGAAGCTTAATCTCAGTGTGAGTCAAAAACAATTGCCCTCTTATTGGATATCACTAGTGTGTGATTGTTGCATGGGCCACAAGATAATCTGAATTGGCTGTTGCAAACCTAATGATGCAGGGGCTGTTTCGAAAGAAAACACTATTTTACCCTGGGGAGGGGGCTTGTCCGAGGAACGGACAGAGATGCATTGTCTGGCTTGTGGACATAATTGCATGGTCTTGTAGACTGGACAGGGGTAACCCATCTTCCATGCTTGAGAAGGTTACACTGAGCTGAAACTGTAGCAGAAACAACAACTAAATTCGGAGTTAACTGACCATTGTCTGACACTTGTGTGTACCTCATTCATTTATATCTATTTTTTAAACTCAGTTTTTTTGTTTTTTTTTACATTTTCCTAATCTCTCTTGTATCTACACACACACACACACACACATCCTTGCTCAAAATGAGATATTATTGCCGTTTACCGTGGTTAAAGGAACATGCCATTGTGTTTCACTGTCCTGTCTTTCTGTCTCCCAGGAGTGAGGTGGCTGGCAGCCCTGCAGAGGCCAGGGTGACAGCTGGGGAGTCGTGCCTCCTGGTCCATACAGCCAGAGGCCTGCTATCCCTCAAGCTGCCACCAGGGATCAGTGTCACACAGGACTCCCTTGTGCAGACCTCCGGACAGCCAGGAGAGGAACTGCACTACAGGATGCGCATCACAATAGACCAGAATATAGATGAAAGTAAATAGCCTGCTTTAGTGTGGCCTCAAACACACACACTCTTTTTTTTATTTTTTTTTTTACATCAGCTCTCATCTGGGCTTTTACTGTCAGCAGTATAGTGTAGATGAGATGGGGAATAGCTTACTGTATGTGCTAACTATCCTCAGGGGTCCAGCCAGCCCACACACACAGATTATCAGTCTGAGTCACTGCAGTATGAGCTGTTACTGTGATTCACCCCCCAGTTTAATGGACACCATCAGTACCTCCCCCGGAGTCAACCGAGCAGCCATTAATATTGACCCAGACACCGGTGAAGTGAGCTGCTCCTCACTCCGGCGGTCCATCCTTCCTTCCTCCCTTCCCATCTTTCTTTAGTCCTTTCTTCGTTCCTTCCTCCAGTTATCCATACCTGTCTATCTCCAGTCCTTCCTACCTCCCTCCCTTCCCTGCCCGGTGAATAAAGGGCGGGTGTGTGCGTGCGCTGTCTGTGAGGACAGTGCCGAGTGAGACAGAGAGACAGACAGGGACAGCTGGGGGAAGCTTCAATGACAAATCCAATCACCGAACAGATTGATGTCTTCTGGTCCTCCCAAGCTGCTCCCATTCAACCAGGATTTATTGACTGCGGTCCTCTAGTGCAAGGCGAAGACCTGTTTGCTAACTCTGACTTGTGTCTCTGTGTGTGTGTGTGTCTGTGTGTGTGCGCGCGCGTGTGCTCCCTTTCAGAGCCCTGTTGGGATGTGATGGAGAGGCTGAGGGTGCAGGAGACCTACAGCTTCACCTGCCAGGCTTGTGGCACCAGACTTCTGCAGGACAGGTGAGGAGGAGGATAGTAATGAGGAGATGGAGGACGGTGAGGTGAGAGAGGGAGAGGAGGGGGGGGGCAGAGAGTGGAAAAATAAATAAAAGAAAAACTGCAGGAGGATGAGTCGCAAGTATTCTCACCCCCCCCCCCCCCCTCTTCTACACTGAGTCAACAGTGAGGAGACGGGTTCATTTGGAGAAGGAACGGTCGTCCATGTGTTCTAACAGTGTCTCTGCTGTCTACTGGGTTCTAACTGGGTTCTGCAGACTACAGTGTTCTTTGTCTGCTGTCTTCACTGTTCCAACTGGGTCTGTTTTCCAGGGTGTTCCGGCGTGTTCTGCCTCTGCCAAATGGGAACTGGAACGCCCTGGTGGATGACTGGTGCTGCCACCCGGACCCCTTCGCCAACCTCAAGCTCTTGCCCCGACCGGAGGACTGCCTCTTGGGCGACTCCTACTTCCTGCTGCCCTCTGACAGCGGCTGCAGGGATACCCTCACACAGGAGGTCCAGGAACTCACAGACACAGAGGACGGGGACACTCATGAGACCAAGGTGACCGATAGTGAAGTGATTGTGGCTAGGACACTGGGGCTAGGACACTGGGGCTAGGACGCTGGGGCTAGGACGCTGGGGCTAGGACGCTGGGGCTAGGACGCTGGGGCTAGGACGCTGGGGCTAGGACGCTGGGGCTAGGACGCTGGGGCTAGGACGCTGGGGCTAGGACGCTGGGGCTAGGGGAAGAGGGCCAGGGGAAGAGGGCCAGGAGACTGAAGGAAACTTGTCCCGGATCTTTTTGAGAAGCTAGACCGAGGTTTGTATACACAGAGGAAAACAAAGCCACCGTCACCCCAAACTTCTCTCCTCCCTTCCTCTCTCCTCCCTCTCTCCTCCCTCCCTTTCTCCTCCCTCTCTCAATCTCTCCCCCCAGCTGGATGAATGTCCCTCTGCTCCTATCCTTCACCCTCTGTTCAGCTTGGGCTGTTTCTCTGGCTGGGGGGGGGGGGGGGGAGGCATCGGAGGAAGAGGTATGGGGAGAGAGAGAGAGAGAGGCATTTCACGACACTCAGTGTCAGTCTTGCTCAGGTGCCTTTCTCTGGTCGGTTTCCTTGACTGGCGAGCTCGTCGATTGCTCTCGTTGTAAACAAGGTTAACTGTCTTTTTTGTGTGTGTGTGTGTGTGTGTAGAAACCATGTCGTAGACGAACCGTTATCTCCTGCCAGAGCTGCTCCTCTGGCCTGGGAGAGGCTGTCACACCAGGTACACACACACGCACGCGTACCACATACCTACTGTTGATTAAGGATGTTCAAGGTGCTGTACAACTGTGCATGTATATAACTATAACCCCCCCCCCCACACACCTCTCCATGCCTACAGACACTCTGAAGCTGTATATCACAGAGGTGGAGGTGAGCCAGGAGGACGGAGACAGCATCGGGGGGGCATGTCGAACCAGCGAGGGGGAGGTACAGGAGACGGACAGGTAACAGCCTCGCACATGCTGGGGGGGGGGGGGGGGGGGAGACACGGCTCTAGATGTCAACACGGTGTAGGATCCTAGATCCTTTGCGAGTGCCCGATGAATTTGAACGATATGACGCGTGTTAGCATAGTGTAAGGTGCTACATGTGAGTGCGGGTGTCCCGCGACTCCAGTGTCTGATCCCGGGTGTCGTATCAGGTGTGCGTCCAGGTGTGCGTTCCTGGAGAGGACGCTGGCCGCCAGGCTGCTGGAGCTCTCCTCGTCCCAGAGCATCTTCCGCTTCTCCATCCAGACCGCCGACCAGCGGGCCCACATCCTGGTGAGACCGCGGGAGGGAGGGGGGGAGGGAGGGAGGGGTGGAGGGAGGGGGGGAGGGAGGGAGGGGAGGAGGGGAGGAGGGAGGGAGGTGAAAGCGTGGGTCTAGGGAAGATTCGATTTTTTCCTCGTGCGAAAAGGAAGGTGACATTTTCCTTGTGTTGGTGAGGTGAAAGTATGAAATCGAAATGGTGTTGTGTCATCGGAGGGCGGGAGACGGAGCGGGGTGTGAGTAACGCCCGCGTGTGTCCTCAGCTGTGGCTGCTGAACAGTGACTCCCTGGTGCTGTGGGCTCCTGAGGAGGCCGTCATGGCCGACGTCGCCGACTCCCCCAGCCTCCGCCCGCCTTCCCCGAGCCAATCACACGCGGCCGCCGGCGCCCTGAAGCTACTCTACGTGGACTGCTCCGCCTCCGAGGACGACCGCTCACAGAAAGAGTATGACACGCTCATCGATCCGTCCATCCATTATTCTCATCTGCCCATCTGTCTCATCCATCCCATAAGTGTATGCGTGCGCCCTCGCTGCACGGAGTAAATGTGTCTAATGAATCCCCTGCATCAGTGAGGTCTCGTCTAATTGAATCCCGCCTGTCACTGAGGGAGACGATGATTTGATTACTTCTGATTGGACAGAAAGGCGGCAACACTGTTGGCCAAAATCAACAGTGACCCGTTAATCAACTTCCTGCTGACATTCTCGCTACGATAGGCTGTGTGTGTGTGTGAGAGTGAGACAGAGAGAGAGACAGAGAGAGAGAGGGAGTTTCGCCCAGCCTCTGCACAGATGGCTTTACCTGGGTGACTGGATCATCTTCACCCTTCGCGACAGGACATCCATCTCTCTCTCTCTCTCTCTGCTCCACTCTCACTTGCACGCGCCCTTTGTCTCACTTTATGACTATCGCTCCCAGGCCTACATTTATCTCGGTCTCCCTTTCTTTCAATTTGACTATTGCTCCTGACATCCTGTTTGTGTGCGCGTGTGTGCGTGCGTGTGTGTGTGCGTTCCAGACTGATCTCAGACTGGGAGAGGACCGTGAGTGTGCATCCTCTGGAACTGCCTCAGACTACCTGTCTGGAAGTGCTCCGGCTGCTGACCACTTCCACTTCCTGTTTACCTCCGTCCCTGCAGCGCTGTGATGCCTATCAGGTGAGGGGCATTGTGGGTGGCGCAGGTGGAACTCCAGCCTAAGATCATCCCGGCTTCTCCGGGCTGAACTTCATGGATGGATTCAGGCATCTAGGATGACGATGTCTGGTCTGAACAACCCTCGAACACTCGGTCTGAATTTCACGTACAAAATGTCCACGTCTGGCAAACTTGTAGTCTTGACAGCCATCTTATCATGGTGTGGCTTGTGCTTTAGTTGAGTGCGTTTTAGAGGCTGGCGTGGCTGCTGTCTGGGTGTGCTGTATACAGGTACCACTGTGTGTCTGCTAAAGACAGTTTCCTTCCTGCCTGCCAAGTCGCCCCAGGAGAAGACACTAATTACCAGTTCACTGCTCTTCTACCATCACGCCTCGTCTCATACGTCCCTCCTTGTTTTTAAACTCCTCAAGCCCTTTTTCTTCACTTCACGGAAAGCTAGAGAAACGAGGTGGGGGGGCGGGGGGGGGGGGGGGTGGGGGGGGCGAGGAGAGGAGAGAAGGAAATGGTGATTTACATTTGGATACTTCGATTGGAGACGTCTCGAGTTACAGGAAATGTTGTTTCTGTCTGAGAGCTGCTCCACTGCTGAGGGTAATGGTGTGGAGCTCAGCTGCATTCGCTCCAGGGACCAGACAAACAACAGCTATACCGAGCCCCCCGGACGTCAGCCCCCAGCCTCGCCCCCCCAGCCCCAGTCCACAGCCTCCAGCCACAGCCCCGGCCCCCAGCCCCCAAACCCACAGCCCCCCAGCCCTCAGAGAGAGGCAGGTGTGGCCTTGGGTTACACAAGAACCTAATTCATCATCCTGGTCCAGACCCAGAACTCCAGAGCCAGAGAGGCAGCAGATGGACCCAAGCCCCCCCCACACACACACACACACACACACACACACACACACACACGCCCCTCCTCCCCGGCTCAGGTTCAGACTTAGCGAGACCATTCTCCCGATGCTGATTAAAGCTGTGAATGCTGGCAGTCCGGACAGACAGGATAATGGTTGTTAATGTGCTGGTATTTATAACCACCCAACCAGGGGGCCCAGAGAGAGAGGCCCACAGCGCCACGGAACACTGCCCCCTTTAAATATCAGACCTGAATAACACTCCAGCCAGCTCTTTTTTTAGCACCGTCGTTTCATCTCTTGCTCGAGGCTTGTCACGGTCTGCTTTGCGCTTGTTGTGTCCACCGCCTGTTCCTAATGGTGTACACGCGCAGGTACGTTTCAATCGGATCGCCTGCTCTCATCCCAGTAACTCCTCCTTTTTGCATTGTGACGGTGACGTGAGCTGGGGTCGGCGTGTGTTTCTTTTGGGTTGACGTATCTATGCAACGGAGGATGGAAGAAAGGTCTCTCTTCATCTTGACGTCTCCTGTACTGCAGCCTTTGTCTTACTGCCTCCAACCTTCCTGTGCTCTCTGCATTTCTGTGACTGTCGTTTCAAGGTGGCGTACCTGAGGACGTGAGGTCATGGGTCATTCCTCCCGGAGGAGACGCCCGTTCTCTGAAGATGACCAGAACCTGCCCCCGAAGCCTGGAGAATGGGGTCAGGTGACGCAGAAGCCTGGTCAGGTGGCCTAGACATCTAATCATGTGATAATCCCATGGGCACAATGAACCGCTATCGGTGGTGCCACGGTATCTGTATTTTTTTTACTCCCCCCCCCCCCGTCCCCCCCCTCTGTATGAGAATAAAACATTGTCATTGGCTCAGTGTGTGCGCCCTCACTTCTTGTGGTGTGTGTCTACATGTTCTAAAGCATGGACGGAGTGCTTGGTGCCTTCAGGAACTTGAGCCCTCGAATGTTTTCTCAAAAGCCCTGAATTTCTTTTTTTAAATTTGGGTTGTCGTTTTTGGCAAGTCCAAAATGTTGCATTACATAGAGCTACAAAATAAATACAATTGCTCAAATTCCCTGCGTGCGCTCGCGTTACCTGTGGGTTTTGATTCATGATCGGGTAGCCCTTCAGTTGCATGAGCCAGTAAAGTCGAACCAAAAACGATCCGGAAGCTTCATAATAAATTATCGCTGCAACTGTTGTTTCTGCCGGGGGGACAGACACATCAAAAGGTCATGTGATGAGTCAGCCT
The DNA here is from genome assembly GCA_023658055.1 of Thaleichthys pacificus. Lineage (NCBI taxonomy): Eukaryota > Metazoa > Chordata > Actinopteri > Osmeriformes > Osmeridae > Thaleichthys > Thaleichthys pacificus. Next base: position 12,129,793 of record CM042871.1, on the reverse strand, counting down.
ACACTATACTTAGAGACGCTGTGCTTTGTCCGACTCGCAGCAGAAACAACTCATTCGAGTGTGTAAAGCACGCCAGGCCGGAGCCTGAACTCCGCGGCCAGCGAGCGCACACTTCCTGTCTTCTCAGGTTAAACCCCCCCCTCCACCTAACCGCCACAGACAGTTAGCAGAAGGTCGTGGTGCCTTCAGACGGGGTCTTTGTTGCTGGGGCTCGAGCTGTGTTTCCCGGTTGCTGGGCAGGATGTGCCCAGTGCTGAACCAAGCAGCCCACTGACGAGAGCAGCAGCACGTAGACCTGTCCCCCAGCGAGGCATCACAGCCGAGAGGGACCAAGCTAATTAGATCGTCCAGAGCAGCGCACGCATACTGCTCTTCCTCTTGCCCGGCGGAGACAAAGAGGCTCTGTCGGTGAGCAGGCTGCGCAGGCAAAGGAGCTCAACAGGGCTGAGCAGACGGAAAGGCGAGCCGCTCCGATAAGGGGAGGAGAACCAGCCCTGAACAGGAGAAGAGAAGCAGCCTGTAGTGTTCTCGGGGGTCACTGTGTGATGTGCTGCCACCGGAAGGCCCGGCTGCCTGCTTGTCTGTCTGTATCCTTGGCAATTAACCCAGGGAGATGGTACAGGGTGTCAAATGAAGAGCTCTCGTCTCTTTCAGGCCCAGGTTGACATTGTGATGCTCATTAGTGTGCCTCCGCTGCTTATATTCATCAAACGGGCGCGGGGCCGGATTCGGCGCGTTCATTAATGGCGCGCTTGAGGACTGCGTGCGTTTGAGGGTGTGCGTTTGTGGGTGTGCGCTCGTGATACAGCTCTGTGTTTTCCCCCCTCTTATGTAGGAATGTGTGAATATTTCTATATATATTTATATATATATATATTTATATATATAAAGAGAGAGAGAGAGACAGAGAACAGACCGTGCTTGGCCCTCTGAAGACTCCAGCTTCACTGGAACTCAACCTGTCATCTGAAGTGGTTAACTAGGCTTCCTCCTCAAGGACTCAGCCATCTCTCCCTGCAGGTGCTGAGGAGCTGATCCGGAGTCGGCATGGATCCCGGAGCGCCTGAATCCGGGATCGGTGCTCTCATATCAGAGGAGCGTGGGAAAGCAACGGCCCTGACCTTTGACCCCAGACGTCCTCGCCCCAGGGAAGCGGATAAGATGAGAGCCTCTGGCGGACCTGTCAGAGAGGGAGGGTCCCGCTGCTGTGCCTGGGGCTCGCCTGTTCCCGGTTCCGTTTGTCCCCTGTTGTCTTCAGAGGACAGGGTCGCCATGCAGGTGTCTGTCGTGTCCTGATGACGTGACAATAAGAGGCTTCTATGCAGATTCAGGAGAAGGGCGTCGCGGGTTTCGAGGCCTGCTAGAGCCGCGGGCCTCCTTCTCTCCCTCCTGTCTCTCTTCTGTCACCCTCTCTGTCTCCCTCTTCCCTCCCTCCCCTCCAGGGCCTCTCTAACTAGTCTAAAGGGTATACAGGCTTTCTAAGGGCTGTCGAGGGACTCGTTATCGGGCAGCGTGCCTCCCACGCCTCGCTGGGCCACCCTGCAGTGTCGCCCATGGAAATGCCAATGCCTGCAGGCCGGGTCTGAGCAGAGATCCAGTCGTGCCCCCGGGCCATGGAGTGTCAAGATGACATCTGGATTTGGAGCCTGGATGCGAGAGGTAGGCCTGGAAGGACTGGTACACCGTTGTAACATCGGAGCCTGTTTGTGTGTTTAGTTTGGAGAGTTGACAAATAGATTGGAGCTCCCTAGCAAAGTCAGCTGAACGAGGCAGTCCAAGCCCTCAGATGATTTGCCGGAGACACACTGTGAACGAAATCCCGCATGAGGTCGGCTATGCGGTTATTCTTATCCACCTACCGTATCTCACATTTCTAACCTGTCCTCGCCTTGGCGCAGTGACAGTGTGACAGGGCCAGAACCGACAGGTGCAGAGAGGGCCCGGCAGTGAGCTTAGCCTAGCCTAGCCTGGGCGTGGGTCTGGAAGAGTGTTGCAGATCAGCCAATCTGCTCTCTGTCAGAGCAGCTCTGGGGAAAGGCACAGTTGGAGCCACAGACCCTGGTCTCTTGTGTGTGCGGGTGTGTGTGTAGGGTGTGTGTGTCTGCATGTGTGTGTGTGTGTGTGTCTGTGTGAAGCAGACCCTCTGTGTGTCCCGGGGCTTGTGCAGCTGCTGTGGTTCAGCGCAGCCAGGAGGCATCATCAGAACCACATGACCCGGGTCAAAAGACTTATCTGTGCTTCACAGATCGTGCCTTTCAGAATGGAACCCAAGTCCTTGTCCCAGTCATGCAAAACCCCACTCCCTTTTCACCCCGGAATACAAATACACCACGGTCTGAAACGGATACATTTAGCAGATGATTTGATCCAAAGTGACATGTGGAGGGGGATTTAAACCTGTGGATCCAAAGCAAAATGTTCCCTCGCTGATGCTAATCTTCAAATGATGATCAAACACTTCCACACACGGGTGTGTGTGTGTGTGTGTGTGTGTGTGTGTGTGTGTGTGTGTGTGTGTGTGCGTGTGTGCATACCGTCCGTGAGCAGACGAGCAGAGAGATGGATGCGGAGGAGAGGACGGGAAAGAGAGAAAGAAGGGTTCCTGTTCCCTCCCTTCTCTTTCCACTCCCTCACACCCCGCTCCGCCTCTCTCTTCTATGATTCGATTCCCTCTCTTCTGCTTTCCGGTCCTTCTCTCCGTTCCACATGGTTCTCATTTTGTGTGTGTGTGTGTGTGTGTGTGGAGAGAGAGAGGAGGGGCTGTGTGGGCGGCTGTGTGTGTGTGCTCTGGCCTCAGGACAGAACAACAGCATTGTCCTCATGTGATTAGCTCAGCAGAGCCGGACGCACAGCCAAACAACGCCCAGCAGACACACAGACCCCGTACGCGAGTGCGTGTGTGTGCAGAGCGCGTTTAATAGTCCCACAAGAATCCGCCCCCGCTCTGTGCTGGATATATTCCGGCTACATACGGTATCTCTGTATCGTGACACAGGAAGTCGTTGAGACCAGAGTGTTCCTCTGGTTGCTGAGTGATTGGAACACTTAGCACATCATTCTCCCTCTCAGAGTTGTGTGGAGCCTGGAGTTCACCCACCCACCCCCACCCACCACCCCTCCCCCCCACCTCCAACACCCCCCCCCCCCCCCCCAGGCTCTTGCTAGAGTAGGATGTGTGAGGTGCGTGAGGCAGAACTCCCTGTCTGTGTGAAGGCTTTCTTCTCCATGATGGAGTCTCCTCTGCCGCTCTGACAGACTCAGGCTCTGACCTACTCACACCCGGAGGAGAGGAGGTGAGGGTGGGGGTGCAGTTGCAGAGAACATCATCATCTTCATTTTTCCGTTTTTACTCTTCAAAGAGAGCTTTCGTTTCACCCAGCCCCCATCCACACGCATACTTTCATAAAGCCTTTTGCCTAAGAACATTTGAGCTTTTTCGTTCCCCCGCCCCCCACTTCGTGTCATCCGTTACTTGTGATGCCAAAGCTTGTTTCTTCCTCTGTAGTTCACTGTCAGCCTGACTCCTCCCCGACGCTGTTCTGTCAGACGCTTCTCTTCTCTGATCCGTCTCTTTACCTCCCTCATCCTCTCTCTCTTCTCATTTCCGCTTCACTCTGCCTTTACCTCTCTCCTCCTCTCTCTCTCTCTCTCTCTCTCTCCATTCTTCTATCCTCTCCTCGATGTTTCTCTCTCTCTCGCTACGTCGGGTTTATTTCTCTCCTCTAATCACACTTTGTTTCTCTCTCTCTTAATTTCTCTCTCTCTTCTCTCACTCGGAGTCAACTGACCGGCCGAGAGACTCTGCCAGCGTCTCTCTGCTGGCCAATGAACGCGTGCAGCTGCATTATGTTACCCTGTCGTTGTTGTTGTGTGTTTATGGTGTGATCACCTTCATCTTTGCGCCCCCCTTTGCAACAATCGCAGCATCTGTCAGCACTCAGTAACAATTAAACATCTGGTTGAGCGAGAGTGGGAGAGAGGGAGAGAGGGAGAGAGGGAGAGAGGGAGAGAGGGAGAGAGGGAGAGTGGGAGAGAGGGAGAGAGGGAGAGAGGGAGAGAGGGAGAGCGAGGGAAAGAGAAAGAGGTGCATGGTATAAATAGAGCGAGATGGCGAGAGAGAGGGACAGAAAGTGAGAAAGAGAGAGGTAAATGTCCTTGTTTTGTATCCATGGTGTAGTGTGCATATTCATGTCTCCCCCGGGGGTTAAGGGCTGGGAATTGTTGCCCATCTGTGTTGTCTTCTTCCTCTCTGACACAGTCTCCCTGCATGTCTGTCTGTCTCTCTGTCTGTGTCTCTGTCTCCCTCTCTGTCTGTCTCTCTGTCCGTTGTCTGACAGTCTCCCTGTCTGTTTGTCGACCTCTGTCTGTCTTTCTGATGCTCTGTCTGTCTTTCAACCTGTACGTCTGTGCACAGTTATCTGTACGTCTTTGTGTCGTCTGTCACCTAAATGTCCGATCAATGTCGATTTGAAATGTATGAAGGTTTGCCTAATCTGAAACCCATCAACAGCAGCGTCACCTTGACTCCCAGCCAAACACGCACCCTACCCTCCATGCTTCTCTTTCTCTTGTGCTACCTGTAGAGCGCACGCCAAACGTTTGATCCAGCATTCCCTGCGTCCCTCCGTCTCTCTCGGATGGGCGTCGTGTACTCGTGTCTCTAAAGTGCGCTCGCGGCCGAGGTGTCCGTGTTCAAACGTCAACGCCGTGCGTAACGACACAGCGGCGGAGACGAGAGGAGCCCAGATGGCGGGCGGGCGAGAGGGAGGGAGGGAGGGACCGCGAGGGCTCGTTGTCAGTCGCGTCTCCTCTAATGGCCGATGTTCGCGGAGAAGAGAGATGTGTACTCCGCGCGCCCTCAGAACTAACAAGGCCCTGCGGCCGTCCTTTCTGCAGCTCCCACTCGGGTCTGGGATCTGATTTCAAAATGATTTATCTGGGAGTGGCGTTCCCGTCCTCCTCGCTCCTGGGTGGGTGGGGGGGGTGGGGGGGGAGAGAAAGAGAGGCGAGGAAGAGAAGAGCAGGGGGGAGAGAAGCCGAGAGAAGACCGTCTGTATTCACTCATCCGCTCAGGCGTAGAGACAGAACGGTGGTGTTGTGCTGTCACGGCAGGAGAGAGGGCCCCGTGGCTGCGGTCACACTGCCGTGGTCACGGGAAAGGCAGGAGAGAGACAGACAGACAGACAGGTAAACAGGTTGGCAGGCAGACAGACCAGTTGGCTGTTTGACTGATGACAGATGTCCAGAACAGGTTCCCCCAGCAGCCAGACGTGGTCAAATGGTCCTACCCAGGCCAGCCAGGCTGTGTCCAGGTTGATTCCCACATAGCTGAGGGGATTTGAGGGAGAGGCCTAATCCTCTCCTCTACCCCAACAGAGAGCAGGAATGTGCTTTTATCAAGACAAATTAGGTTTCCATCTCAAAATGCCAAGTCATGACAATACTCCACTACAGAGAAAGAGAAAGAGAGAGAGAGAGGGAGAGAGAGAGAGAGAGAGAGAGAGAGAAAGAGAGAGAGAGAGACTAGCCCCCGAGAGGGGACTAGTGGTGTTTGGTGTTTGGTTCAACAAAGGTCAGGTGGGGTTTTTCATGGACCTGGACCAGGTTGCCAACTTGGCAACTCCTCAGAGAACTCTTATCATGATCAGATACACACCATGGCCTCACACAGACCCCCAAGTCCACACACAAACACACACACACACAGAGACACAGACACACACACAGGGAGGGGTAACAAGAGAGGGCATCATTGACCAAACCTTTGACATGTGGACAGTATCAGTGGTCTGGTCAGGGACACACACATACGCACACAAACACACCTGACACACATATCTGATATCTTCATACAGCACTCAGGTTACCCAGCACTTTAATATATTACATTCATGTGACGGTTGGGGGGCTATGTGTGTCTGTCTCGTCTGTGCCCCAGGTCGGCTGGCAAACGACTGCGCTGGCACGGAGGCCCACTGATCAGCCCCTCCTCTGAGGCAGAGTCAGTCACGACAGGATGGCAGTGTGGGGGTAAGGGGGGGGGGGGCTATCTGACAGCGGGGGGCCTGAGATTGTTACCAGAGCAACAGCGGCGGAGTGTTTTCCGTAAGCACTCAGGTTCCACGCACAACGTTACGGGCTGATCTTCTTACTGTAAGTGTTCCCACAAATACACACACACACATATACACACACCTATACACACCCATATACACACCCATATACACACCCACAGGGTAAATGATGCTCTTGTACTCTCTTTTGTATCCTTCCCAAATCAGCCGGCCGTTAGCAGGGACGGTTATTCTATTCTGGTGGGACTCGCCACTTCCCTTTGCCACGGTCGGGCGAGCATTGTCATTTGGAAAAACCGGCATATTCTCAAAGAGGCTTGGCGGTGCTCGGCCTTGTGGGCTCTGCGTGGCGAGGCCGCCCGCCCGCCCGCCCTCCCCCGCTGTCTCGGCCGTCCCTGCCGCGCTGCCGAGGTGACGAGGTCGTTACTCACGGCGACACGGTCCGCTTGGTCTACAGCATATTACCTGCCGTTTAATAACCATACCTCCTTAGATTCACACACGCACACACACGCATGCATACTGTACGTACACACACACACACAGACCCTAACCCGATACACAACACATTGTGGAAGCAATCAGTTATGTCAGTTCCGTATATAACTCTCGAGATACACTGAAGTCTTTGTTTCACAGAGAGGCCACATATTGCATAAATATGGTTTGAGACAGACCGTGGTGTTGCTACGACAACACACGTTAATACACTGTATAACCTTGGAATAAATAACTACCATGCTTAGAATTGTTTTATGGAACATCCGTCTGAGTTTGTCTATTCAACCAACTCCATCTCCTTCTGTAATGACCTTGGTTGCTGTCTGGACTTAATTGGACATGAAAGAACGACATCGGCTTTTAAAGGTTTGTCTGTTTCTCTCAATCTGGCTGCTCCACGGTGAAGGAACACCCACAGAAAGGTGGACTGACACACACACACACACAGGCACACACACACACAGGCACACACACACAGGCACACCCCACACAGGCACACACACAGGCACACACACAGGCACACACACACACACAGGCACACACTTGATATTCAACCTTTTCCCCTCTCATCGCTGTTTGATTTGGCTTGTGCTCACAAATGAATCAAGTTGGTGCTAACATTCCTGTCTTGTTGCAGGGAGAAATTGCTGTGCAACTGGGTTGTGTGCATCTGGGATGGTGTGTGTGTTTGTGTGCTAGTGTGTATCATTTAACTCCTCCTCCCAGCTTCTCCTTCTCCAGCTCTGGTTTCACACCTCTCCGACAACATGAGAGGATAACAACTACCTATACACACATGCACTCACACACACACTTTCCGAAGAAGCGCACTTTCATTAAGCCGCACCTCATTGTTCTATAGGAAGCCTTCCTAGACTGCCTACATGCCTCTCCCTCCTCTTCCTCCCTAGATGCATGACTACCAGAGTTGGAATAGTGGTTCCTGTTCAACCCGTTTTCTAGGATTTGTGTTCCAAATGACGTTCGTTTCTCATGCGACTGAAGGAAAGCTGTGCTGATGTGCGCAGGACAATTTGAATGTTCCAACCCACAGTATTTGGATATGTGTGTCGGACCCCGTCCCAGACGAGGTGTAACCCGGCTGTCTGTCAACGGGATGGAGGCTCTCTCCAGACAGACGCTGTGTCAGCGGAGAGATCGAGCGATGGATGATGTTTCCATGAGCTCACCAGTCACGGTCGAGAGGCGGTTAGACGGCAGACAGTGAGGGTGCCGTCACAACACGAAACACTTCACCCACCCGACACACTCACCCGACACTCCCGACATACGTACGCGCCACTCTCACGTCACCCGCCACGCTCGCGTCGCCTCGCACACACATCTTAGTACTCTCTCAAAACACACACACACACGCTCTCCTCAGAACACACGCACGCCTCGCCGCTCCCCGAGGAACACCCTCATCGGCAACGCACACACACCTTCCTAGCGACGCGCCGCTCTGAAATCACACCCGTACACACGCTTCGCTCCCCCTCCCACCACCCCACCCCCCGGTGGGCCAGATGCTCGGTGGCAGGCCTCTCTCAGAGAGCCGCCGCTTCTGTCACATCGACTCAGTCTTCATTTGGAGGAAGGGGTGTTTCATCAAGCCCAGCACACAGCTGCGGGCCGCCGCCGCGGTGCCACTCCACCGCTACCATCCATCCACATTATGGATGAGGGGAGGGAGGGGCATATGAGCTGAGGGACCTGGAGCTGGGGGCTAGGGCTGGGGATAGGGCTGAAGATGGAGATGCTTGGGGGCTGGAGGGGGGGGGCTAGAGGCTGGGGGGGGCCAGGGCCGGGGTTTAGGGCTGCAGTTTCACCTGGATTCGAGGCTGGGCTAGATCCCAGTGAACCAGGAAGCAGGGAACCATCTCCACAGCCGAGGCTGCTGTGAAAGGTCAGGGTGGGGCTCCCTGCCAGGTGCTGGAGCTGGGGCGGCGTGCCAGGTGCCAGCAGGCCCGTGGACCAGCACAGTGAATGTAATTACTCCCTCACAGGCCATCTGATAAGCTACCCGTCAGGCCCTCCGTCTCTCATCACCAGGAGACAACACGGAATATTAAATGTGGCTCAGTGAAAGACTGTATGCAAGGGAGTGTTTGCATGTGCGTGTGCATAACTTACAAAGACTGTTCTGACCAGGATCGTGAGTGAGTGTGTGTCTGAGAGAGGGGGGGAGAGGGGGAGAGAGAGAGAAAGACAGAAAGTGAGAAAAAGAGAGTGTGATAGAGAGACAGTAAGCGAGAGAGAGAGAGAGCGAGAGAGGCTGGTCTCCCCTGGTATCTGTAGCGAGTCTGTCCCATCTAGGTGTGAAGTGATTCCTGTCAGCAGGCTCGAAAGGACAGCTCACACAGGGCTCGTATGCATGTCTGCTTCCATGCACATGTCGGGGTCCGTCTCTGTGTGGCTCGCTCTCTCTCCTTCTGACTACGTCTGTGTCCGTCTGCCTACCTGCCTGCCTGTCTGCTTTGTGTGTACCTTTCTCTTCCTGCTTGCCTTCCAGGCTGTCTGCCTGTCTGTTGGCCTGTGAAGGGGAGTCTGGAAGCCCAGCTCCACGGGCCCCTGGTATGAGTCAGGGGGCTCCGGGAGCAGCTCCCCAGACTCACTCTGAGCCCCCTCGGCCTCCCACGCTCAACGCTCTCCCACGTAATTACACCAGCTCTGCCGAGCAGGGCCACGGGCGTACACACACACACACAAACTTTAACTCAGATGAGTGCCGTTCCACAGCACCCCTAGTGTAGGAGGGTTGAGATGGTCTCCGTGGAAACATGAGCTAGTGAGGAGGGTGCACCTGCATGCCCCCCCTCGAGAGAGAGTGAGAGACGCTGGTATGCCCTCACCTGAGAGGAGAGAGTGAGAAACAGAGAGGACGGGAGAGAGAGAGAGAGAGAGAGAGAGAGAGAGAGAGAGGAGAGAGAGAGAGAGAGAGAGAGACAAAAAGGTAGCGAGAGAGTAGCGGTGGGGTGTGGTCTGTGAATGCACGACTCAGGAGAAAGAGATGTGTGAAAACCTCCTCCTGATGCAACCCCCGAAGACATGCGCTCCTCAGAGGAGGGAGGTCTCGCCATTGTCCTGGAGCAATTACACAATACATGTATCTACAGGTAATGCAAAGGCTGTGATTAGCTGTTCACCATTACTCTTTGTGTGTGTGTGTGTGTGTGTGTGTGTGTGTCTACTACCACCTCAGGTACCATGGGCACCTTAGAACCATGACACCTTGGAATCCCACTATGCTGCGTTTCGTCACTGGCATTTGTCAAGAGGCCCATCATCTCCCTCATTTTGCATCTGTTTACAATGACAACATACAGGAGGAATGCCTTGCATAGAAAGCCATTCCTGAGGTTGTGGTAGTTAGGGCCTCTGTGTGTCTCCTGGCTGCAAGTCAAACACCATCTGGGCCGGGCCGGAGAGACACAGGTATTTGACCGTGTTTGCTAATGATGTTTTCAGCCGGACCTGAGCTCTACTCAGCCTGCAAGGAGAGGGTGCAGGTCGAGTAGATCTTCAAAGCGTTTCCACGTCCCTACATCAAAACAACTAAAACCCCTTCACAATACAGAAGATACAGCCAGTAATAGCTGAAATCAAGCTATTGAAGGCAATAATGATATGGTGTGCAAAAAAAATTCTCTCTTGAGCTGAATGATGTGTGTGTGCTTGTGTGTTTGTGTTTGCGGTATGCGTACAGCACGATAGCTTTGAAGCTGCGGCGAGTGTTCTGTTCTCCAGAATCCAGCCCTGGCTCCCTGCCCTCCCCCCACCCTCCCCCCACCCTCTTAGCTCACATTTCTTTCTTTTTTTTTTGGGGGGGGGGGGGGTTCAAAGACCTCAGGCACACAAGAGAAGATCGGCTAATAAAGACATTTTATTCAGCTCGACACATTTATGGAAAAAATATCATAATTACGAATGTCCACATAGGTGTAATACTAATAAATATGAGCACTACAATAATTATAAGTTGTACCTCATCAAATAACCAGGTTCTGAAGCATAGCAACACTATTGTCAGGTTTCTTTTAAAAGGCCATCGGTGGCCTGGGTGTCTCAACAGAAGAGTCTGAGAAAATTCCAAACCATTTAACTTGGAAAAACGAGTCCCCTTGCAGTGTCGTTCCTGGTAGCCCTGTGTAATGACTGCTAGTCCATGCCATGCTACACTGCAGGGTGAGGGACAAATTATCAGGCTATTATCAGGCAACATAGCTCTGCAGCCAGAACGGAGCATGCACAACAGGCAGAGGTTTTTGGGCTTGGAGGTCTGGGGCTTTGGGGTTGGGGCTGAGGCTCTGGGGCTGAGAGTGAGGGCTCAGGGGTGGGCCGGAGCCAAACAGTCATGGAGGATAGTCAAGTCTGTAGAGTCGCCACCATGGAGGATGAAAAGGAAGACTGGATGATGTGTGGAACCGGAGGGGGAACTCATGCAGATGTAGCCCATGCAGGGTCATGGCGTGCCGTCATTGCTGGGCGGGTGCCCGCCCCCCCAGGTCTGTCCTCAGACGTCAGAGTTGATGCTGAGGTTGGCCAGTCGGGGGTCAGTGTTGATCTCGTACCTGTAGTGGTAGCCCTCCATGTGTCCCGACAGGCGTCCCGGATGTTATACATCCAGCGCTGATGCCCTTCCTGTTGAGGTAGAGCACCAGCAGGAAGATTGACCCCGATGAGGGCCAGGACCATTCCCAGGAACACGTACGAGGTCTCCAACACGCCCTTCATGTCCCCCGAGTAGGAGCACTCCAGCTGGGCTTGCTCCAGCAGCACCAGGGGCTGGCTCTTCAGCTCCCTCCGGGTCAGAGCAAGTTCAGGTTCTGCAGATCCTGGACCTGGTCCCCTTGCTTCAGCCAGGCCAAGCAGATCCTCCATGTTGCAGTCACACCGCAGGTGTTCCCCGCCAGCCGCAGCAGCATGCCTGGGTGGAGGCTGAGGTCAGTCAGGGTGGAGTTGGAACGCTTCGCAGGGCGTTGTCGCGCAGGTCCAGCTCTAATAGCGGGGGGGCCCCTCAGAGCCCCGTCCTGGATCGAGATGATGGAGCTGTTCTGGAGGGTTAGGTTAACCAGGCTGGGGGAGGCGGGGAGAGCGTACCATCTGTTAACACCAGCAACTCATTGTTGGACCAGGTCCAAAACGGGTCAGCTTGGGAGAGCTCCGCTCTGCAGCAGGCTATAAGGTCTCTGTGTAGGTCTGGTTATAGAAACCTCGGCTAAGAACAAGCTCTTGGACCGTATTATTTGCAGGGAATGCTGAGGCGTCGAAGCTCTGGGATCCGGTTTGTTGCTTAGATCCAGGAGCCTGAGCTTTGCAAGTTGCTAAATACCTTCGAGTCAGCGACTCCACGCTGGTTTCCAGTGAGATACAGGTCTGTTAACTGATCCAGTGCGAGTCGGAAAGGACGCCGCGGAGGATGCGGGTTATGTGTTTCAGTAATAAATAGAGTTTTTGTGTTGGTTGGCAATGGTTGAGGCAACCGCGTGTAAGTCCTGGTTTTACGCATTTTTACAGTCGTTATGGAGCATACGCATTTGTCTGGACAAGCAGCGCCCGACACGAAAGCAGCAAAGAAAAAAAATAAATGTGTGGAGAGTAAACTTATTCGTACTGCCCCGATTTTCTCTACCTTTACAAGAAAACAACGAGCTCTCCACGCGCATTTTCATCTCTTGATCCTTATAGTCGGCGATGTTAAAGGATCACTGCAAGAGTCAAAATGTTGTATTTCCCCTAAGATTATACAGCGATCACGTTCCGGGCTACTCAACGGGGATAAAGAGTAACTTTTCAATGTTTCCACAGGACTGTGATTCCTTAAAAAATAGCTCCACTCCCGACTTGTTGTTGGCGATAGTCCAATCATTCGTGTCCCAAATCGTCCTCTTCAGGGCCTACATGTCCTTCAGCTCCATGAGGTTATCCCTAAAGTTTTTAAGCAAAAGGAACCAGCGAATTAAACAGTTAATGTTGCTCAATAGGCTGCCGTTTTCCCGGTAGGCTACGAATCATACATTTCCCGTACAGCCTATCTGGAAAATCTCACACGCCTAGAACCAGTTAAGTCAGTAAAAATCCGCTATTTCTAAAAAAAAAAAAGTGTTAAAACCGGAATGTATTCACCCCTGTAACATGCGCCCATACACTTCTCCGCTTCAGATGATCTTATCATGTGTGAGAAAGGAATGATATTCTACTCCCTTGCCACGGCGCAACCACGGGAGGAGGGATATGCCATTATTCAGTGTAACGGGTGCTGTGAAAACGTATTGGCTACTCGGGCTGAGTCTATCATGTGATCATAATTTTAATTGTCATATTTGGTTTTCTGCAATAAAATAAATCCGTGTGAAGTGCGTGAGTGAGTGAAAGACATGGACAGAAAAAGAAAGAAAGACATGCTCAATTCCTCTGCAAAAGGGAAACGCGAGCTAACTCCACATGGAAACTTTAGTATGCCACTCACTCTCAAGTCTAAATCCATCAGTTTTTTCTAATGCACTTACAGGGCCTCACTTAAAAGCTTTTAAATGCTGAGAGGAGGCATAACGTTCACGCATGCAGGTCGCTGCTGCATGTCCATCGATATGCTGTTTAGAATTACAATTTTCAAACAGCCTTCTTGGATTTTGATTAGTGGCCGATAACAGCCCATTTGTATTCCTAATTGATTAATGAGGAACTCGGAGTGCTCAGGCTCAGCGGTCAGCGTGGAACCGAAATCGATATTGGTTTGGTTTTGAGAGAGAAAGACAGAAAGCGAGCGAGAGAGAGATAAAGAGAGAGAGAGAGAGAGATGAAGAAGAGAGAGAGATGAAGAGAGAGAGAGATGAAGAGAGAGAGAGATGAAGAGAGAGAGAGATGAATGAAGAGATGAGAGAGAGAGAGAGATAGCTGGTTTAGCACTCTTCTGTATTCTCAGTGTTCCCAGTTGAACCGGACCAGGCAGCGTGTCTCAGAGCGGACTGCAGCCTGCAGACCCGAGCAGCAGGCTGTGACAGTCAGACTTGTGAATGGGCGCTGATAATGACTGGAGGCAGCCTCATTAATGTCATATTACAAGGCCTGGTGTGAACCCCTTTGGGTAACCTGATCCACATTCTCGACCCAAAGCCTATTCTTAACTGTTACTCCCTCCTGACACTAACTTTAGAAACTCTGCATGACGGCATGCAGCGAACAGTTTTGGCTGCAAATGCACACAAAATGTTGTGAATAAGATTTGCGTTTAAATTGAATGATCACTTTACATGTAATATATTAATAGGCTACAGCCTTTGACCTATTAGGCTCATGCATAGTTTTAATTTTTTTATGTAACCGCTAAACTTTATCCTTTAATGTTCACTTTAGACTTTCACATGGTCTCAGAGACTGACACATCTCTCTCCACAATGCACCTTTGGTTTATCACCTGGGACTGATTACATTTTAATACATTAGTACGATTAATTGGGGTGTGCGCTCCTACTCAGCGAAGAATGACCATGGATGCCCAAACCTTTCAGCCACCCACACGTTTCCAGGCTGTCAGATTTCGCAGTACCAAAGTCCAATCAAAGATTGCGATGCAAGTGCTGCCAACCAATGAGAAGTCGTCGTGTTGCAAAGCCTCTCTCCTGCTCTGAGAATCCGAATAGAGGGATTGGTGCTCGACTGCTGTCAAAATAAACCGGTCTAACAAACTCATACGCATTTAAAAATGTCAGAGATTACACTTTGGATATGCTCCGTTGATGCCAGCCGTATGATTACATCAGTCTTCATTTAGCGACAGGTAAGCAATATATATTAAATGTGCAGATCAAGCTAGCACTGGTACCAGTATGTAACTGTCTACGGCTAAACAAGCTAGCGATGATGTGTCAGTTAGCTAGCTAGCACAATCTAGGCTACATCCTTACACACCCTCCTTCTGTTTCAAGATGATAAAAACAAATGCTACATACAGTAGCTAGCTAACAGACCTGTCTGCACCTAGCTTGCTAGCTAGACTAATTGTGTCAACAAGCTATGTATTTTGAGGTTGCGGAGGTGGCTACATAGTTAGCTATCTAAAATGACAGGTAGTTGGTCTCAAGTGTTGCAACTGGACTGTAAACTGCACAGTTTGCTACGTAGGTAGGTGTGAAGCTAGCAGCCAATATTACATAAAATGATGTGGTGTAGCTACAACTTGTCTCTAGAGCTTATCAGTCTACATTCTTATCATCGCGCGCTTCAAGTTTAATGCAAAACAGTATTTGGGTAAAGCGCCAGGCCAAATTGTGCCAATTCTCTCCAAACGTAGTCATATTACTGGCAGTTTGTCTAGTCAGCATTGCTAGTTGGCATTGCAAGTGTCATAACTAGTGACCGATCCTTGACCCCAGACCCATACAATTAGGTGTATTATCTGACCTTTGCCCTCTGGGGACCCCTGCATCAGCTGTGCTAAAAACAACCATGGTAACCCAAACCACCACAGAACAGATCAACTGCAAGGCGTGTGTAGAGGTCTCAGACTCTGCAAATAATGCATTTCATATTCATGAATGTGAAAAGCCCTTAGCTGATGAGGTCATCCTCTGCCCTTTTGTGTGAACATGAATTTGCCTATTGTTCAAGTTTGGTGTTTCTTGCCCCTAGGTTCCCAATCTAATTATGGAGTTTTGAGAAGGAGCAGGGGTGTGTTGGGGGGAGTGGAGTCCTTCCCTCGGTGTGTGATGGACTAGTGTGGGGGGTCTCTGAAGGGGGCTGGAACTGTTGCCTTTGTAAATGATCTAAGATACAATTGAAGTAAGAATATTTTTGATATAAGTCTATATTTGTATAATATTTGTATAAAACTAGAGTTTAGTATTTATTGAAATTCCAGATGCCATTTTCTGCTCTGAGCACAGCTGGTTGTGATGTTGGACTGTGAATGGGTCACCATGGTGGAGTGAGGTGAGCCTTAACAAAGCTCTGGGGTTGCTAGGGTGCGGTGGAACCTCAACACAAGCACAATTCTAGCACCCAAACACTATCTCTCCACCGTCTCGATTTTTTCTTTAGTTGATAGTTTTGCTGAGCAGCTCTGTTACACAACTGATATCTATTAGAAGCCTAGCTTGAGTTGAGACTTGTTGACAAATATCTGTCACAGTTGTTTGTTTAGGAGTTTTTCCTGGGGGGGGGGGGGGGACTAGGGGGAGGGAGTCCAGCACAGGGTTGTGGAGGGCCACTGCTAAAAAGTAGAAAAGCGAGGGGAGGGCAGGGGACTCACAGTGAGGGCTGGTCAGAGGTCAGGATGAGCCAGGCGGTTCCAGACTGCACGCCGAAATGCCGCTCGCCCCGGCACGCGGACGAGGTCATGGCGGCGCTGACGGGCGGCTCCGAGGGGCGTCTGAGAGCCTTCCTGACGGCCCACTGCCACAACGCCGCCACGCTGCGGGACGGCTCCGGCCGAACGGCCCTGCACCTGGCGGCGTCCCTGGGGAAGAGAGCCCTGCTGGAGTGGCTGCTGGAGCACCGGGGAGCAGATATGATGGTGAAGGACAAGGAGTCGGGCTGGACGGCCCTGCACCGCAGCGTCTTCTACGGACACATCCACTGTCTGATGGCCCTGGTCAAGGTGGGTCTCTCTCTATCTGGTTTGGGGGGGGTTCGAGCATTAAGCTACACTTAAGTCTCTCAAATATGCATAGTGTAAAGCTGGGACAGTGGCTCTCGATGTCTTTTCCGTATGGAGGTGGAACTAGTGGTTCCAGTTTGAGGGTTTGTGTTCCAGCACGGCGGGCTCCTGTCCACCCAGGACAAGGAGGGTCTCTCGGTGCTGGACCTCACCATGAAGGACCGCCCGGCGCACGTGGTCTTCCGAAACGCAGGTGAGCTGGGCTGGAGCATATCCGGGGGTATTTCCAGTGCTGTGGTTTGTAGCAGGTAAAGATGAGCTTCCAGGCAGCTGGGGTAGTAGAGTAACGGTGTTTTGATGCCTGGGCTGTTTGCCTCCCCAGACCCCACCGAGGTCTACACCTGGGGCAACAACACCAACTTCAGCCTGGGTCATGGGAACCAGGAGAGCCGGCAGCACCCTGAGATCGTGGATGTGTTCGCCCGGAGTGGGGTGTACATCAAGCAGGTAAACAGAACTATGGCTGGGTACCTTCCAACCTGACGGGACATAACAGCAAGTGAGCAAGCAAGCAGCCGGAAAGTTTAGCCAAACTCCCTGAAAAGATATACGTTATTGAACATCTTGAGTCTACACAAAAGGGCTTCCCCACCTTAAACACCTTGGTCTCCTGGGTGATTGCTACCTCTCACCCTCATCCCTAGGGGGGGGTTTCTGTGGAAACCAGGGTTATGCAGCAAGCTGAACCCAAGCTAGGTCCACTGGGATTGGCCGTGTCGTCACCTAGGTCCCCCTGCAAAACAGGGCCTCTCCCCTGGGTGCCCGCCTTCACAACAGGCCCCTCTGCTCAGGGGAAAACCCCATTGGTTGAGAGAAAAAAAACGTGTTTGTCTCTGCCCGTCTTCCAATTTGCCGCTCACATAAACCAGGCTGTTATGGACTGGGTCGGCAGAGTTCACGAAGGCGCTGACGCTAGTGTGGAGGCAGGTCTCCTCTGGATGGTCTGGTGGACACACAGGCATGCAGGGTCTCTGTACGAGATGGGCCAGGTGCGTGTAACCTGAGGCCCCGTGCTGCTCCAGTGTATTGTTTCTCCTGTCAGTGTGACTGTTAGACTCGCAGGCAGGCAGTACAGCAGGTTAATCCCCTGCGAGGGTCTGGTGAGTGAGGAAGACAGGACCCACACACTCCCATAGGCCAAGGTCTGCCCCAGCAGTATGGATGTTCATCCATGCAGTCCTAAAGGTGTCTTGACTTTGTACTGGGCCCCTGGCTGTCTGGGCTCCTGGCTGTCTCTCTGGGCTCCTGGCTGTCTCTCTGAGC
Organism: Thaleichthys pacificus; assembly: GCA_023658055.1. Lineage (NCBI taxonomy): Eukaryota > Metazoa > Chordata > Actinopteri > Osmeriformes > Osmeridae > Thaleichthys > Thaleichthys pacificus. The sequence continues at coordinate 12,112,294 of CM042871.1, read as the reverse complement.
TCCTGGCTGTCTCTGGGCTCCTGGCTGTCTCTCTGGGCTCCTGGCTGTCTCTCTGGGCTCCTGGCTGTCTCTCTGGGCTCCTGGCTGTCTCTCTGGGCTCCTGGCTGTCTCTCTGGGCTCCTGGCTGTCTCTCTGGGCTCCTGGCTGTCTCTCTGAGCTCCTGGCTGTCTCTCTGGGCTCCTGGCTGTCTCTCTGGGCTCCTGGCTGTCTCTCTGGGCTCTTGGCTCTCTATGGGCCCCTGGCTGGTTGCGTTGTAGGCTGTTTTTTTGCCTGTCTGTTATTATCCTTCACGTCCTTGGCTGTAAGTCGCAGGTTGCATCAAGGGGAATATCCTTTTTATTAAACTCTTGTCGTGGATGAACAAATATTGACGATAGATAAGCCTCCGCCCAGCCCTCCATCCAGGCCTTCATCCTGGTGAATCAATGCTTTTTTATTGACTATTCAACAGATGCTTCAGGCCTGTTAATTTATGACTTCACTGTTGGGGTGTTAAGATAACATTTGAACCCAAACATAGCCCTAGATGACCCTGCCCTCTGGCCTGGTCATCTAGCTGGTTAGTTGGTTCAGGATACATTACTGTCATAATCCTCAGGTCAGTGGGGGGTTGATAGAGATCTTGTTTCACGACCCCCCCCCTCCCCTTCACACGCACACGCACGCACACACACACACACACACACACACACACACACCGGGAGACAGTGCCTTTGTGCTCCCATCCCTGTCCTGCAGGTGCTGGTGGGTTAAATATTAATCCTAAGAATGACATCCTTTTAATTAAATGGCCTACGCTGGAGTGTATCAAAGTGATCGCTCGACTCCAGGACACATCCCGCTGCCCTGTTCAGATCCTGAGGGGAGCGATGCATTAGTAATGATGTTTACCTTTCCACTTGTGCCACGGCCACGCCGGCGTCCTGCTGTGCTACTGCTCCACGAGGGCTCGGCCCGCCGCGCGGAAACCTGACCGAGGTTACCCCCAGGATCACTTCCAAACTGTCACTGACTGCTATTGTCCTGCATGTCCTGACGGTGTGTGCTTGTCGTCTCCTCTAGGTGGTGCTGTGTAAGTTCCACTCTGTGTTCCTGTCTCAGAAGGGGCAGGTGTTCACCTGCGGACACGGCCAGGGGGGCCGGCTGGGGCACGGGGACGAGCAGACATACCTGGTGAGGCTGCACTGGACACTACACACTGCCTACTACACACTATGTACTTCACTGGACACTACACACTGCCTACTACACAGTAACCACTATACACTGCCCAAGACACTGGACACTGCACACTACCTACTTACTAGCCTTGTACACTACACTTCTGTACTAACTCTAACCAACTGTACTAATAGAAAAAGAGAGATGCTTGGGAGAGACCCCCATAATTGGTGTCTCTCCCCAGAGGGGTGTTGGAGAGGCTGCAGTCCATGTCTCACCCCTGTCTCCCCAGGTGCCCAGGGTGGTGGAGGGGCTGTTGTCTCTCCCTGTCTCACCCCTGACTCCCCTTGTCTCCCCAGGTGCCCAGGGTGGTGGAGGGGCTGTTGTCTCTCCCCGTCTCACCCCTGACTCCCCTTGTCTCCCCAGGTCCCCAGGGTGGTGGAGGGGCTGTTGTCTCTCCCCGTCTCACCCCTGACTCCCCTTGTCTCCCCAGGTCCCCAGGGTGGTGGAGGGGCTGTTGTCTCTCCCTGTCTCACCCCTGACTCCCCTTGTCTCCCCAGGTCCCCAGGGTGGTGGAGGGGCTGTTGTCTCTCCCCGTCTCACCCCTGACTCCCCTTGTCTCCCCAGGTCCCCAGGGTGGTGGAGGGGCTGTTGTCTCTCCCTGTCTCACCCCTGACTCCCCTTGTCTCCCCAGGTGCCCAGGGTGGTGGAGGGGCTGTTGTCTCTCCCTGTCTCACCCCTGACTCCCCTTGTCTCCCCAGGTCCCCAGGGTGGTGGAGGGGCTGTTGTCTCTCCCTGTCTCACCCCTGACTCCCCTTGTCTCCCCAGGTGCCCAGGGTGGTGGAGGGGCTGTTGTCTCTCCCTGTCTCACCCCTGACTCCCCTTGTCTCCCCAGGTCCCCAGGGTGGTGGAGGGGCTGTTGTCTCACCTGGTGTCCCAGGTGGCAGCAGCCAGGGACCACACGGTGGTGCTGACGGAGGAGGGATACGTATACACCTTCGGACTCAACTCCTCCCACCAGCTGGGCCTGACTCCACCCCCGGCCGCCAGCCATCTACCCAAACAGGTGAGGGTGGATAGGAAATAGCCTGCTCCCTGGCGAGGTATTGGAATGTCATTAATTGTGTTAAGTCTGCATGTGTAACAATTTGGTTTTAAATGGATATGTGTTTTTAGAGTTCAACCAGTGTTTAGTGTTTCCAGAAGAAGGGCCTACATTAAACCCAGTAGGAAGGCTTAAGGCTGTATGAAACAGCAGTGATGCTCGGCCTGTGTTGTTGATTGGTTATTGAGTGACCTGGGCCTTGTCCAATGGGATACAGGTATTCTCCAAGACGCTGAAAGGCAGGACTGTGATTGGAGTTGCCGCAGGAAGGTTCCACACGGTGCTGTGGACCAGGGAGGCCATCTACACCATGGGTCTAAACGGAGGCCAGCTGGGTGAGACACACACACACATAATCCTATGGTATCTGTTACAACCTCAGGACGTCTTTTGTAACAATGTAACATCATTCTGTTCATGTATCGTCACTGTCGTCCTGCTTTTCATTTGACCTTGTACGTGACCCAAACCCTCTCTGCTCTGTGACCTTTGACCCTCAGGTTACCTGCTGGACCCCAACGGAGAGAAATGCGTCACCGCTCCTCGCCAGGTTTCTGCCCTGCACCACAAGGACGTGACCATCGCCATGGCAGCAGCCAGTAACGGGGCGACGGTCGTGGTGACGGAGAAGGGGGATGTTTACCTGCTGGCGGACTACCAGTGCAAGAAGCTGGCGTCCAGGTCGGTGTTGGTCTCTCCCTAGTGGGATGGAGTGTGACAGTCATACCGGCCCAGCTCTCCACCTTATGACTCCCCTCTGTCCAACCCAACCCCTCAGGCAGTTGAACATCCGGAAGGTTCTGGTGAGCGGGGGTAGTCTGGACCACCGCGTGGATCCCCAGGTCCTGAATGAGAGCGGGGGGGAGAAGGTGTTGATCCTGGCCCTGGATCAAGCAGGCAGGGTGGGTATGACGACCCGGGGGATCGGGGTGGGCGGAAGGTGCTGGGTTCTGACCAGAATTGGTCACACAGCAAACCCCAATCAGGCCAGAGATACATTAGCCCAAAGTCCCTAATGGCCTATCTACTGGCTTCCCATTCTCCCCCTTTCTCCCCCTGTCTCCCCCTGTCTCCCCCACCCCCCACCCCCGTCCTCCAGGTGTTCTGCTGGCGCTCCAGCGGCAGCCCGGTGCGGCAGGTGCGCTGGGCGTACGGCCGCCAGGTGTTCATGTCCGACATGGCGCTCAGCCGCGGCGGCCTGATGTTCATCACGCCGGAGGGCGAGGGCTTCAGCGGCCAGTGGCTGGGGGACCCCAGGAAGGCCGGCGAGAGGAGAGGTCAGCCGCCCGCGAACACGGCTGTTCTCTGTTGGGAGGACGCTTTGGTTAGGAGCTACGTACAAAAGCGTTTGCCGGAAGCACAGGGAGGACTAGAAGCGGACAGTGCCGAGCAGTATTTCAGTGATTAGTGCCAAGGACGATCTGTGTGTGTTCTGACTTGCTGTCTCTTATAGTGTCAAGAGAAAACCTGTTCCACAATTAGAGACTATTAATATTTCTCAGACGAGAACTGGGTTAACTCGGTGTGTTCTAGAAGCAGGCCTGCGTGCGGCCTGTATTTCTCTCTGTCTAGACCAAGCAGGTTGTCATCGTCTCTTGTCTTGTCCAGATGGGGCTGTAGAGGGGTGTGGCCACGGCGAGGGGGGCGGGGCCTACGAGAGGATCCGCCTCGAGAAGCTTCCGTACGTCCACCGGGCGGTCAGCGTCACCATGGATACCAAGGGGCGTAACTTGGCATGCTGCAGTCGGACCCCAAAACCAGGTAGGGGGCGTGGAACTTCAGAACGTTGAGCGCGATGAGCCGTGGAATGGTTGAACATAGACACACAGAATCAGAATCAGAATTCGGTTTATTCGCCATGTATGTTATACAAACACGGAATTTACTGTGGCAGGGAGGTGCAAAACACTAAACATATACGAATCTTAAATTAAGTACAAAAGTATAACTATTTCTAAGAACTAAACAATCTAAGAATAAAATAATTTAAATATAAAATAAAATATATATAAAAATAAGAATAGAATGAGCAGCATGAGTGGTCAACAGTGCAATCAGATAGTGAGATAAGGTGGCTTATGCACAGTGGATTTGCCATTAGATGGATTTATAATAGTTAAATAAATTAATGAATGTCAGTGGGAGTCCTTGGCCTTGTTGAAGAGGCCGGTAGCAGATGGAAAGAAACTGTTCTTATGGCGTGAGGTTTGGAGTAGGATATGGAAGGCTGACCCTCCTCTCCTGTCCTCTCCTCTCCTCTGCTGTCCTCTCCTCCTCTCCTCTCCTGTCCTCTCCTCCCCCCTCCTCTCCTCCTCTCCTCCCCCCCCAGCCTGTATGAAATCCCCTCCGTCTCCCCCTCCTCCCTCACCCAACACTTCCAGCGGCTGCTGGAGGAGGCCGACGAGACGGACAGCATCCACGACGTCACGCTGCAGGCCGGAGACCGCGCCTTCCCCGCCCACAAGTACGTCCTGTCCATGAGGTCCGAGTTCTTCCGGAAGCAGCTGTTGGCGGAGCGCGGCGGCGGCGGCAGCGAGGACGGGGACGGCGAGGTGAGGAGGAGCGAGGACGCGGTGGGCTGCGACCTGCTGGTCCTGGAGAAGGTGTCCGCCGAGATGCTGGAGCACGCCCTCACCTTCATCTACACCGACTGCTGCCAGATGCTGGTGGCGGGGGCCCGGCCCCGCGTCTCTCCCCAGGGACAGGGCCCCGGGCTGGGCCAGGAGCAGCTCATCTCCACCCTGGAGGAGCTGGGGCTCCAGGACGGGCTGAGGGACCGCTCGTCCTTGGACGTCTACCGCTCGCTGCCCCCCTCCGCCAGGAGCGACGGGGACAAGGCCAAGGGCAAAGGTAGCAAGCCTGGGAAGAAGGGCAAGGCTGGCAAGGCGGGGCACCACGGAGGGAGGGGCCAACCCGGTCAAGACCTTGCAGGGCGTGGCCAAGAAGTTGGGCATAGGTAGTTTATCTGCACGGTGAGCGCTCAACCTAACTCGTCTCCACTGCGTGTTTGGTAGCGAAGTATCTTTTGCCGTAGTGTTTGGTGTCGAGGTCCGTTCTAGTGGGTTGATTGTGGCTGCATGATGTTCCCTGGGCGGTGTGGTCGGCAGGCTGGACGGGGTGAAGTTTGAGAACGGGCAGATCAGCGTGGTGCCCAAGAAGACGGGCAACAAGCCCCGCCTCAACCCCAAGAAATGGTGAGCAGAGTGTGTAAGACGAGCCCTGCTGTGTAACGTGAGGATGGGGGATAAATGGGTAGAGAGACACTCATCTGTGTGTGTGTGTGTGTGTGTGTCTCTCCATAGCTCCTACCTGTGCGATGTGACCTTGAGGTCTGAAGACGGCAAGGAGTTCCCCTGCCACAAGTGTGTGCTGTGTGCCCGACTTGGTGAGTCGCTGTTCTGTCGCAACTGGACTGCTCTTGGCTGCGAGGCGTGCCGATTTACCCCGAGGAAAGTGCTGCTCTTGATCTTCAACGCCATTGTTCTAGCGTGTTCTCTCTCTTCGTTCCGCAGAGTACTTCAACAGTATGCTGGGGAACCCCTGGATTGAGGTAGGCCTGTGTTCCGGGTTTCTGTTCGAGCGCGATTTATCTAATGTCAGATTGTCTGGCGTGTAGTTCAGGGATGTAAAACTCTGGTGTGATGTGATGATGGTCTGGTTGGTGTTGTTGGTGCTTGGGTGCGCCCTCTGCAGGCCACATCATGCAGTGCTCTGGAGATGCCCACCAGCTCAGAGATCCTGCAGGTGATCCTGGAGTACGTCTACACTGACGAGTCCCCGACCATCAAAGGTACACGCACACACACGCACGCAAACACACACCTCACAGAATGTCCAAACCACATACCTACACCCTAGGTGTCAAATGCTGAGCTAAACCCATCCCAGCACAGTATATTCAGATACGTATTCATTTCAACTCAGAAGTTTATTACTATTTCGTGAGAATTTAATAAAAAATATTGAACACCTCCAACATGGATGGTTGTCGAAAAGCAGCATTTGAAAAAAATATTAATACATTTTCCCTTCTCTCCTCTCCTCTCGACTCCCCTCCCCCCGTGTCTCCTCCCCCCTCCCCCGTGTCTCCTCCCCCCTCCCCCGTGTCTCCTCCCCCCCAGAGTCCTTGAGCGTAGAGTTTGTGTGCGGAGTGCTGGTGGTGGCCGACCAGCTCCTCATCAGCAGGCTGAAAGAGATGTGGCGAGGTGGCCATCACAGAGAACCGTACGCTCCTGACTTCAGCCCTCCTCCCTCTCCCACACCCCTCTCATCCAGCTCTCATACGCATTCTCGACCTCTCCTCTAATCTCTCTCGGCCACAATTTTTTTCTTCTTTTTTTTTTTCTTCAGACCTTTCATCTCCGCCTCTCCTACCCTCTTCTCTCTCACCCTCTCCCCTTCAGCCAGCTTCCACCTCCACTTCACAATAAGGGTTCTGGGAAGACATGGTGTTCTAGAGCTCGAGTCAGGCTCTCACATTCTCCTTATAAGCCCGTAATCTTAACCTGCTCTCCTCTCCTCGCTGGCCTCCTCCTCTCCCTCCTCGCCTCGCTGGCCTCCTTCTCTCCCTCCTCTCCTCGCTGGCCTCCTCCTCTCCTCGCTCGCCTCCTTCCTCTCCTCCTCAGTGACTCTGAAGAACGCTGCGGAGCTGCTGGAGTTCTCTGCCGTGTACAACGCAGAGCAGCTGAAGCTGTCCTGTCTGCAGTTCATAGTGCTCAACATGGCCGCCCTGCTGGAGACCCGGTGAGGAGCCTGCGGTGGTCAGGTGGTGGGGGTGCGGGGGGGGGTGAAGGTTGTGTTTCTGGGTTTTTTCTAAGTGCTGTGTTCCTTTCAGAGCTCTGGATGTCCTCAGCGATGAGGTACTGCTGGAGCTGTCTGCGTCATACAGGAGGATGGTGAGCCTGGCCCAGGGGGGGGTTAGGGGCGTGCCCCCTCACAGCTCCTGGGGCTGCCTTGGAGCACCTTTTTTAGCTTCTCTAGGAGGTCCAGTTAAGGTGTGGTGCTGTGGTCCTGTTTAACCTACCTTCTGTCTATGCCTTGCTTCCTCTCTGTTGTCCCTGTCTTTTCCTCTTTCTCCTCTCTCTCTCTCTCTCTCTCTCTCTCTCTCCTCTCTCTCCTCTTGTCCTCTCTCGTCCTCTCTTTCGTCCTCTCTTTCCCTCGCTCTGTGTTTTCCTCTCTGTCAGATCCCTGCCATGCAGAAGCGTCAGATCACCCCCTACCCAGACGCCCCGGACCTGAGTGTGTACGAGGAGGAGGAGCCAGACTCGCCCTTCAGCCCCAGAGGAGACGCAGAGACGGAGTTCAGCTGCAGGTAGGGCGGACCAGGAATGGATACCAACCTATAAAAGAGTAGACTATATCATGGCAAAAAACAGTAGGACTGTATAGGATCACTATATCATACTGTCCCTTCTTCTCTGTCCCCTCGCCCTCCTCCTCCCCGCCCTCCTCCTCCCTCCCCTCCCCCGCCCTCCTCCTCCCTCCCTGTCCTCCCTCCCGCCCTCCTCCTCCCTCCCTGTCCTCCCTCCCCTCCCCGCCCTCCTCTTCCTCTCTCCTCAGGGAGAGCCTGTTGAAGAAGGCCAAGATGAAGGCCAAGAGAAAGCCCCGGCGACGCTCCGACAGCTCCGGGGGGTACAACCTCTCTGACATCATCCAGAGCCCCCCCGCCGCAACCACTCCAGGTACACACACACACCACACACACATGCAGTAGTGTAAGGTCATTTCACTGTAGGGTCATCGTTGTTAATCAGCAGTGACCCCCGTATACCCCTCCCCCTGCCGCCCTTCTCAGTGACCCCCCCAGGCCTGGTGAAGCCAGGGGCCAGCAGCTCCATGGAGTCCCTGCAGGAGCTGTTGACCTCGGACTCGGAGGGCAGCTACGTGGGGGCGGGCAGCCCCCGTGAGCTGCAGTCCCCCATCGGCCCTCCACAGGACAGAGGTACGCACACGCCCTCTACAGCAGGGGGCGCCAACCTTGTTTCTGGAGAGCTTACCTGCCTGGAGGTTTTCGCTCCAACACTAATCTAGCACACCTAATTATTGTAATAATTAGCTGCTTGATCAGATAACTACTGTTAAATCTGGTCAAATAAGTGTGGTCGTTGCAGGCCGGTAGCCCTTCAAGAACAGGGTTGGAGAGCTCTGCTCTACAGTGCCATACACATCAGACACACACACACACTCAGATGGTGCATTAACCAGACTTGCTGTGTTGTGACTGGTTGCGTGTGATGGCACTGTAGAGCAGAGCTCTCCAACCCTGTTCTTGAAGGGCTACCGGCCTGCAACGACCACACTTATTTGACCAGATTTAACAGTAGTTATCTGATCAAGCAGCTAATTATTACAATAATTATGTGTGCTAGATTAGTGTTGGAGCGAAAACCTCCAGGCAGGTAAGCTCTCCAGAAACAAGGTTGGCGCCCCCTGCTGTAGAGGGCGTGTGCGTACCTCTGTCCTGTGGAGGGCCGATGGGGGACTGCAGCTCACGGGGGCTGCCCGCCCCCACGTAGCTGCCCTCCGAGTCCGAGGTCAACAGCTCCTGCAGGGACTCCATGGAGCTGCTGGCCCCTGGCTTCACCAGGCCTGGGGGGGTCACTGAGAAGGGCGGCAGGGGGAGGGGTATACGGGGGTCACTGCTGATTAACAACGATGACCCTACAGTGAAATGACCTTACACTACTGCATGTGTGTGTGGTGTGTGTGTGTACCTGGAGTGGTTGCGGCGGGGGGGCTCTGGATGATGTCAGAGAGGTTGTACCCCCCGGAGCTGTCGGAGCGTCGCCGGGGCTTTCTCTTGGCCTTCATCTTGGCCTTCTTCAACAGGCTCTCCCTGAGGAGAGAGGAAGAGGAGGGCGGGGAGGGGAGGGAGGACAGGGAGGGAGGAGGAGGGCGGGAGGGAGGACAGGGAGGGAGGAGGAGGGCGGGGGAGGGGAGGGAGGAGGAGGGCGGGGAGGAGGAGGGCGAGGGGACAGAGAAGAAGGGACAGTATGATATAGTGATCCTATACAGTCCTACTGTTTTTGCCATGATATAGTCTACTCTTTTATAGGTTGGTATCCATTCCTGGTCCGCCCTACCTGCAGCTGAACTCCGTCTCTGCGTCTCCTCTGGGGCTGAAGGGCGAGTCTGGCTCCTCCTCCTCGTACACACTCAGGTCCGGGGCGTCTGGGTAGGGGGTGATCTGACGCTTCTGCATGGCAGGGATCTGACAGAGAGGAAAACACAGAGCGAGGGAAAGAGAGGACGAAAGAGAGGCAGAGAGGACGAGAGAGAGAGAGCAGAGAGAGGAGAGAGAGAGAGAGAGAGAGAGAGGAGAAAGAGAAAGACAGGGACAACAGAGAGGAAGCAAGGCATAGACAGAAGGTAGGTTAAACAGGACCACAGCACCACACCTTAACTGGACCTCCTAGAGAAGCTAAAAAAAGGTGCTCCAAGGCAGCCCCAGGAGCTGTGAGGGGGCACGCCCCTAACCCCCCCCTGGGCCAGGCTCACCATCCTCCTGTATGACGCAGACAGCTCCAGCAGTACCTCATCGCTGAGGACATCCAGAGCTCTGAAAGGAACACAGCACTTAGAAAAAACCCAGAAACACAACCTTCACCCCCCCCCGCACCCCCACCACCTGACCACCGCAGGCTCCTCACCGGGTCTCCAGCAGGGCGGCCATGTTGAGCACTATGAACTGCAGACAGGACAGCTTCAGCTGCTCTGCGTTGTACACGGCAGAGAACTCCAGCAGCTCCGCAGCGTTCTTCAGAGTCACTGAGGAGGAGAGGAAGGAGGCGAGCGAGGAGAGGAGGAGGCCAGCGAGGAGAGGAGGGAGAGAAGGAGGCCAGCGAGGCGAGGAGGGAGAGGAGGAGGCCAGCGAGGAGAGGAGAGCAGGTTAAGATTACGGGCTTATAAGGAGAATGTGAGAGCCTGACTCGAGCTCTAGAACACCATGTCTTCCCAGAACCCTTATTGTGAAGTGGAGGTGGAAGCTGGCTGAAGGGGAGAGGGTGAGAGAGAAGAGGGTAGGAGAGGCGGAGATGAAAGGTCTGAAGAAAAAAAAAAAGAAGAAAAAAATTGTGGCCGAGAGAGATTAGAGGAGAGGTCGAGAATGCGTATGAGAGCTGGATGAGAGGGGTGTGGGAGAGGGAGGAGGGCTGAAGTCAGGAGCGTACGGTTCTCTGTGATGGCCACCTCGCACATCTCTTTCAGCCTGCTGATGAGGAGCTGGTCGGCCACCACCAGCACTCCGCACACAAACCTCTACGCTCAAGGACTCTGGGGGGGAGGAGACACGGGGGGACGGGCGGACCCGGGGGAGGGGGGAGGAGACACGGGGGAGGGGGAGGAGACACGGGGGAGGGGGAGGGAGTCGAGAGGAGAGAAGGGAAAATGTATTAATATTTTTTTCAAATGCTGCTTTTCGGAACAACATCCATGTTGGAGGTGTTCAATATTTTTATTAAATTCTCACGAAATAGTAATAAACTTCTGAGTTGAAATGAATACGTATCTGAATATACTGTGCTGGGATGGGTTTAGCTCAGGCATTTGACACCTAGGGTGTAGGTATGTGGTTTGGACATTCTGTGAGGTGTGTGTTTGCGTGCGTGTGTGTGCGTGTACCTTTGATGTCGGGGACTCGTCAGTGTAGACGTACTCCAGGATCACCTGCAAGGATCTCTGAGCTGGTGGGCATCTCCAGAAGCACTGCATGATGTGGCCTGCAGAGGCGCACCCAAGCACCAACAACACCAACCAGACCATCATCACATCACACCAGAGTTTTACATCCCTGAACTACACGTCAGACAATCTGACATTAGATAAATCGCGCTCGAACAGAAACCCCGGAACACAGGCCTACCTCAATCCAGGGGTTCCCCAGCATACTGTTGAAGTACTCCTGCGGAACGAAGAGAGAGAACACGCTAGAACAATGGCGTTGAAGATCAAGAGCAGCACTTTCCTCGGGGGTAAATCGGCACGCCTCGCAGCCAAGAGCAGTCCAGTTGCGACAGAACAGCGGACTCACCAAGTCGGGCACACAGCACACTACTTGTGGTCAGGGGAACTCCTTGCCATCTTCAGACCTCAAGGTCACATCGCACAGGTAGGAGCTATGGAGAGACACACACACACACACACACACACAGATGAGTGTCTCTCTACCCATTTATCCCCCATCCTCACGTTACACAGCAGGGCTCGTCTTACACACTCTGCTCACCATTTCTTGGGGTTGAGGCGGGGCTTGTTGCCCGTCTTCTTGGGCACCACGCTGATCTGCCCGTTCTCAAACTTCACCCCGTCCAGCCTGCCGACCACACCGCCCAGGGAACATCATGCAGCCACAATCAAACCCACTAGAACGGACCTCGACACCAAACACTACGGCAAAAGATACTTCGCTACCAAACACGCAGTGGAGACGAGTTAGGTTGAGCGCTCACCGTGCAGATAAACTACCTATGCCCAACTTCTTGGCCACGCCCTGCAAGGTCTTGACCGGGTTGGCCCCTCCCTCCGTGGTGCCCGCCTTGCCAGCCTTGCCCTTCTTCCCAGGCTTGCTACCTTTGCCCTTGGCCTTGTCCCCGTCGCTCCTGGCGGAGGGGGGCAGCGAGCGGTAGACGTCCAAGGACGAGCGGTCCCTCAGCCCGTCCTGGAGCCCCAGCTCCTCCAGGGTGGAGATGAGCTGCTCCTGGCCCAGCCCGGGGCCCTGTCCCTGGGGAGAGACGCGGGGCCGGGCCCCCGCCACCAGCATCTGGCAGCAGTCGGTGTAGATGAAGGTGAGGGCGTGCTCCAGCATCTCGGCGGACACCTTCTCCAGGACCAGCAGGTCGCAGCCCACCGCGTCCTCGCTCCTCCTCACCTCGCCGTCCCCGTCCTCGCTGCCGCCGCCGCCGCGCTCCGCCAACAGCTGCTTCCGGAAGAACTCGGACCTCATGGACAGGACGTACTTGTGGGCGGGGAAGGCGCGGTCTCCGGCCTGCAGCGTGACGTCGTGGATGCTGTCCGTCTCGTCGGCCTCCTCCAGCAGCCGCTGGAAGTGTTGGGTGAGGGAGGAGGGGGAGACGGAGGGGATTTCATACAGGCTGGGGGGGGAGGAGAGGAGGAGAGGAGGGGGGAGGAGAGGACAGGAGAGGAGAGGAGGAGAGGACAGCAGAGGAGAGGAGAGGACAGGAGAGGAGGGTCAGCCTTCCATATCCTACTCCAAACCTCACGCCATAAGAACAGTTTCTTTCCATCTGCTACCGGCCTCTTCAACAAGGCCAAGGACTCCCACTGACATTCATTAATTTATTTAACTATCATAAATCCATCTAATGGCAAATCCACTGTGCATAAGCCACCTTATCTCACTATCTGATTGCACTGTTGACCACTCATGCTGCTCATTCTATTCTTATTTTTATATATATTTTATTTTATATTTAAATTATTTTATTCTTAGATTGTTTAGTTCTTAGAAATAGTTATACTTTTGTACTTAATTTAAGATTCGTATATGTTTAGTGTTTTGCACCTCCCTGCCACAGTAAATTCCGTGTTTGTATAACATACATGGCGAATAAACCGAATTCTGATTCTGATTCTGTGTGTCTATGTTCAACCATTCCACGGCTCCTCACGCTCAACGTTCCTAAGTTCCACGCCCCCTACCTGGTTTTGGGGTCCGACTGCAGCATGCCAAAGTTACGCCCCTTGGTATCCATGGTGACGCTGACCGCCCGGTGGACGTACGGAAGCTTCTCGAGGCGGATCCTCTCGTAGGCCCCGCCCCCCTCGCCGTGGGCCACACCCCTCTACAGCCCCATCTGGACAAGACAAGAGACGATGACAACCTGCTTGGTCTAGACAGAGAGAAATACAGGCCGCACGCATGCCTGCTTCTAGAACACACCGAGTTAACCCAGTTCTCGTCTGAGAAATATTAATAGTCTCTAATTGTGGAACAGGTTTTCTCTTGACACTATAAGAGACAGCAAGTCAGAACACACACAGATCGTCCTTGGCACTAATCACTGAAATACTGCTCGGCACTGTCCGCTTCTAGTCCTCCCTGTGCTTCCGGCAAACGCTTTTGTACGTAGCTCCTAACCAAAGCGTCCTCCCAACAGAGAACAGCCGTGTTCGCGGGCGGCTGACCTCTCCTCTCGCCGGCCTTCCTGGGGTCCCCCAGCCACTGGCCGCTGAAGCCCTCGCCCTCCGGCGTGATGAACATCAGGCCGCCGCGGCTGAGCGCCATGTCGGACATGAACACCTGGCGGCCGTACGCCCAGCGCACCTGCCGCACCGGGCTGCCGCTGGAGCGCCAGCAGAACACCTGGAGGACGGGGGTGGGGGGGTGGGGGAGACAGGGGGAGACAGGGGGAGAATGGGAAGCCAGTAGATAGGCCATTAGGGACTTTGGGCTAATGTATCTCTGGCCTGATTGGGGTTTGCTGTGTGACCAATTCTGGTCAGAACCCAGCACCTTCCGCCCACCCCGATCCCCCGGGTCGTCATACCCACCCTGCCTGCTTGATCCAGGGCCAGGATCAACACCTTCTCTCCCCCGCTCTCATTCAGGACCTGGGGATCCACGCGGTGGTCCAGACTACCCCCGCTCACCAGAACCTTCCGGATGTTCAACTGCCTGAGGGGTTGGGTTGGACAGAGGGGAGTCGTAAGGTGGAGAGCTGGGCCGGTATGACTGTCACACTCCATCCCACTAGGGAGAGACCAACACCGACCTGGACGCCAGCTTCTTGCACTGGTAGTCCGCCAGCAGGTAAACATCCCCCTTCTCCGTCACCACGACCGTCGCCCCGTTACTGGCTGCTGCCATGGCGATGGTCACGTCCTTGTGGTGCAGGGCAGAAACCTGGCGAGGAGCGGTGACGCATTTCTCTCCGTTGGGGTCCAGCAGGTAACCTGAGGGTCAAAGGTCACAGAGCAGGGTTTGGGTCACGAACAAGGTTAAATGAAAAGCAGGACAACAGTGACGATACATAAACAGAATGATGTTACATTGTTACAAAAGACGTCCTGAGGTTGTACCAGATACCATAGGATTATGTGTGTGTGTGTGTCTCACCTAGCTGGCCTCCGTTTAGACCCATGGTGTAGATGGCCTCCCTGGTCCACAGCACCGTGTGGAACCTTCCTGCGGCAACTCCAATCACAGTCCTGCCTTTCAGCGTCTTGGAGAATACCTGTATCCCATTGGACAAGGCCCAGGTCACTCAATAACCAATCAACAACACAGGCCGAGCATCACTGCTGTTTCATACAGCCTTAAGCCTTCCTACTGGGTTTAATGTAGGCCCTAAGCCATGCAACTTCCTCTGGAAACACTAAACACTGGTTGAACTCTAAAAACACAAATCCATTTAAAACCAAATTGTTACACATGCAGACTTAACACAATTAATGACATTCCAATACCTCACCAGGGAGCAGGCTATTTCCTATCCACCCTCACCTGTTTGGGTAGATGGCTGGCGGCCGGGGGTGGAGTCAGGCCCAGCTGGTGGGAGGAGTTGAGTCCGAAGGTGTATACGTATCCCTCCTCCGTCAGCACCACTGTGTGGTCCCTGGCTGCTGCCACCTGGGACACCAGGCCAGGTGAGACAACAGCCCCTCCACCACCCTGGGCACCTGGGGAGACAAGGGGAGTCAGGGGTGAGACGGGGAGAGACAACAGCCCCTCCACCACCCTGGGCACCTGGGGAGACAAGGGGAGTCAGGGGTGAGACAGGGAGAGACAACAGCCCCTCCACCACCCTGGGCACCTGGGGAGACAAGGGGAGTCAGGGGTGAGACAGGAGAGACAACAGCCCCCACCACCCTGGGCACCTGGGGAGACAAGGGGAGTCAGGGGTGAGACAGGGAGAGACAACAGCCCCTCCACCACCCTGGGCACCTGGGGAGACAGGGGTGAGACATGGACTGCAGCCTCTCCAACACCCCTCTGGGGAGAGACACCAATTATGGGGGTCTCTCCCAAGCATCTCTCTTTTCTATTAGTACAGTTGGTTAGAGTTAGTACAGAAGTGTAGTGTACAAGGCTAGTAAGTAGGTAGTGTGCAGTGTCCAGTGTCTTGGGCAGTGTATAGTGGTTACTGTGTAGTAGGCAGTGTGTAGTGTCCAGTGCAGTAGATAGTGTGTAGTAGGCAGTGTGTAGTGTCCAGTGAAGTACATAGTGTGTAGTAGGCAGTGTGTAGTGTCCAGTGCAGCCTCACCAGGTATGTCTGCTCGTCCCCGTGCCCCAGCCGGCCCCCCTGGCCGTGTCCGCAGGTGAACACCTGCCCCTTCTGAGACAGGAACACAGAGTGGAACTTACACAGCACCACCTAGAGGAGACGACAAGCGCACACCGTCAGGACATGCAGGACAATAGCAGTCAGTGACAGTTTGGAAGTGATCCTGGGGGTAACCTCGGTCAGGTTTCCGCGCGGCGGGCCGAGCCCTCGTGGAGCACTAGCACAGCAGGACGCCGGCGTGGCCGTGGCACAAGTGGAAAGGTAAACATCATTACTAATGCATCGCTCCCCTCAGGATCTGAACAGGGCAGCGGGATGTGTCCTGGAGTCGAGCGATCACTTTGATACACTCCAGCGTAGGCCATTTAATTAAAAGGATGTCATTCTTAGGATTAATATTTAACCCACCAGCACCTGCAGGACAGGGATGGGAGCACAAAGGCACTGTCTCCCGGTGTGTGTGTGTGTGTGTGTGTGTGTGTGTGTGTGTGTGTGTGTGTGTGTGTGCGTGTGTGTGTGCGTGTGAAGGGGAGGGGGGGGGGGTCGTGAAACAAGATCTCTATCAACCCCCCACTGACCTGAGGATTATGACAGTAATGTATCCTGAACCAACTAACCAGCTAGATGACCAGGCCATAGGGCAGGGTCATCTAGGGCTATGTTTGGGTTCAAATGTTATCTTAACACCCCAACAGTGAAGTCATAAATTAACAGGCCTGAAGCATCTGTTGAATAGTCAATAAAAAAGCATTGATTCACCAGGATGAAGGCCTGGATGGAGGGCTGGGCGGAGGCTTATCTATCGTCAATATTTGTTCATCCACGACAAGAGTTTAATAAAAAGGATATTCCCCTTGATGCAACCTGCGACTTACAGCCAAGGACGTGAAGGATAATAACAGACAGGCAAAAAAACTGCCTACAACGCAACCAGCCAGAGAGACAGTCAGGAGCCCAGAGAGACAGCCAGGCGCCCAGAGAGACAGCCAGGAGCTCAGAGAGACAGCCAGGAGCCCAGAGAGACAGCCAGGAGCCCAGAGACAGCCAGGAGCCCAGAGAGACAGCCAGGGGCTCAGAGAGACAGTCAGGAGCCCAGAGAGACAGCCAGGCGCCCAGAGAGACAGCCAGGAGCTCAGAGAGACAGCCAGGAGCTCAGAGAGACAGCCAGGAGCCCAGAGAGACAGCCAGGAGCTCAGAGAGACAGCCAGGGGCTCAGAGAGACAGCCAGGAGCTCAGAGAGACAGCCAGGAGCCCAGAGAGACAGCCAGGAGCCCAGAGAGACAGCCAGGAGCTCAGACAGCCAGGGGCCCAGTACAAAGTCAAGACACCTTTAGGACTGCATGGGTGAACATCCATACTGCTGGGGCAGACCTTGGCCTATGGGAGTGTCATGGGCCCCATGCCTCCCCTCTGTGCCCAGGGTCCTGTCTTCCTCACTCACCCTCACTCACCAGACCCTCGCAGGGGATTAACCTGTTGTACTGCCTGCCTGCGAGTCTAACAGTCACACTGACAGGAGAAACAATACACTGGAGCAGCACGGGGCCTCAGGTTACACGCACCTGGCCCATCTCGTACAGAGACCCTGCATGCCTGTGTGTCCACCAGACCATCCAGAGGAGACCTGCCTCCACACTAGCATCAGCGTCTTCGTGAACTCTGCCGACCCAGTCCATAACAGCCTGGTTTATGTGAGCGGCAAATTGGAAGACGGGCAGAGACAAACACGTTTTTTTTCTCTCAACCAATGGGGTTTTCCCCTGAGCAGAGGGGCCTGTTGTGAAGGCGGGCACCCAGGGGAGAGGCCCTGTTTTGCAGGGGGACCTAGGTGACGACACGGCCAATCCCAGTGGACCTAGCTTGGGTTCAGCTTGCTGCATAACCCTGGTTTCCACAGAAACCCCCCCCTAGGGATGAGGGTGAGAGGTAGCAATCACCCAGGAGACCAAGGTGTTTAAGGTGGGGAAGCCCTTTTGTGTAGACTCAAGATGTTCAATAACGTATATCTTTTCAGGGAGTTTGGCTAAACTTTCCGGCTGCTTGCTTGCTCACTTGCTGTTATGTCCCGTCAGGTTGGAAGGTACCCAGCCATAGTTCTGTTTACCTGCTTGATGTACACCCCACTCCGGGCGAACACATCCACGATCTCAGGGTGCTGCCGGCTCTCCTGGTTCCCATGACCCAGGCTGAAGTTGGTGTTGTTGCCCCAGGTGTAGACCTCGGTGGGGTCTGGGGAGGCAAACAGCCCAGGCATCAAAACACCGTTACTCTACTACCCCAGCTGCCTGGAAGCTCATCTTTACCTGCTACAAACCACAGCACTGGAAATACCCCCGGATATGCTCCAGCCCAGCTCACCTGCGTTTCGGAAGACCACGTGCGCCGGGCGGTCCTTCATGGTGAGGTCCAGCACCGAGAGACCCTCCTTGTCCTGGGTGGACAGGAGCCCGCCGTGCTGGAACACAAACCCTCAAACTGGAACCACTAGTTCCACCTCCATACGGAAAAGACATCGAGAGCCACTGTCCCAGCTTTACACTATGCATATTTGAGAGACTTAAGTGTAGCTTAATGCTTGAACCCCCCCCAGACCAGATAGAGAGAGACCCACCTTGACCAGGGCCATCAGACAGTGGATGTGTCCGTAGAAGACGCTGCGGTGCAGGGCCGTCCAGCCCGACTCCTTGTCCTTCACCATCATATCTGCTCCCCGGTGCTCCAGCAGCCACTCCAGCAGGGCTCTCTTCCCCAGGGACGCCGCCAGGTGCAGGGCCGTTCGGCCGGAGCCGTCCCGCAGCGTGGCGGCGTTGTGGCAGTGGGCCGTCAGGAAGGCTCTCAGACGCCCCTCGGAGCCGCCCGTCAGCGCCGCCATGACCTCGTCCGCGTGCCGGGGCGAGCGGCATTTCGGCGTGCAGTCTGGAACCGCCTGGCTCATCCTGACCTCTGACCAGCCCTCACTGTGAGTCCCCTGCCCTCCCCTCGCTTTTCTACTTTTTAGCAGTGGCCCTCCACAACCCTGTGCTGGACTCCCTCCCCCTAGTCCCCCCCCCCCCCCCAGGAAAAACTCCTAAACAAACAACTGTGACAGATATTTGTCAACAAGTCTCAACTCAAGCTAGGCTTCTAATAGATATCAGTTGTGTAACAGAGCTGCTCAGCAAAACTATCAACTAAAGAAAAAATCGAGACGGTGGAGAGATAGTGTTTGGGTGCTAGAATTGTGCTTGTGTTGAGGTTCCACCGCACCCTAGCAACCCCAGAGCTTTGTTAAGGCTCACCTCACTCCACCATGGTGACCCATTCACAGTCCAACATCACAACCAGCTGTGCTCAGAGCAGAAAATGGCATCTGGAATTTCAATAAATACTAAACTCTAGTTTTATACAAATATTATACAAATATAGACGTATATCAAAAATATTCTTACTTCAATTGTATCTTAGATCATTTACAAAGGCAACAGTTCCAGCCCCCTTCAGAGACCCCCCACACTAGTCCATCACACACCGAGGGAAGGACTCCACTCCCCCCAACACACCCCTGCTCCTTCTCAAAACTCCATAATTAGATTGGGAACCTAGGGGCAAGAAACACCAAACTTGAACAATAGGCAAATTCATGTTCACACAAAAGGGCAGAGGATGACCTCATCAGCTAAGGGCTTTTCACATTCATGAATATGAAATGCATTATTTGCAGAGTCTGAGACCTCTACACACGCCTTGCAGTTGATCTGTTCTGTGGTGGTTTGGGTTACCATGGTTGTTTTTAGCACAGCTGATGCAGGGGTCCCCAGAGGGCAAAGGTCAGATAATACACCTAATTGTATGGGTCTGGGGTCAAGGATCGGTCACTAGTTATGACACTTGCAATGCCAACTAGCAATGCTGACTAGACAAACTGCCAGTAATATGACTACGTTTGGAGAGAATTGGCACAATTTGGCCTGGCGCTTTACCCAAATACTGTTTTGCATTAAACTTGAAGCGCGCGATGATAAGAATGTAGACTGATAAGCTCTAGAGACAAGTTGTAGCTACACCACATCATTTTATGTAATATTGGCTGCTAGCTTCACACCTACCTACGTAGCAAACTGTGCAGTTTACAGTCCAGTTGCAACACTTGAGACCAACTACCTGTCATTTTAGATAGCTAACTATGTAGCCACCTCCGCAACCTCAAAATACATAGCTTGTTGACACAATTAGTCTAGCTAGCAAGCTAGGTGCAGACAGGTCTGTTAGCTAGCTACTGTATGTAGCATTTGTTTTTATCATCTTGAAACAGAAGGAGGGTGTGTAAGGATGTAGCCTAGATTGTGCTAGCTAGCTAACTGACACATCATCGCTAGCTTGTTTAGCCGTAGACAGTTACATACTGGTACCAGTGCTAGCTTGATCTGCACATTTAATATATATTGCTTACCTGTCGCTAAATGAAGACTGATGTAATCATACGGCTGGCATCAACGGAGCATATCCAAAGTGTAATCTCTGACATTTTTAAATGCGTATGAGTTTGTTAGACCGGTTTATTTTGACAGCAGTCGAGCACCAATCCCTCTATTCGGATTCTCAGAGCAGGAGAGAGGCTTTGCAACACGACGACTTCTCATTGGTTGGCAGCACTTGCATCGCAATCTTTGATTGGACTTTGGTACTGCGAAATCTGACAGCCTGGAAACGTGTGGGTGGCTGAAAGGTTTGGGCATCCATGGTCATTCTTCGCTGAGTAGGAGCGCACACCCCAATTAATCGTACTAATGTATTAAAATGTAATCAGTCCCAGGTGATAAACCAAAGGTGCATTGTGGAGAGAGATGTGTCAGTCTCTGAGACCATGTGAAAGTCTAAAGTGAACATTAAAGGATAAAGTTTAGCGGTTACATAAAAAAATTAAAACTATGCATGAGCCTAATAGGTCAAAGGCTGTAGCCTATTAATATATTACATGTAAAGTGATCATTCAATTTAAACGCAAATCTTATTCACAACATTTTGTGTGCATTTGCAGCAAAACTGTTCGCTGCATGCCGTCATGCAGAGTTTCTAAAGTTAGTGTCAGGAGGGAGTAACAGTTAAGAATAGGCTTTGGGTCGAGAATGTGGATCAGGTTACCCAAAGGGGTTCACACCAGGCCTTGTAATATGACATTAATGAGGCTGCCTCCAGTCATTATCAGCACCCATTCACAAGTCTGACTGTCACAGCCTGCTGCTCGGGTCTGCAGGCTGCAGTCCGCTCTGAGACACGCTGCCTGGTCCGGTTCAACTGGGAACACTGAGAATACAGAAGAGTGCTAAACCAGCTATCTCTCTCTCTCTCTCTTCATCTCTCTCTTCATCTCTCTCTTCATCTCTCTCTCTCTTCATCTCTCTCTTCATCTCTCTCTCTCTTCATCTCTCTCTTCATCTCTCTCTCTCTTCATCTCTCTCTCTCTTCATCTCTCTCTCTCTCTCTCTTTATCTCTCTCTCGCTCGCTTTCTGTCTTTCTCTCTCAAAACCAAACCAATATCGATTTCGGTTCCACGCTGACCGCTGAGCCTGAGCACTCCGAGTTCCTCATTAATCAATTAGGAATACAAATGGGCTGTTATCGGCCACTAATCAAAATCCAAGAAGGCTGTTTGAAAATTGTAATTCTAAACAGCATATCGATGGACATGCAGCAGCGACCTGCATGCGTGAACGTTATGCCTCCTCTCAGCATTTAAAAGCTTTAAGTGAGGCCCTGTAAGTGCATTAGAAAAACTGATGGATTTAGACTTGAGAGTGAGTGGCATACTAAAGTTTCCATGTGGAGTTAGCTCGCGTTTCCCTTTTGCAGAGGAATTGAGCATGTCTTTCTTTCTTTTTCTGTCATGTCTTTCACTCACTCACGCACTCACACACACACGGATTTATTTTATTGCAGAAAACCAAATATGACAATTAAAATTATGATCACATGATAGACTCAGCCCGAGTAGCCAATACGTTTCACAGCACCCGTTACACTGAATAATGGCATATCCCTCCTCCCGTGGTTTGCGCCGTGGCAAGGAGTAGAATATCATTCCTTTCTCACACATGATAAGATCATCTGAAGCGGAGAAGTGTATGGGCGCATGTTACAGGGGTGAATACATTCCGGTTTTAACACTTTTTTTTTTTTAGAAATAGCGGATTTTTACTGAACTTAACTGGTTCAGGCGTGTGAGATTTTCCAGATAGGCTGTACGGGAAAATGTATGATTAGTAGCCTACCGGGAAAACGGCAGCCTATTGAGCAACATTAACTGTTTAATTCGCTGGTTCCTTTTGCTTAAAACTTTAGGGATACCTCATGGAGCTGAAGGACATGTAGGCCCTGAAGAGGACGATTTGGACACGAATTGATTGGACTATCGCCAACAACAAGTCGGGAGTGGAGCTATTTTTTAAGGAATCACAGTCCTGTGGAAACATTGAAAAGTTACTCTTTATCCCCGTTGAGTAGCCCGGAACGTGATCGCTGTATAATCTTAGGGGAAATACAACATTTTGACTCTTGCAGTGATCCTTTAACATCGCCGACTATAAGGATCAAGAGATGAAAATGCGCGTGGAGAGCTCGTTGTTTTCTTGTAAAGGTAGAGAAAATCGGGGCAGTACGAATAAGTTTACTCTCACACATTTATTGTTTTTCTTTGCTGCTTTCGTGTCGGGCGCTGCTTGTCCAGACAAATGCGTATGCTCCATAACGACTGTAAAATGCGTAAACCAGGACTTACACGCGGTTCCTCAACCATTGCCAACCAACACAAAAACTCTATTTATTACTGGAAACAACATAACCCGCATCTCCGCGGCGTCCTTTCCGACTCGCCTGGATCAGTTAACAGACCTGTATCTCACTGGAAACCAGCTGGAGTCGCTGGACTCGAAGGTATTTAGCAACTTGCCAAAGCTCAGGCTCCTGGATCTAAGCAACAACCGGATCCAGAGCTTCGACGCCTCAGCATTCCCTGCAAATAATACGGTCCAAGAGCTTGTTCTTAGCCGAGGTTTCTATAACCAGACCTACACAGAGGACCTTATCAGCCTGCTGCAGAGCGGAGCTCTCCCAAAGCTGACCCGTTTGGACCTGTCCAACAATGAGTTGCTGGTGTTAACAGATGGTACGCTCTCCCGCCTCCCCAGCCTGGTTAACCTAACCCTCCAGAACAGCTCCATCATCTCGATCCAGGACGGGGCTCTGAGGGCCCCCCCGCTATTAGAGCTGGACCTGCGGGACAAACGCCCTGCGGAAGCTTTCCAACTCCACCCTGACTGACCTCAGCCTCCACCCAGGCATGCTGCTGCGGCTGGCGGGGAACCCTGGCGGTGTGACTGCAACATGGAGGATCTGCTGGCCTGGCTGAAGCAAGGGGACCAGGTCCAGGATCTGCAGAACCTGACTTGCTCTGACCCGGAGGAGCTGAAGAGCCAGCCCCTGGTGCTGCTGGAGCAAGCCCAGCTGGAGTGCTCCTACTCGGGGGACATGAAGGGCGTGTTGGAGACCTCGTACGTGTTCCTGGGAATGGTCCTGGCCCTCATCGGGGTCATCTTCCTGCTGGTGCTCTACCTCAACAGGAAGGGCATCAAGCGCTGGATGTATAACATCCGGGACGCCTGTCGGGACCACATGGAGGGCTACCACTACAGGTACGAGATCAACACTGACCCCCCGACTGGCCAACCTCAGCATCAACTCTGACGTCTGAGGACAGACCTGGGGGCGGGCACCCGCCCCAGCAATGACGGCACGCCATGACCCTGCATGGGCTACATCTGCATGAGTTCCCCCTCCGGTTCAACACATCTCCAGTCTTCCTTTTCATCCTCCATGGTGGCGACTCTACAGACTTGACTATCCTCCATGACTGTTTTGGCTCCGGCCCACCCCTGAGCCCTCACTCTCAGCCCCAGAGCCTCAGCCCCAACCCCAAAGCCCCAGACCTCCAAGCCCAAAAACCTCTGCCTGTTGTGCATGCTCCGTTCTGGCTGCAGAGCTATGTTGCCTGATAATAGCCTGATAATTTGTCCCTCACCCTGCAGTGTAGCATGGCATGGACTAGCAGTCATTACACAGGGCTACCAGGAACGACACTGCAAGGGACTCGTTTTCCAAGTCAAATGGTTTGGAATTTTCTCAGACTCTTCTGTTGAGACACCCAGGCCACCGATGGCCTTTTAAAAGAAAACCTGACAATAGTGTTGCTATGCTTCAGAACCTGGTTATTTGATGAGGTACAACTTATAATTATTGTAGTGCTCATATTTATTAGTATTACACCTATGTGGACATTCGTAATTATGATATTTTTTCCATAAATGTGTCGAGCTGAATAAAATGTCTTTATTAGCCGATCTTCTCGTGTGCCTGAGGTCTTTGAACCCCCCCCCCCCCAAAAAAAAAAAGAAAGAAAAAAGAAATGTGAGCTAAGAGGGTGGGGGGAGGGCAGGGAGGCCAGGGCTGGATTCTGGAGAACAGAACACTCGCCGCAGCTTCAAAGCTATCGTGCTGTACGCATACCACAAACACACACACATCATTCAGCTCAAGAGAGAATTTTTTTTGCACACCATATCATTATGGCCTTCAATAGCTTGATTTCAGCTATTACTGGCTGTATCCTCTGTATTGTGAAGGGGTTTTAGTTGTTTTGATGTAGGACGTGGAAACGCTTTGAAGATCTACTCGACCTGCACCCTCTCCTTGCAGGCTGAGTAGAGCTCAGGTCCGGCTGAAAACATCATTAGCAACACGGTCAAATACCTGTGTCTCTCTGGCCCGGCCCAGATGGTGTTTGACTTGCAGCCAGGAGACACACAGAGGCCCTAACTACCACAACCTCAGGAATGGCTTTCTATGCAAGGCATTCCTCCTGTATGTTGTCATTGTAAACAGATGCAAAATGAGGGAGATGATGGGCCTCTTGACAAATGCCAGTGACGAAACGCAGCATAGTGGGATTCCAAGGTGTCATGGTTCTAAGGTGCCCATGGTACCTGAGGTGGTAGTAGACACACACACACACACACACACAAAGAGTAATGGTGAACAGCTAATCACAGCCTTTGCATTACCTGTAGATACATGTATTGTGTAATTGCTCCAGGACAATGGCGAGACCTCCCTCCTCTGAGGAGCGCATGTCTTCGGGGGTTGCATCAGGAGGAGGTTTTCACACATCTCTTTCTCCTGAGTCGTGCATTCACAGACCACACCCACCGCTACTCTCTCGCTACCTTTTTTCTCTCTCTCTCTCTCTCTCTCTCTCTCTCTCTCTCTCTCTCTCTTCTCTCTCTCTCTCTCTCTCTCTCTCTCTCTCTCCCGTCCTCTCTGTTTCTCACTCTCTCCTCTCAGGTGAGGGCATACCAGCGTCTCTCACTCTCTCTCGAGGGGGGGCATGCAGGTGCACCCTCCTCACTAGCTCATGTTTCCACGGAGACCATCTCAACCCTCACACACTAGGGGTGCTGTGGAACGGCACTCATCGGAGTTAAAGTTTGTGTGTGTGTGTGTACGCCCGTGGCCCTGCTCGGCAGAGCTGGTGTAATTACGTGGGAGAGCGTTGAGCGTGGGAGGCCGAGGGGGCTCAGAGTGAGTCTGGGGAGCTGCTCCCGGAGCCCCCTGACTCATACCAGGGGCCCGTGGAGCTGGGCTTCCAGACTCCCCTTCACAGGCCAACAGACAGGCAGACAGCCTGGAAGGCAAGCAGGAAGAGAAAGGTACACACAAAGCAGACAGGCAGGCAGGTAGGCAGACGGACACAGACGTAGTCAGAAGGAGAGAGAGCGAGCCACACAGAGACGGACCCCGACATGTGCATGGAAGCAGACATGCATACGAGCCCTGTGTGAGCTGTCCTTTCGAGCCTGCTGACAGGAATCACTTCACACCTAGATGGGACAGACTCGCTACAGATACCAGGGGAGACCAGCCTCTCTCGCTCTCTCTCTCTCTCGCTTACTGTCTCTCTATCACACTCTCTTTTTCTCACTTTCTGTCTTTCTCTCCCTCTCTGTCTCTCCCACTTTCTGTCTTTCTCTCTCTCTCCCCCTCTCTCTCTCTCTCTCTCTCTCTCTCTCTCTCTCTCTCTCTCTCAGACACACACTCACTCACGATCCTGGTCAGAACAGTCTTTGTAAGTTATGCACACACACACGCAAACACTCCCTTGCATACAGTCTTTCACTGAGCCACATTTAATATTCCGTGTTGTCTCCTGGTGATGAGAGACGGAGGGCCTGACGGGTAGCTTATCAGATGGCCTGTGAGGGAGTAATTACATTCACTGTGCTGGTCCACGGGCCTGCTGGCACCTGGCACGCCGCCCCAGCTCCAGCACCTGGCAGGGAGCCCCACCCTGACCTTTCACAGCAGCCTCGGCTGTGGAGATGGTTCCCTGCTTCCTGGTTCACTGGGATCTAGCCCCAGCCTCGAATCCAGGTGAAACTGCAGCCCTAAAACCCCGGCCCTGGCCCCCCCAGCCTCTTGCCCCCCCCCCTCCAGCCCCCAAGCATCTCCATCTTCAGCCCTATCCCCAGCCCTAGCCCCCAGCTCCAGGTCCCTCAGCTCATATGCCCCTCCCTCCCCTCATCCATAATGTGGATGGATGGTAGCGGTGGAGTGGCACCGCGGCGGCGGCCCGCAGCTGTGTGCTGGGCTTGATGAAACACCCCTTCCTCCAAATGAAGACTGAGTCGATGTGACAGAAGCGGCGGCTCTCTGAGAGAGGCCTGCCACCGAGCATCTGGCCCACCGGGGGGTGGGGGGGGGGTGGCGGGAGGGGGAGCGAAGCGTGTGTACGGGTGTGATTTCAGAGCGGCGCGTCGCTAGGAAGGTGTGTGTGCGTTGCCGATGAGGGTGTTCCTCGGGGAGCGGCGAGGCGTGCGTGTGTTCTGAGGAGAGCGTGTGTGTGTGTGTTTTGAGAGAGTACTAAGATGTGTGTGCGAGGCGACGCGAGCGTGGCGGGTGACGTGCGAGTGGCGCGTACGTGTGTCGGGAGTGTCGGGTGAGTGTGTCGGGTGGGTGAAGTGTTTCGTGTTGTGACGGCACCCTCACTGTCTGCCGTCTAACCGCCTCTCGACCGTGACTGGTGAGCTCATGGAAAACATCATCCATCGCTCGATCTCTCCGCTGACACAGCGTCTGTCTGGAGAGAGCCTCCATCCCGTTGACTGACAGCCGGGTTACACCTCGTCTGGGACGGGGTCCGACACACATATCCAAATACTGTGGGTTGGAACATTCAAATTGTCTTGCGCACATCAGCACAGCTTTCCTTCAGTCGCATGAGAAACGAACGTCATTTGGAACACAAATCCTAGAAAACGGGTTGAACAGGAACCACTATTCCAACTCTGGTAGTCATGCATCTAGGGAGGAAGAGGAGGGAGAGGCATGTAGGCAGTCTAGGAAGGCTTCCTATAGAACAATGAGGTGCGGCTTAATGAAAGTGCGCTTCTTCGGAAAGTGTGTGTGTGAGTGCATGTGTGTATAGGTAGTTGTTATCCTCTCATGTTGTCGGAGAGGTGTGAAACCAGAGCTGGAGAAGGAGAAGCTGGGAGGAGGAGTTAAATGATACACACTAGCACACAAACACACACACCATCCCAGATTGCACACAACCCAGTTGCACAGCAATTTCTCCCTGCAACAAGACAGGAATGTTAGCACCAACTTGATTCATTTGTGAGCACAAGCCAAATCAAACAGCGATGAGAGGGGAAAAGGTTGAATATCAAGTGTGTGCCTTGTGTGTGTGTGTGCCTGTGTGTGTGCCTGTGTGTGTGTGTGTGCCTGTGTGGGTGTGCCTGTGTGTGTGTGCCTGTGTGTGTGTGTGCCTGTGTGTGTGTGTGTGTCAGTCCACCTTTCTGTGGGTGTTCCTTCACCGTGGAGCAGCCAGATTGAGAGAAACAGACAAACCTTTAAAAGCCGATGTCGTTCTTTCATGTCCAATTAAGTCCAGACAGCAACCAAGGTCATTACAGAAGGAGATGGAGTTGGTTGAATAGACAAACTCAGACGGATGTTCCATAAAACAATTCTAAGCATGGTAGTTATTTATTCCAAGGTTATACAGTGTATTACGTGTGTTGTCGTAGCAACACCACGGTCTGTCTCAAACCATATTTATGCAATATGTGGCCTCTCTGTGAAACAAGACTTCAGTGTATCGCGAGAGTTATATACGGAACTGACATAACTGATTGCTTCCACAATGTGTTGTGTATCGGGTTAGGGTCTGTGTGTGTGTGTGTACGTACAGTATGCATGCGTGTGCGTGTGTGAATCTAAGGAGGTATGGTTATTAAACGGGCAGGTAATATGCTGTAGACCAAGCGGACCGTGTCGCCGTGAGTAACGACCTCGTCACCTCGGCAGGCGCGGCAGGGACGGCCGAGACAGCGGGGGAGGCGGGCGGGCGGGCGCCTCATGCCACGCAGAGCCCACAAGGCCGAGCACCGCCAAGCCTCTTTGAGAATATGCCGGTTTTTCCAAATGACAATGCTTCGCCCGACCGTGGCAAAGGGAATGGCGAGTCCCAACCAGAATAGAATAACCGTCCCTGCTAAACGGCCGGCTGATTTGGGAAGGATACAAAAGAGAGTACAAGAGCATCATTTACCCTGTGGGTGTGTATATGGGTGTGTATATGGGTGTGTATAGGTGTGTGTATATGTGTGTGTGTAGTATTTGTGGGAAACACTTACAGGTAAGAAGGATCAGCCCGTAACGTTGTGCGTGGAACCTGAGTGCTTACGGAAGAACACTCCGCCGCTGTTGCTCTGGTAACAATCTCAGGCCCCCCGCTGTCAGATAGCCCCCCCCCCCCTTACCCCCACACTGCCATCCTGTCGTGACTGACTCTGCCTCAGAGGAGGGGCTGATCAGTGGGCCTCCGTGCCAGCGCAGTCGTTTGCCAGCCCGACCTGGGGCACAGACGAGACAGACACACATAGCCCCCCAACCGTCACATGAAATGTAATATATTAAAGTGCTGGTAACCTGAGTGCTGTATGAAGATATCAGATATGTGTGTCAGGTGTGTTTGTGTGCGTATGTGTGTGTCCCTGACCAAACCACTGATACTGTCCACATGTCAAAAGGTTTGGTCAATGATGCCCTCTCTTGTTACCCCTCCCTGTGTGTGTGTCTGTGTCTCTGTGTGTGTGTGTGTTTGTGTGTGGACTTGGGGGTCTGTGTGAGGCCATGGTGTGTATCTGATCATGATAAGAGTTCTCTGAGGAGTTGCCAAGTTGGCAACCTGGTCCAGGTCCATGAAAAAACCCCACCTGACCTTTGTTGAACCAAACACCAAGACCCACTAGTCCCCTCTCGGGGGCTAGTCTCTCTCTCTCTCTTTCTCTCTCTCTCTCTCTCTCGCTCTCCCTCTCTCTCTCTCTTTCTCTTTCTCTGTAGTGGAGTATTGTCATGACTTGGCATTTTGAGATGGAAACCTAATTTGTCTTGATAAAAGCACATTCCTGCTCTCTGTTGGGGTAGAGGAGAGGGATTAGGCCTCTCCCTCAAATCCCCTCAGCTATGTGGAATCAACCTGGACACAGCCTGGCTGGCCTGGGTAGGACCATTTGACCAGTCTGGCTGCTGGGGGAACTGTTCCTGGACATCTGTCATCGTCAAACAGCCAACTGGTCTGTCTGCCTGCCAACCTTTTACCTGTCGGTCCTGTCTCTCTCCTGCCTTTCCCGTGACCACGGCAGTGTGACCGCAGCCACGGGGCCCTCTCTCCTGCCGTGACAGCACAACACCACCGTTCTGTCTCTACGCCTGAGCGGATGAGTGAATACAGACGGTCTTCTCTCGGCTTCTCTCCCCCCTGCTCTTCTCTTCCTCGCCTCTCTTTCTCTCCCCCCCCACCCCCCCCACCCACCCAGGAGCGAGGAGGACGGGAACGCCACTCCCAGATAAATCATTTTGAAATCAGATCCCAGACCCGAGTGGGAGCTGCAGAAAGGACGGCCGCAGGGCCTTGTTAGTTCTGAGGGCGCGCGGAGTACACATCTCTCTTCTCCGCGAACATCGGCCATTAGAGGAGACGCGACTGACAACGAGCCCTCGCGGTCCCTCCCTCCCTCCCTCTCGCCCCGCCCGCCATCTGGGCTCCTCTCGTCTCCGCCGCTGTGTCGTTACGCACGGCGTTGACGTTTGAACACGGACACCTCGGCCGCGAGCGCACTTTAGAGACACGAGTACACGACGCCCATCCGAGAGAGACGGAGGGACGCAGGGAATGCTGGATCAAACGTTTGGCGTGCGCTCTACAGGTAGCACAAGAGAAAGAGAAGCATGGAGGGTAGGGTGCGTGTTTGGCTGGGAGTCAAGGTGACGCTGCTGTTGATGGGTTTCAGATTAGGCAAACCTTCATACATTTCAAATCGACATTGATCGGACATTTAGGTGACAGACGACACAAAGACGTACAGATAACTGTGCACAGACGTACAGGTTGAAAGACAGACAGAGCATCAGAAAGACAGACAGAGGTCGACAAACAGACAGGGAGACTGTCAGACAACGGACAGAGAGACAGACAGAGAGGGAGACAGAGACACAGACAGAGAGACAGACAGACATGCAGGGAGACTGTGTCAGAGAGGAAGAAGACAACACAGATGGGCAACAATTCCCAGCCCTTAACCCCCGGGGGAGACATGAATATGCACACTACACCATGGATACAAAACAAGGACATTTACCTCTCTCTTTCTCACTTTCTGTCCCTCTCTCTCGCCATCTCGCTCTATTTATACCATGCACCTCTTTCTCTTTCCCTCGCTCTCCCTCTCTCCCTCTCTCCCTCTCTCCCTCTCTCCCACTCTCCCTCTCTCCCTCTCTCCCTCTCTCCCTCTCTCCCCTCTCTCCCTCTCTCTCCCACTCTCGCTCAACCAGATGTTTAATTGTTACTGAGTGCTGACAGATGCTGCGATTGTTGCAAAGGGGGCGCAAAGATGAAGGTGATCACACCATAAACACACAACAACAACGACAGGGTAACATAATGCAGCTGCACGCGTTCATTGGCCAGCAGAGAGACGCTGGCAGAGTCTCTCGGCCGGTCAGTTGACTCGTACACTCCGCCGCCTACGTCCCTCCCTCATCACCCCCGAATCCCTTCCTCCCTCCGCCTACGTCACGACAGCGTCCCGGGTGCGTCCTCCTACACCGGCCTACCCCCTCATCGGCGTCCTCACCTACCCCAATTCCAACTCCCCGCCCGTCCTTGCGCCTTACGACCTCTCCCACTCCTCCGCCTCCCGCGCGCCCAGCCCGCCATGCCATCCAACCCCTGTGTCCCGACTCCACTCGCCAGGACCACGCACCTACCCGCAAAACCCGCGTCACACGCACAACTCACCCGAGCCAGTCAACTCCGCCCCTCACTCCCTCCCCGTGCGCTCCCGGCGGCCCACGGCCTCGGCGTCCATCCTTTCCCCCCTCCCTTTTTTCCCCCACCATCCACAACCGACTCCCCGTCATCCCTCCGGTCTCCATCACACCGCTAAATTTTCTCTCCCAATCAGTCAGTCCCCGCCCCGGCCGCCTCCTCATCACACCCTCACCTCTCCCCCCGG